>JAZKJV010002035.1:77500-677500 GCA_037367405.1 Ottelia alismoides
GGGGTGAGGAATACCGGCTATATATATTATAGCTCGGGCAGTTTTATATTCTCAAGGGTCCAAAATAGGTGATTGTCGAGCAGCTTCTCTTTTACCTCCTTAAAATACAGCTATGCCCTATTTTGGAATGATGATGAGGGGGAATGAAGCTTGTGTTGGTGCTTATTGTGGTGGTGGTGTGCAGTATTGTCGATGGCTGGATTTTTTTCTGTGGACACGGGATATTTACAAGAGTGGGGACGACAGAAAATTTTTTAATCATCGTCGGTACGATGCGAAAATAATCCTCAAATTATGTATATATTGGCAAACCATTTGCCGTGCCACATGGTCGGATGGGAAGGGGTCAAGGATTCAGATTTTTAACACGAGTGGCTATCATATGTCACAACAAACGATCTGCCGCTTGAAACAAGCCAAGCGCCGAAATGGGGAATAACTCTGTGGATGCAAGTATGCCATGTTGATATTCCTATCTCTATGTATTAAATCGACATGAGATTTTACCAAAAAAGAATAATGAGATTCTACCGAAAAAGAATAATACTAAAGCAACTATATCCAAATTTAGAGCTCATTTAGCCGATCAAAACAAGATTAATCAATATGTAGTGCTTGAGGTTCCCTGCAACAGTACTGAAATGCTTTCAGTCCACATATTTCTTTTTCAGCATGCGGAAGTGGTGCAAATGGAGATTTGTGATTTTGGTTGCAATAAAATCGAATCCATTTCAATCACAAGGTACTGGATATATCCTTTTTGTGTGATTAAACTTCATACACTCCCAGAAAGTTGGTTTAGAAGAGTTTCATGTCACAATAATCCACATTAGAAGCATACATATGTGAAAATTTTAAGGAAAAAAATATCTCATAGTTTCATTGGCAAAATCTTTATATCAACTTGTATCTTCAAAGCATCTTCACAGTCCGCTTGTATCTCGTAATCATATTCTTTCGCAAGCTGCTCTGCTAGGGAAAGAAATATGTCAAAATATTACAAGGTCAAACTAATAAAAAAATCCCATGTGGATATATGTCGTACCTTATCAAACCTTGTGACATCTTCGATTACCATGATAATATTATAACTTTTTTGTCTAAAATAAGAAGGAAATGTTTAAAATTAGCACATTGAAATCGAAAGAGATTGTGTAATGTAAAAATATGCGCTGAAAATGTTACCTTCAAAACAGAACAAGTCGAGATATAGTGGCCCTTTTCTCCGCAATGGCCGCAAGTTCTTTTTTTACTATTTTCTTGTGATAAAGCCATTTTCAAGGAAGATTTAATTCTCTGTGCATTTCTAGGCCTCCCCTTGCTTTTAACAAGACCTGGATCTCGAACAACATATTCTTCTGGAAGGTCAATTAGAGGTACATCAACCACATGATCTTCATCGCCATTATTCCTTGACATATGAACTCTAATTCGCTAAGCATCTTGACAAGTTCATCAACTTTTTCCAGTGCCAATTGAAAGTGTTTAACACTTTTCATTGACATATTTGAAGCCTTGTGAAATGATGAGCGCATTCCCCAAGCCATTAATGGAGTGATACCATTCAAACATGTGAATGATCTTTGGACGTGACCACCAGTTGTATTATATCTAGAATGTATACTCCATCTGAATAAAATATATCTTGAAGGTAACTCCATCAACCGTCTTATCACTTTGAAAATGTGTAACATATGGCGACAAGGTATTCCCTCAGTTTCAAACTTTTTGCAATCACATATTGGTTCTCCAGTATTGCTCACACTAACCATACGCTTCCTCCCATAGTTACCAAATCTTTCAACTGAATATAATGTCATGATGCCATCGTTTTCTAATTCTCTTGCCATATATGCGCTCTCTTGTTTGAACTCCTCTTGGAAAATCTCAAAAACCTTTTGAGTATAAAGGTGTCCTACTTGAGCTTCCATGGGATGATGCGAAAAGAATGCAGGTTTGGAACTCATTGTTTTGAAGTTTGATCTCTCCTCAAGATCACATCGAGAAGTAACAGCTCTATCATATTGCCGTACAAAATCAGACAATGACGTGTTCGCATCTTTAGATATAGCATTGCAAATAGCTTTATCTTGATCAGTGATAATAGAGATCGGCATCTTTCCATTCATACAATCAAGCCATGTAGTGAATAACCAAACAAAGGTTTCTTCGGTTTCATCAGCAAGAAGTGCACAACCAAATAGTGTTGATTGTCTATGATGATTAACACCGGTAAATGGTGCGAATGGCATATTAAAAGAATTTGTTTTGTACGTCACATCAAAGACAAGAACATCACCAAAAGTCAAGTATGTTGCTCTTGATCTACCATCTGCCCAAAAAATACTTCGCGCAGTACGAAACTCGTCAAGCTCATATTGAAAATAAAAGCCATCATCTTTAATCCTTTTTGATAAGAAGTGTTTCACCATAGCCATGCACTCTCTATTGATGTTGTTCGCACGTGTTGTCCTTAAGTGATCAACACAATCTTGTGCACTAACCAAATCTTCTCCTGAAGCATTAAGAACTGCTGAAATCCGTGAAGGACCTAGTCCACATTCATTAAATGTTTGAATCAAGCATTTTGAGGTAGATGACAACTGATGATGTGATCTCAACATTTGTATTTTTGATGGAGTCGTCAAAGGATGATTGTGTTCCTCAATAAATGTTCTCACAATCCATATCCCATTCGCTTTTTTGAAAATTACAATCTAGCCTCACAATTTTGTCTTGAATCTCGGCGTCTCTTAACATCAACTCCTTGTCTACGCTTATCATTTAGATCTTTTTCACCTTCTTTTGAACACACTAGCAATCTGGAGGTGATCTCTTTTGTCTGCTTTGATCGATGTAAGTTACCTCGCCTAACAGAAAATCCAACATGTTTTGCATAATCATTATAAAATTCATAAGCTTCGTCTTCTGACATGAACTCCAAGCCAACATATGGTTTCCTCATCCCTTTGTAATATAAAAGATTTTGAGATATGCATAATTAGAGCCATTTGGGTGTTGAGTATTGATGAATACCCATTCATCACTCTTTATTCTTATATTTTAGCTACAAAAACCTTTGCAAACGCATGTATATTCATGTAAATACAAATAATTATCAAAAGCATGCATTGTATAAAGTTTAAATAGCTTGTTTTTGTGCAAAAATAAAAGAATAAAGAGTAAAAAGAAAAAGAGGGAAATATTTAAAATAAATATTGAGAAACCTAACCCAAGGGAGGGGTCAGCATGGGCCTGACCGCATAAAAACCAAAGTAGAGGGAGATAGGGGCTCATGTGTGTAAATATTTATGTAAATAAAATAAAAGTATTTTCCTCACAAAAATAGACTCAAATTGGTTTGTAGATAATTGTATATATTTATAAACATAAAAATCAAGATAAAAATATAAAAATTAAAAAGAAAACAAAAACATCACTCATGTGGATAGTCATCTTGTATATAGTCCATTTATCCCCATTTATTTAGCTTTATAAATAAATAAAATTAATTTCCAAAAACTTTGTAAATATTCTACATTATATATTGTAAATAAATAAAATAAATTAAAACAAAAACAAAATAAAAATAATAAAAATTAAAAATCCAAAAGTACCTTGTAAATATACCATGTATATACATGTACATATGTATTTATTTCACCTATGTATACAAATAATAAAAAGAAAATAAAAATGTCTTTTTATAATATAAATAAATAAAATATAAAATGGGAATAAAATTGTATAAAAATAAAAAAAATCAAAAATCAAAAATTAAAAAGACATATTGTACATATACCTATGTATAGCTATATAGTGTAAATACCTCATTTTATTTTGAAAAATTAATTAAAAATCACCAAAAAAATAGAAAAAATTAAAAGAAAAATATTTCATGTTTTGACTTTTTAATAATTCTGCCATTTACTATTTTTAATTGATTTTTCAATTCTTATCCAGGTGGCAGCCTCCCATTGGTCCAGGAGGGATGTTGACTGCCCGGTCAACTCCCCCTCCAGGACCACCTCCCACGGGTATTATGCGCCCGACCCGACTTCCCCTTATTTTGGCGCCTAAACCCGACAACTTCGCACCTAAACCCAGGGTCCTAATCACTCTCCAATGATCCGGGAACCTCGCCCGATCTTTAGCCTCGAGATTCGCGCGCTCCATTGCCCTACTCGCGCTCATCTTTCCGGACCCTCCACCGTATATAGCCCGATCTCCGCCACCTTCATTCCCATCTTTGGCTCCCCATCTTTCAGTCCCGTGACCTCCACCACCTTCCCTGAGGTGACAGCTCTCCGCCGGTGGTGTCGAAGAGAGGCGAAGGTGATCGGACCATCGATCCGGCGAGTCTTCACCGCCGTGCTCTGCCCAGAGCAGGAGCTTGAGCCTCGGGCCTCGACGACCTGTGAGGCGACGACCCAGAGCTTCGCAAGGATCAGCCACAGTCGATCCCTCCATCCAGGTAGACCTATTTCATTTCACTTTTCGCTAATTTCCGATTTCCCCCAAATTTCGCTGTCGCCGTGTTTCGCCGATTCCGACCACCTCACAGCTCGATTCGATCATCGGAATCAACCGTCACCTCCGCCTTCTTCCCGCACACCTTCTCCATACCTCCTGATGAATACCCATTCATCACTCTTTATTCTTATATTTTAGCTACAAAAACCTATGCAAATGCATGTAGATATGTGTAAATAGGGAAAGTTAGCAAAAGCATGCATTTTTGTAAATATAAATAATTAGCATGTTTTTGTGCTAAAATAAAAGAATAAAGAAGAAAAGAAAAAGAGGGAAATATTTTAAAATATTGAGCAACCTAACCCAAGGGAGGGCTCAGCATGGGCCTGACCGCATAAAAGCCACAAGTAGAGGGAGATAGGGGCTCATGTGTAAATATTTTTGTAATTAAATAAAATTATATTTTCCTCACACAAAAATATGATTGTACATATTCTGTATATATTTAGAAGCTATTAAAAACCAGATAAAAATTTAAAAATCAAAAAGACCAAAAATACCCTTACACCATGTACATAGACCACCTCTCTTTATTTATTTAACCTTGTAAATAAATAAAAATTATTTTCAAAACCTTTTGTGAATATTCTATGCTATATATTGTAAATAAAATAAAATAAAAATAATTAAAACAAAAATCAAATAAAAATTACAAAATTAAAAACACAAAAATATCTTGTATATATATCATGTATATAATTGTGCATAAATAATTATTTCCCCTATGTATATAAACAATAAAAATAAAATAAAAATAGCTTTTTATTCCTCATTTTATCCTATAAATAAATAAAATATAAAATAGGAATAAAAATGTATAAAAATAACTAATTAAAAATCAAAAATAAAAAATCATACATTGTACATATACCTATGTATAGCTATAATATGTAAATACCTTATTTTCATTTCCAAAAATTAATTAAAAATCACAAAAAAATAGAAAAATTAAAACAAACATTTTTCGTGTTTTGAGTTTTTAAAAATTCGGCCATTAAAAGCCCCAAAAAAAATCAAATAAAAATTTATGGAATGGCGGGCTCTGATTGGTCCACGGGGGATTGTTGACCCCCGGTCAACTCTCCCCCAGGACCACCAGAGCCGGGTGTGTCGCGCCCGACCCGATTTCACAATTTTCCACCCGCCTGACCCGGCCGCCTTTGACCCAAACCCCCGGGCTCCGATTAACCTCAGACCATTCAGGACCCTCGCCCGGGTGGGTTTGCTAGATCCGAAGCCCGAAAACCTCGCCCGACCATCTTCTTCTCGGACCTCCCACACTATTTAGTGTCGTCTCCGGCGACCCTAATCACGTCATCTCTGATCTTCCCCTCAGCGCCTGTGAGCTCCTCCTTCATCCCTGAGTGACAGCCGTGGACGGTGGAGTGGAAGCGAGGCCTGGGCAGCCGGAAATCATTGATCCGGTGGTATCCTCCGCCGTGCGCCGCCGCGAGCGCGCCTGAGCCTCGGGGAGCTCGACGACCCCTTGAGGCAACGACCGGGAGCCTCCTTGGCTCCAGCCCAGTCGAATGCAGCCATCAGGTAGCGTAGTTAGCCAGTAGATTAGCTCAGTTTTCATTTTTTTGATTTTCGGTAGATTAGCTCCGCCGCCTCCGCCAGCCGTCTCCGACCACCCATCTGATCATCCGACTACGCCATCACCTCCGCCACTCTTCTCTCCACCTACTCCGCCCCTCCCATTCCCCCTGGCTCGCACCGGAGCAGGGACTTGGCTCTCCTCCCTCCGCCACTCGCCGGAGAGCTTCCGTATCACCGCACCTTCCACCTTTCGCACGCTCTGACGGGTCGAGGCACTTTGCCCTCGACCCAGCTTTCTGTCTGTGCAGGTCTACAGGTCTATCGACCTCATCTGGAGGTCGAAGCTTCAGAGCACAGCTGCTCCAGTTCATCGACGTCGCCGGAGCTCTCCTGAGCTCCTTCCTTCCATCGGAGCATTGCATTGGGTGCGGAGCTTCACGAGGAAGCTTTCCCGCACCTCCGGAGTGGTCGACGAGGACTACAGCACACGCAGGGAGGTCGGCGAAGCTCGCCGGCCGCCAGTTCTTCCACCATCCTCTCCGACCGTCAGATCAGCCGCGGCGCTCCAGATCAGATCTCGACCGTTCGTTCGGGGAGCTGCATAGAGCGTCAGATCAGCCGCAGCGTGATCTCAGCCGTTGATTCACCGAGGGTTCGGCCACCACGCACGAGGACCGTCCGATCTCCACGTGGAGGACCCGCCATCGTTCGATCAGGCGCAGCTTCTCAAGGTCAAAGGCGCCGCTCATCTCCACCGCCCGATCTTCCACGTGGCGCCTATCCAACCGTCGCCAAATAAAGGGGTAATTTGCTTAGGACCCCCTCTTAGTTTGTCGTTTTATTTCTAGTCCTGTAAATATTTTTGGAACTTTATTTACGTAGGGTTATTTTGCACTGTGGACCTTGTGCTTAGTTTTAATTGCATGTATGCCCCTGTGTGTATGTGACCACGTGCTTCGCCACGTGCTTTGTTGGGCTTTTTACATCTTTTGTCCTGTAGAACTGGGTTGTTATGAAATGAATGAATATTTTAGAGTAATTGCAGTTATGCCCCTGTGAGTGTTTTTATTACGCATGTGCGAATTTTATTGGGCTTTTTGCAACCGAGTCCCTGGGCTTTTGATACGAGTTATCAAAAGGCCCTAAGACTTGGTTTTTATTACCATTTGGTCCCTGTGTGCCCCAGCCACGCGCCACGCGCGTGACTTACTAGGTATTTTGCACCAGAGCCCCCAGATTCTCGGGTATTTGCACTTACGTCCTTGTGCACTGTGCCCCCTTTGCATTTTGAATAAAATATCAAATTACCTCCAAATCCCATGAGATTTTGACACATGGCTCCTGCCATGGTGTGGGAATTTTAGGGATTTTTGAGGACATTTTTGATTTCATTTATTATTTTTAAAAATTCAAAAACCTACTTTTCAGCTACTGTTCATCTTTGAAAATCACAAAAAAAAATATAAAAACCTCACCAAAAATTCTAAAAAAAAATTAGATACTGTTGTTTGCTTGCTGTTTGATTTTCTAGCCAAGTTTGGCTATTTTCCATTGAGTAAAAAACCTAAAAATTGAAAAACCCTCAAAAACTCATAAAAATTATAATAATTAAACTAAAAATCCAAAAATAATAATTAGGGTGCCTAAATTTTCCTTATTCTTTCTAGATTACAGGAAAATTACCTCCAGGGCTATTTAAGATCCTTAAATATTTTATTTTTGGGTCTTAAGCCTTGCTGGACAGTACCTTTCATTTTTTACACTGTTTGATTTTTAGAAAATAATTTTCCCATTAGAAAAATATCAAAAATTCACCAAAAACATTTAAAAACTTAAAAAAACATAAAAACAATTTTTCAGGAATTTTTGCTTGATTTCGGGTGTGCGAAATAAATTGCTCAAGTGTGCTTGTTTATACTTTCTTTTTTCTCCACTTTTAAAAATCCAAAAAAAAATTATAAAAATTATTAAAAACCACTAAAAATATTTTGTCTTTATTTTATTTCATTTCGACTACTTCGTAGGCCTTTGGCCAATCCCGTTGCTCCTTGTGTTCGACCCTGGGAGCTATACCAGGTTAATCACATAGCTTAATAATTAAAAATATTATTAAAAACTCAACAGTGTAAAGCTAATAAATATTTGCAACGGCGCCAGGAGAGGATAATTTCATTCTGATATCCCGATTTTACGATCGAGGTAAAGGTCGGAAAATGGTCGTTGGCGACCTCAATCACAGAAACGGAGAATATCAAGAAAAATCAACCACTCAACTCAGATAAAAACAATCAAGCACAAAATAGAGCGGTCTAGCTATGAGTTTAACCTGGTATAGCTCCCAGGGTCGATCACAAGGAGCACGGTTTGGCTAGAAAGCCTACGAAGTAGTCAAAATGAGAGAAAAGACAGAGAAAATATTTTTAATGATTTTTAGATTTTTTTGGAAATTTTTAATATATGAAGAAAATGAGAAAAGCAAGACAAAGCACACTTGGGCAATTTATTTAACACACCAAAAATGATGCAAAAATTAAGGAAAAATTGTTTTTAAGTTTTTTTTTGGTTTTTAAGTGTTTTTGGTGAATTTTTGATATTTTTCTAACGGTCAAATTATTTTCTAAAAATCAAACAGTATAAAAAATGAAAGGTACTGTCCAGCAAGGCTTAAGACCCAAAAATAAAATACTTAAGGATCTTAAAAAGCCCTGGAGGTAATTTTCCTATAATCTAGAAAGAATAAGGAAAATTTAGGCACCCTAATTATTGTTTTTGGATTTTCAATTTATTTATTATGATTTTTATGAGTTTTTAGGGGTTTTTCAATTTTTAGGGTTTTTAAGTGATGAAAAATAGCCAAAATGGCCTGGAAAATCACACAACAAGCAAACTACAGTATCTAATTTTTTTAGAATTTTTGGGGGTGATTTTATATTTTTTTGGTATTTTTAAACCTAGACAGTAGCTAAAAATCTGTTTTTGAATTTTAAAATACTAAAACAAATCAAAAATGTCCCTCACAAATCACTGAAATTCCTACACCATAGCAGGAGCCATGTGTCAAAATCTCATTGGATTTGGAGGTAATTTGATATTTATTCAAAAATAAAGAAGACCAACAGTGCACAGGGACCTTTCTGCAATTAGTAGGAAGTTCTGGGTCCCTGGAATAACAACCCTAGAAAGTAGAGGGATAGGAATGCAAATAACCCTCCAGGCCACGCACGATACGCGTGACTCAGGCCTGGAAGGACCAAATTGCAATTCCTATTTTATAAAAATATGAAACGTAACAGGGCAAAAACGCAGGGCCAACTATGCAAAAACACCAAACAATCACGCGTCGATGCACGTGTCCACAACAGGCAGGGGCATAAATGCAATTTTCATAAACTAGAAGGTCCACAGTGCAAAGTTCGCAAAGATAACAGAACTATGCTAAATATTTACAAAGATTAAAAACTAAATGAGGGAAGTAAAGGGGCCTAAGGCAAATTACCCCTTTTATTAATGTCGACGCCCGGATGAATGACGCGTGGCAGATCTGACGATGGAGATTAACGGCGCCTTTGAGCTTGCGAACGTTGGGGCTGATCGACGTCTGAGGGAGCTCACGTGGCAGATCTGACGGCTACGGGTGGCTGGAGATAAAACCCCCGTGTATCCGACGGACAAGAGGAAGGCGCGTGGCGAATCTGACGGACGCGAGTAGCTGACGCCTCTCTCTCCGCGCGGACGGTCAAGATCGACCCTCAAGATGATCGGACGGTCACGCCTCGCCTAGGATGGATGGCTCCAGATGATAACTGGGGCGATGAGGGCGATCCGACGGTCAGCGAGGATGCTGGAAGAAACTGGTCGCCGGCGACTTTCGCCGGCTCCCCGTGTGCGCGATGGTCCTCGTCTACCGCCTCTGAGGTGCTGAGGAGCTTCGCCGTGAGCCTCGCACCCGATGCGACGCTCCGATGGAAGAGAGAGCTCCAGAGAGCTCCGGCGACGTCAAGGAGCTGGAGCTGCTGTGCCCAGATGCTCCGACCTCCAGATGAGGTCGATTCGCCTTCAGACCTGCACAGAAAGAAAGCTGGTCGAGGGCAAAGTGCCTCGACCCGTTAGAGCGTGCGAAAGGTGAACGGTGGTGCGAGGTGGAGGGTCTCCGGCGATGCGGCGGAGGGGGAGACCTGTAAACCCTTGCTCCAGGACGAGTCAGGGGGAATGGAGGGGCGGAGCAGGTGGAGAGGAGTCTGGCGGAGCTGATGGCGGAGTCGGATGAGCAAATGGGTGGACGGAGACGGCTGGCGAAGGTGGCGGAGCTAATCTACGGCGAATCTAAAACCTAAATCTAAGCTACGCTACTGGCTAAAGAAGGTACCTGATGGCTGCTGTCGACTAGGCTGGAGCCAAGGAGGCTCCCGGTCGTTGCCTCAAGGGGTCGTCGAGCTCCCCGAGGCTCAGGCGCGCTCGCGGCGGCGCACGGCGGAGGGTACCACCGGATCAATGATTTCCGGCTGCCCAGGCCTCGCTTCCACTCCTCCGTCCACGGCTGTCACTCAGGGATGAAGGAGGAGCTCCTTGGCGCTGAGGGGAAGATCAGAGATGACGTGATTAGGTCGCCGGAGACGACACTAAATAGTGTGGGAGGTCCGAGAAGAAGATGGTCGGGCGAGGTTTTCGGGCTTCGGATCTAGTAAACCCACCCCGGGCGAGGGTCCTGAATGGTCTGAGGTTAATCGGAGCCCGGGGTTTGGGTCAAAGGCGGCCGGGTCAGGCGGGTGGAAAATTGTGAAATCGGGTCGGGCGCGACACACCCGGCTCTGGTGGTCCTGGGGGGAGAGTTGACCGGGGGTCAACAATCCCCCGTGGACCAATCAGAGCCCGCCATTCCATAAATTTTTATTTGATTTTTTTTGGGGGCTTTTAATGGCCGAATTTTAAAAACTCAAAACACGAAAAATGTTTGTTTTAATTTTTTCTATTTTTTGTGATTTTTAATTAATTTTTGGAAATGAAAATAAGGTATTTACATATTATAGCTATACATAGGTATATGTACAATGTATGATTTTTTATTTTTGATTTTTAATTAGTTATTTTTATACATTTTTATTCCTATTTTATATTTTATTTATTTATAGGATAAAATGAGGAATAAAAGGCAAAGGAATACCCATTCCGATATCCCAAAAAATACGATCGAGGTAAGGCAAAGGCAAAGGAATGGTCGTTGTGACCTCAATCAATCGGATGGGTATATCAAGAAAATAGACCACTACGAGAAATAAAATCAATCAAAACAAATACGAGCGGTCTAGCTATGTGATTAACCTGGTATAGCTCCAGGGTCGAACACAAGGAGCACGGATTGGCCAAAGGCCTACGAAGTAGTCGAAATGAAATAAAATAAAGACAAAATATTTTTAGTGGTTTTTAATAAATTTTTATAATTTTTTTTTGGATTTTTAAAAGTGGAGAGAATAAAAGAAAGTATAAACAAGCACACTTGAGCAATTTATTTCGCACACCCGAAATCAAGCAAAAATTCCTGAAAAATTGTTTTTATGTTTTTTTAAGTTTTTAAATGTTTTTTGGTGAATTTTTGATATTTTTCTAATGGGCAAATTATTTTTCTAAAAATCAAACAGTGTAAAAAATGAAAGGTACTGTCCAGCAAGGCTTAAGACCCAAAAATAAAATATTTAGGATCTTAAATAGCCCTGGAGGTAATTTTCCTGTAATCTAGAAAAGAATAAGGAAAATTTAGGCACCCTAATTATTATTTTTGGATTTTTAGTTTAATTATTATAATTTTTATGAGTTTTTGAGGGTTTTTCAATTTTTAGGTTTTTTACTCAATGGAAAATAGCCAAACTTGGCTAGAAAATCAAACAAACAAGCAAACAACAGTATCTAATTTTTTTTAGAATTTTGGTGAGGTTTTTTATTTTTTTTGTGATTTTCAAAGATGAACAGTAGCTGAAAAGTAGGTTTTTGAATTTTTAAAATAATAAATTAAATCAAAAATGTCCTCAAAATCCCTAAAATTCCCACACCATGGCAGGAGCCATGTGTCAAAATCTCATGGGATTTGGAGGTAATTTGTTATTTTATTCAAAAATGCAAAGGGGGCACAGTGCACAAGGACGTAAGTGCAAATACCCGAGAATCTGGGGGCTCTGGTGCAAAATACCCAGTAAGTCACGCGCGTGGCGCGTGGCTGGGGCACACAGGGACCAAATGGTAATAAAAACCAAGTCTTGGGGCCTTTTGATAACTCGTATCAAAAGGCCCAGGGACTCGGTTGCAAAAAGCCCAATAAAATTCGCACATGCGTAATAAAAAACACTCACAGGGGCATAACTGCAATTACTCTAAAATATTCATTCATTTCATAACAACCCAGTTCTACAGGACAAAAGATGTAAAAAGCCCAACAAAGCACGTGGCGAAGCACGTGGTCACATACACACAGGGGCATACATGCAATTAAAACTAAGCACAAGGTCCACAGTGCAAATAACCCTACGTAAATAAAGTTCCAAAAATATTTACAGGACTAGAAATAAAACGACAAACTAAGAGGGGGTCCTAAGCAAATTACCCCTTTATTTGGCAACGGTTGGATAGGCGCCACGTGAAGATCGAGCGGTGGAGATGAGCGGCGCCTTTGACCTTGAGAAGCTGCGCCTGATCGAACGATGGCGGGTCCTCCACGTGGAGATCGGACGGTCCTCGTGCGTGGTGGCCGAACCCTCGGTGAATCAACGGCTGAGATCACGCTGCGGCTGATCTGACGCTCTATGCAGCTCCCCGAACGAACGGTCGAGATCTGATCTGGAGCGCCGCGGCTGATCTGACGGTTCGGAGAGGATGGTGGAAGAACTGGCGGCCGGCGAGCTTCGCCGACCTCCTGCGTGTGCTGTAGTCCTCGTCGACCACTCCGGAGGTGCGGGAAAGCTTCCTTGTGAAGCTCCGCACCCAATGCAATGCTCCGATGGAAGGGAGGAGCTCAGGAGAGCTCCGGCGACGTCGATGAACTGGAGCAGCTGTGCTCTGAAGCTTCGACCTCCAGATGAGGTCGATAGACATGTAGACCTGCACAGACAGAAAGCTGGGTCGAGGGCAAAGTGCCTCGACCCGTCAGAGCGTGCGAAAGGTGGAAGGTGCGGTGATACGGAAGCTCTCCGGCGAGCGGCGGAGGGAGGAGAGCCAAGTCCCTGCTCCGGGGCGAGCCAGGGGGACTGGAGGGCGGAGCAGGTGGAGAGAAGAGTGGCGGAGGTGATGGCGTAGTCGGATGATCAGATGGGTGGTCGGAGACGGCTGGCGGAGGCGGCGGAGCTAATCTACCGAAAATCGAAAAATGAAACTGAGCTAATCTACTGGCTAACTACGCTACCTGATGGCTGCATTCGACTGGGCTGGAGCCAAGGAGGCTCCCGGTCGTTGCCTCAAGGGGTCGTCGAGCTCCCCGAGGCTCAGGCGCGCTCGCGGCGGCGCACGGCGGAGGATACCACCGGATCAATGATTTCCGGCTGCCCAGGCCTCGCTTCCACTCCACCGTCCACGGCTGTCACTCAGGGATGAAGGAGGAGCTCACAGGCGCTGAGGGGAAGATCAGAGATGACGTGATTAGGTCGCCGGAGACGACACTAAATAGTGTGGGAGGTCCGAGAAGAAGATGGTCGGGCGAGGTTTTCGGGCTTCGGATCTAGCAAACCCACCCCGGGCGAGGGTCCTGAATGGTCTGAGGTTAATCGGAGCCCGGGGTTTGGGTCAAAGGCGGCCGGGTCAGGCGGGTGGAAAATTGTGAAATCGGGTCGGGCGCGACACACCCGGCTCTGGTGGTCCTGGGGGGAGAGTTGACCGGGGGTCAACAATCCCCCGTGGACCAATCAGAGCCCGCCATTCCATAAATTTTTATTTGATTTTTTTTGGGGCTTTTAATGGCCGAATTTTTAAAAACTCAAAACACGAAAAATGTTTGTTTTAATTTTTTCTATTTTTTTGTGATTTTTAATTAATTTTTGGAAATGAAAATAAGGTATTTACATATTATAGCTATACATAGGTATATGTACAATGTATGATTTTTTATTTTTGATTTTTAATTAGTTATTTTTATACATTTTTATTCCTATTTTATATTTTATTTATTTATAGGATAAAATGAGGAATAAAAAGCTATTTTTATTTTATTTTTATTGTTTATATACATAGGGGAAATAATTATTTATGCACAATTATATACATGATATATATACAAGATATTTTTGTGTTTTTAATTTTGTAATTTTTATTTGATTTTTGTTTTAATTCTTTTTATTTATTTTATTTACAATATATAGCATAGAATATTCACAAAAGGTTTTGAAAATAATTTTATTTATTTACAAGGTTAAATAAATAAAGAGAGGTGGTCTATGTACATGGTGTAAGGGTATTTTTTGTCTTTTTGATTTTTACATTTTTATCTGGTTTTTAATAGCTTCTAAATATATACAGAATATGTACAATCATATTTTTGTGTGAGGAAAATATAATTTTATTTAATTACAAAAATATTTACACATGAGCCCCTATCTCCCTCTACTTGTGGCTTTTATGCGGTCAGGCCCATGCTGAGCCCTCCCTTGGGTTAGGTTGCTCAATATTTTAAAATATTTCCCTCTTTTTCTTTTTCTTCTTTATTCTTTTATTTTTGCACAAAAACAAGCTAATTACATATTTTTACAAAATGCATGCTTTTGCTAATTATTGATATTTACATATATCTACATGTATCTGCAAAGGTTTTTGTAGCTAAAATATAAGAATAAAGAGTGATGAATGGGTATTCATCACCCCCCCTATACTATACTTTGCTAGTCCCTTAGCAAACACTTATTTGAAAAAGAAGTGAAAAAAGAAAGAAAAAAGAAAAAGAAAAAGAGAATGTGCATGGATCAAGGTTGATTTATTAAACTTTCCTTCATTAAATTGAAATATGGAGCTCGATCAGATCTTTGGATTATTAATGTGTCGGAACCTTATTTGGACTTAAGCTTAAAACTCAACAGCCTCTAAGTTCCACCAATCTATGGACAAGACTCCTCAATAAACCAGATCAGAACAAGTCTACATAGACAAACTCTAATGACCATGAATCTTTCCAAGCAGTGTAAGTGATATGTGGCTCCCCACCTCAGAAGCAACAAAGAAACAACCTCCCTCAACCTGGTAACTCTAATGCCCCGGTCTAGCAACTCTTTCCTCGAGAAGCGGGGTATTCCCTTCTAAGTTCAAGTTCAATCGGCTCAAGAAGAGGGGGAAGAAGTATAGAGTTTTGGAAGCCTAGCCAGTGTAGCTAGGTCTCCCGCTGCAAGCTTCATGAGATGTAACATGGATACCATAAGCTTTGCTTTATTTGACTGTGTACACTCCGGTGGGGTTATTAAATTTTCAATCCGACCCACCACTTTTTTGGAGTTCTTTTTGCATTTTTGCATTTTTTTTTCAAAGACTTCTGTACAACATATCTACATGGTGCAGCATATATACAAGAAATTTCCCCTTGAGCCAGTAGACTATCCCTCTTTTGAAGCTTTATTGCAACCCACGACTTCTGTCTTTAGTCTTCATCACCACTAGACCAAGTTGAGGTGCACTTCCTTCACTAGAAGAAGAAGAGAGGTTCCGCCTAGAAGTACTACCCTCATATGCTACCCCAAGCCAAAGGAAACTGCCTCCTCACCACCTCATCCGTGGAGAGCCATGTGTAAAGTGCGGGTGCAAGTCAAGCCATTGTCTCTAAGAGTCATGCGTGTGTTGTTAAGTGCTCTACTTAGGCTCATCAAGATGACATATGCTCATAGCCTAATGGACTCAAAGAATTAAGTCCTTATGGACCTGAAAAGCCTTAACCCTAAGTCCTATAAGGTTCCTCTTAAAGTTAAGTGGATTAAGATCTTATTCAAGCTCCATTTCTCAATTTAATTCCAGGCTTAGTTTAAATGTCAACTCTCATCCAGGAAAAACTATATACATATATGTACACAAGATGCTATTTACAAATATTTTACAATCATGCAAAATTTTTAAAAAAATGTTTTGAAATCATGGATGATGATGATGCATGAGGTGCAAGTTTTGCAAAAAGATATTTACAACATTTACACAAGATTTTTGCAAACTTTTGATTTTCAAAACATTTTGGAAAAATTTTGTACTATATACATAATTTTGATACAGAATATTTACACAAGCTTTACACAAAAGATTTTTGAAATCATTTTTACAAAAATACTTTGTACACTAGCTACGTATGTGCAAGCTAAAAGAGGTTTATGTACATGAAAATTTTTAAATTTTGTGATTTTTAGCCATTTTATTTATTAACACACTCACACAAAGTACGAGTTATGGCTAAAGTATATATGAAATATATACACACCCCCCTATACTTAGCTCGAACGATGTCCTCATAGTGATCAAGAGCGATGAAGAAGACATAACTCGTGCTTAGTAAAAGGGAAGTGAAAAGGAATGGATAAGTACAGGAACGAATAAATGAATAGAGTGAGAGGAACTCGGTGGTTTCCCCCTATACTTAGGATTAACTAATCCTAAGTATAGCAAGCTGTACATGAAGGGAAAGCCGAGTGAAGAATATACAGAATCTGCCCCCCCTATACTTAGGGTAAAATATCCCTAAGTATAGGCAGCAAAACAGGGGCAGAAAGACACGAAGAATATCACGAATATATACAAGAAGGAGGACATCACTCCCCCTATACTTAAGGTGGAGAACCTTAAGTATAGGCAACAAAACAGAAGTGATGAAACAGACGAATGAACAACCCGGTGTTTCCACCCCCCTATACTTAGGATGAGCAGTATCCTAAGTATAGCAAAGATAATCCTATGCGAGATCTGGGGTGAAAACAAGAACGGAAGAAAGAACGATCAAACAAGACGAAACACGTATATACAAAAGAGTACAATGTTGAGGTGCCTCTCAACAAGCGCTAGATTTTACGCCCCTAGCTGGGCGCAAAGGCTAGGACAATGCAGTATCAAAGTTCAGGACGGCATCGGTAAGTCGAATGCCGTACTGTCGTCGCAGTCTCAGTGTGAGAACAACGACGAACTCAACAGTGTAAAGTGAGACACCCAGGTATGCAATCAGGCGGGTGTCTGCTACCGTCCAATGATATGAGCATAAGTAATCGGGATCCGGTAGCACAAAAAGAAATCATCGGCTCTGAGTCAGACTGGAGTGGAAGTGTGGAGCCGAAGAAATCAAACGTGGAGAAGGATGGATCAGTCAGGGAATCCTCCACGTTAATCAGTGTCTCAAACATATGTGGACAATCAGGATCAGGAGACTCTCTAAGTAGAATGATATCCAATGCATGAAATAGCAACAGATCAGGCAAATCATCGAATATCTCCAAAATGGGCTCATCCTCGCGAGGGTCATCGAGGTGAGAAGACTCAGAATCAGAATGATCTAAAGACTCGGTTTCGTGTTCCGCCAGATCGGAAACACACTCAGCAGGTGAAACCGGGTACTCATCGAGTGCGGCATCCTCCCGCAGATAACCCTCGGGGAGAGATGCCAGATCAGAGGTGACAAGAAGAGGATCAGGATCTAGATGGTCATATGCGCTGCTATCAAGTATCCACTCAGTGCACCAGGCTGCATCATCATCGGAAGTGTAGCTCTCGGCAATCTGGAAACAGGAGAAGGTACTAGTCAACATCGCGGAAGCTGGCAAAGTGTCTGTGACTGATCCTCGCTCTGCGGCTATGCTGGTTGTCAGCTGGTCCTCAGGAAGTGTATCTGTCTCAACAAAGTAGAGGACAAAAGGCTCGAAGACGGGACACTCTGTGTCTGTACTCTCAAAGTGCTGTCCCTCCTCGAGCTGTGGCTGCTGGGCTGAGTCCTGGTGCCTGTCTGCATCCAAGAAGTGTCTCTGCAGGAAGGAGACTGACTCTTCCGGGACTGGAATCTGAAGTGTCTGAATCAACGGCTGCAAAAGCTGGGGCTCCTCCGGCTCCTGGAGTATCAGAAGATCTGATATCCAAGACTCGTCAACAGGGAACTTTGGGGCTGACTCGAACTCCAACTGGAAGGCCAACGGAAACTCGAGTAGACTCTGGGTCCGAACCTCTGCTATCACAGTCATCTCCTCTATCAGTGGTGCTGTATCATCCAAATCCTCGGGCTGGTGTGTAGAAACTGTATCATCATGTAAAGTGACACACCGCACTGGTACTGCATCGTCCGCCTGTGTTGTTCCGACCAAGGTATCTCGTGAAGAAGAACTCTGTGAAAGTAGCCTCGAGATGGTATCCAGGAAGTGAATGTCGGAACTGCGGTGTGAACCGCCACATGTGGTAATCACCAGTGCAATCTGCTCGGCGGTCATCCCCCGCATGGAGATCTCAATCAAATCTGTCAGTGGAAGTCCATGGGCTGGAAATCTCCTCAAGAGGTCAAGAAACCTCGGCCATGCCTCGTGCAATGGCTCCTGGTGGTCAACTGAAAAGTCCATGATCAAAGACCGCATAAACTCTGCTCTACGTGGGGGGAAGTATCTCTGCAAGAACTCTCGGCGTAGCTCTCCCCACGTCTCGAATGTCCTCCCCAATCGTCGGTGCCATCTCATGGCTTTGTCGTGAAGCGTGAATGGGAAGGTCCTGCTCATCAGCTCCTCTGCAGTGACATCTGAATATCTCTGTGCTCTGCTAAACTCCTCGAAAGCTGACAGGTGAAGATAAGGCTCCTCGTGCGCCTCTCCTGAAAACGTCGGCAGTCGCTGAACGTAATCCAAATCCAAGACGAATGGGCCTAATGTAGAAGCTGACTGAGCTCCATGTGCTATCTGGTCCTCTATCCCTCTAGAATGGGATCTATCTGCTGATCTCCACTGCTCTCTCGGGTCACCAACGGAGTGCGCTCTCAACTCAGCAACAGCATCGTCCGGGTCTCGCATCTGCTCTGTCTGGTATCCTCGGACGTCTAGCACAGCATGCCCAGAGTGATGAGATGAAAGGGAGGGAGGGAGCGGGAGGTTGGTCGGAGATCCGACCTCCCTAGAAGGTGGACTGGAATGATGGTCAGAGGATGGAGAAGAAGCCGTAAGAGTCGGCTCAAAGTGAGGGGAATCCATCATCCAGGGATCAGAGGGAAGAGAAATGAAGGGAGGTGAGGGAGGGGTGATGAAGGGGAACAAGATCGAAGGGATCTGGCAATCAAACAAGATGAACAAGCAAACCCCCAATTCACCTACGCACACAGAGCTGAAGACCGAAGGGATCGGTCAATTATCTTGTCAATTTTATTTTAGGTGATAATCCAGTCTATCAGAGCGATTACGTGAAGTAAATAGGTATCCAAATCTTTCTCAACCGACTATCCCGTACTGAAAGCCGGTAATCAGTCGAGAAAAGATCGGAGGCTCTATCCTAATGTGCGGATCACTCTCTCGCTCATCCAAACCAGACAAGGAGGGGGTTACTCTCCCCAAGACAGATTTTTCGTGAAGTGTCTTTTAGGTCAAGTATGATTAACAGTCCCGATTTTATTGTTTTTGTTTTTAGATATTTTTCAAATATCAGACAAACGCCTAACGAATTTTTCGGTTCTCCTGATTATTTAAGCCGAAAACAGGGGGAGAAGACGAAAAAGCCGATGCACGATGAAATCAATGATGCATGCAAAGTAAGGAAGGCGTACCTGACTCCAGCACTCTACATGCAATATGATCCGCGCATAAATGTAAAGACAGGAAATAAACTACCTAAATGATGCAAGCGGGAAAAACCGAGGCCCTAAACAGCAGTGCTAGCGTAGAACCGTCTAACCGATCACCGACCTCCAAGCCAAAAAGTCCGGTCTTGGCCCACCCCTCCTCTTCTCGACAGGTCGAGTTCAGGAGTAGCGCTTGCGGGGCAGGCTGTGGCACGTAGGCTGCGAAGGCAAATGAGTCGGTTATTTTTATTATTTATTTTTAGTAGGTCCAATTAACGATCTATAGGAGCAGATCAGCAATTAGGTGTGGGGATCCTACTATTACGGCACAATCACCAGAAAATCCTACGGCTAGGGGCTCAATCAAAAAGCCGCGTAAACACCGGAAAGGCAGTAAAAAGTAGAAAATGAAAGCCGCGAAAAACCGCGAAAAACCGCTAAAGTCTAAAGGGTCCCCGAGCACACCGGTGCTCGGCGAAACAGACCCGAGAGTGTCCAAGTCCAAAGGTCTGAGTGTACCTGTATTATTACAATAATAATGAAATAAAATCCTAAATTATCCTCTCCCACTCAACTCTCTCTCTCTAGCTCTCTCCTGCGGCTTCGTGAAGAAGGAAGCCGCCTCCGTGTCGCTCGGGTGCTCCGGCGCTCCTAAGAATGCCGCCCTCGCTCCTCGGGCCCTCGCAAGAAATAGAAAGAAAAGTGGTCAGTCCAAAAGTTATTCAAGAATATCAGAAGAATATATATATACAAAAATCTATACAAAAAGCCGCGAATCAAAAGCCGCGGAAAAATCTAAAAGACTACTAAGCCGTGCTCCCCGGCAACGGCGCCATTCTGATATCCCAAAATTCCGAGAGACTAAGGCAAAGGCAAAGGAATGGTCGTTGTGACCTCAATCAATCGGATGGGTATATCAAGAAAAATAGACCACTACGAGAAATAAAATCAATCAAAACAAATACGAACGGTCTAGCTATGTGATTAACCTGGTATAGCTCCCAGGGTCGAACACAAGGAGCACGGATTGGCCAAAGGCCTACGAAGTAGTCGAAATGAAATAAAATAAAGACAGAATATTTTTAGTGGTTTTTAATAATTTTTATAATTTTTTTTTTGGATTTTTAAAAGTGGAGAGAATAAAAGAAAGTATAAACAAGCACACTTGAGCAATTTATTTCGCACACCCGAAATCAAGCAAAAATTCCTGAAAAATTGTTTTTATGTTTTTTTAAGTTTTTAAATGTTTTGGTGAATTTTGATATTTTTCTAATGGGAAAATTATTTTCTAAAAATCAAACAGTGTAAAAAATGAAAGGTACTGTCCAGCAAGGCTTAAGACCCAAAAAATAAAATATTTAAGGATCTTAAATAGCCCTGGAGGTAATTTTCCTGTAATCTAGAAAGAAATAAGGAAAATTTAGGCACCCTAATTATTATTTTTGGATTTTTAGTTTAATTATTATAATTTTTATGAGTTTTTGAGGTTTTTCAATTTTTAGGTTTTTTACTCATGGAAAATAGCCAAACTTGGCTAGAAAATCAAACAGCAAGCAAAACAACAGTAACTAATTTTTTTAGATTTTGGTGAGGTTTTTATATTTTTTTTGTGATTTTCAAAGATGAACAGTAGCTGAAAAGTAGGTTTTTGAATTTTTAAAAATAATAAATGAAATCAAAAATGTCCTCAAAAATCCCTAAAATTCCCACACCATGGCAGGAGCCATGTGTCAAAATCTCATGGGATTTGGAGGTAATTTGATATTTTATTCAAAAATGCAAAGGGGGCACAGTGCACAAGGACGTAAGTGCAAATACCCGAGAATCTGGGGGCTCTGGTGCAAAATACCCAGTAAGTCACGCGCGTGGCGCGTGGCTGGGGCACACAGGGACCAAATGGTAATAAAAACCAAGTCTTAGGGCCTTTTGATAACTCGTATCAAAAGCCCAGGGACTCGGTTGCAAAAAGCCCAATAAAATTCGCACATGCGTAATAAAAACACTCACAGGGGCATAACTGCAATTACTCTAAAATATTCATTCATTTCATAACAACCCAGTTCTACAGGACAAAAGATGTAAAAAACCCAACAAAGCACGTGGCGAAGCACGTGGTCACATACACACAGGGGCATACATGCAATTAAAACTAAGCACAAGGTCCACAGTGCAAATAACCCTACGTAAATAAAGTTCCAAAAATATTTACAGGACTAGAAATAAAACGACAAACTAAGAGGGGGTCCTAAGCAAATTACCCCTTTATTTGGCGACGGTTGGATAGGCGCCACGTGGAAGATCGGGCGGTGGAGATGAGCGGCGCCTTTGACCTTGAGAAGCTGCGCCTGATCGAACGATGGCGGGTCCTCCACGTGGAGATCGGACGGTCCTCGTGCGTGGTGGCCGAACCCTCGGTGAATCAACGGCTGAGATCACGCTGCGGCTGATCTGACGCTCTATGCAGCTCCCCGAACGAACGGTCGAGATCTGATCTGGAGCGCCGCGGCTGATCTGACGGTCGGAGAGGATGGTGGAAGAACTGGCGGCCGGCGAGCTTCGCCGACCTCCTGCGTGTGCTGTAGTCCTCGTCGACCACTCCGGAGGTGCGGGAAAGCTTCCTCGTGAAGCTCCGCACCCAATGCAATGCTCCGATGGAAGGGAGGAGCTCAGGAGAGCTCCGGCGACGTCGATGAACTGGAGCAGCTGTGCTCTGAAGCTTCGACCTCCAGATGAGGTCGATAGACCTGTAGACCTGCACAGACAGAAAGCTGGGTCGAGGGCAAAGTGCCTCGACCCGTCAGAGCGTGCGAAAGGTGGAAGGTGCGGTGATACGGAAGCTCTCCGGCGAGCGGCGGAGGGAGGAGAGCCAAGTCCCTGCTCCGGGGCGAGCCAGGGGGAATGGAGGGGCGGAGCAGGTGGAGAGAAGAGTGGCGGAGGTGATGGCGTAGTCGGATGATCAGATGGGTGGTCGGAGACGGCTGGCGGAGGCGGCGGAGCTAATCTACCGAAAATCGAAAAAATGAAAACTGAGCTAATCTACTGGCTAACTACGCTACCTGATGGCTGCATTCGACTGGGCTGGAGCCAAGGAGGCTCCCGGTCGTTGCCTCAAGGGGTCGTCGAGCTCCCCGAGGCTCAGGCGCGCTCGCGGCGGCGCACGGCGGAGGATACCACCGGATCAATGATTTCCGGCTGCCCAGGCCTCGCTTCCACTCCACCGTCCACGGCTGTCACTCAGGGATGAAGGAGGAGCTCACAGGCGCTGAGGGGAAGATCAGAGATGACGTGATTAGGTCGCCGGAGACGACACTAAATAGTGTGGGAGGTCCGAGAAGAAGATGGTCGGGCGAGGTTTTCGGGCTTCGGATCTAGCAAACCCACCCCGGGCGAGGGTCCTGAATGGTCTGAGGTTAATCGGAGCCCGGGGTTTGGGTCAAAGGCGGCCGGGTCAGGCGGGTGGAAAATTGTGAAATCGGGTCGGGCGCGACACACCCGGCTCTGGTGGTCCTGGGGGGAGAGTTGACCGGGGGTCAACAATCCCCCGTGGACCAATCAGAGCCCGCCATTCCATAAATTTTTATTTGATTTTTTTTGGGGCTTTTAATGGCCGAATTTTTAAAAACTCAAAACACGAAAAATGTTTGTTTTAATTTTTTCTATTTTTTTGTGATTTTTAATTAATTTTTGGAAATGAAAATAAGGTATTTACATATTATAGCTATACATAGGTATATGTACAATGTATGATTTTTTATTTTTGATTTTTAATTAGTTATTTTTGTACATTTTTATTCCTATTTTATATTTTATTTATTTATAGGATAAAATGAGGAATAAAAAGCTATTTTTATTTTATTTTTATTGTTTATATACATAGGGGAAATAATTATTTATGCACAATTATATACATGATATATATACAAGATATTTTTGTGTTTTTAATTTTGTAATTTTTATTTGATTTTTGTTTTAATTCTTTTTATTTATTTTATTTACAATATATAGCATAGAATATTCACAAAAGGTTTTGAAAATAATTTTATTTATTTACAAGGTTAAATAAATAAAGAGAGGTGGTCTATGTACATGGTGTAAGGGTATTTTTGGTCTTTTTGATTTTTACATTTTTATCTGGTTTTTAATAGCTTCTAAATATATACAGAATATGTACAATCATATTTTTGTGTGAGGAAAATATAATTTTATTTAATTACAAAAATATTTACACATGAGCCCCTATCTCCCTCTACTTGTGGCTTTTATGCGGTCAGGCCCATGCTGAGCCCTCCCTTGGGTTAGGTTGCTCAATATTTTAAAATATTTCCCTCTTTTTCTTTTTCTTCTTTATTCTTTTATTTTTGCACAAAAACATGCTAATTACATATTTTTACAAAATGCATGCTTTTGCTAATTATTGATATTTACATATATCTACATGTATCTGCAAAGGTTTTTGTAGCTAAAATATAAGAATAAAGAGTGATGAATGGGTATTCATCACCGGAGCAGCTGTGCTCTGAAGCTTCGACCTCCAGATGAGGTCGATAGACCTGTAGACCTGCACAGACAGAAAGCTGGGTCGGGGGCAAAGTGCCTCGACCCGTCAGAGCGTGCGAAAGGTGGAAGGTGCGGTGATACGGAAGCTCTCCGGCGAGCGGCGGAGGGAGGAGAGCCAAGTCCCTGCTCCGGGGCGAGCCAGGGGGAATGGAGGGGCGGAGCAGGTGGAGAGAAGAGTGGCGGAGGTGATGGCGTAGTCGGATGATCAGATGGGTGGTCGGAGACGGCTGGCGGAGGCGGCGGAGCTAATCTACCGAAAATCGAAAAAATGAAAACTGAGCTAATCTACTGGCTAACTACGCTACCTGATGGCTGCATTCGACTGGGCTGGAGCCAAGGAGGCTCCCGGTCGTTGCCTCAAGGGGTCGTCGAGCTCCCCGAGGCTCAGGCGCGCTCGCGGCGGCGCACGGCGGAGGATACCACCGGATCAATGATTTCCGGCTGCCCAGGCCTCGCTTCCACTCCGCCGTCCACGGCTGTCACTCAGGGATGAAGGAGGAGCTCACAGGCGCTGAGGGGAAGATCAGAGATCACGTGATTAGGTCGCCGGTGACGACCTTAAGTAGTGTGGGAGGTCCGAAAAGAAGATGGTCGGGCGAGGTGATCGGGTGTCGGATCCTCCAAACCCACCCCGGGCGAGGGTCCTGGATGTCCTGGGAGTAATCGGAGCCCGGGGTTAGGGATAATGGCGGTCGGATCGAGCGGGAGAAATGTCGAGAAATCGGGTCGGTCCGCAGATCCGCAAAAGAGGAGGGTCCGCGGGGGAAGTTGACCGGGGTCAACAAACCCCCGTGGACCAATCAGGATGCGCCAATTATTGTTTTTTTTATCTGATTTTTTTGGGGCTTTTAAAGGCCGAATTTTTAAAAACTCAAAACATAAAAAATGTTTGTTTTAATTTTTTCTATTTTTTTGTGATTTTTAATTAATTTTTGGAAATTAAAATAAGGTATTTACATAGTAGCTATACATAGGTATATATACACTATATTAATTTTTGATTTTTGATTTTTAATAAGTTATTTTTATATATTTTTATTCCCATTTTATATTTTATTTATTTATAGGATAAAATGAGGAATAAAAGGCTATTTTTATTTTATTTTTATTATTTATATACATAGGTCAAATAATTATTTATTTATACTTATATACATGGTATATATACAAGGTAGTTTTGTGTTTTAATTTTGTAATTTTTATTTGATTTTTGGTTTAATTCTTTTTATTTATTTTATTTACAAAACATGAAAAGGAATAGTTACAAAAAGTTTTGGAAATAACTAAATTTATTTACAAGGTGAAATAAATAAGGGTGGTGGTCTATGTACAAGGTGAAAAGTTCTTTTTGGGTTTTTGATTTTTAAACTTTTTATTTTGTTTTTAATAGTTTCTAGATATATACAAAATATATACAAGTGTATTTTTGGATGAGGAAAATATTATTTATTTATTTACATAAATATTTACACATGAGCCCCTATCTCCCTCTACTTGTGGCTTTTATGCGGTCAGGCCCATGCTGAGCCCTCCCTTGGGTTAGGTTGCTCAATATTTATTCTAAATATTTCCCTCTTTTTCTTTTTCCTCTTTATTCTTTTATTTTAGCACAAAAACATGCTAATTATTTATATTTACAAAAATGCATGCTTTTGCTAACTTTCCCTATTTACACATATCTACATGCATTTGCATAGGTTTTTGTAGCTAAAATATAGGAATAAAGAGTGATGAATGGGTATTCATCACCCCCCTATACTATACTTTGCTAGTCCCTTAGCAAACACTTATTTGAAAAAGAAGTGAAAACGAAAGAAAAAGAAAAAGAAAGAGAGGATGTACATGGATCAAGGTTGAGTTGTTAAACTTTCCTTCATTAAATTGAAATATGGAGCTCGATCAGATCTTTGGATTATTAATGTGTCGGAACCTTATTTAGACTTAAGCTTAAAACTCAACAGCCTCCAAGTTCCACCAATCTATGGGCAAGACTCCTCAATAAACCAGATCAGAACAAGTCTACATACACAAACTCTAATGACCCTGAATCTTTCCATGCAGTGTAAGTGATATGTGGCTCCCCACCTTAGAAGCAACGAAGAAACAACCTCCCTCAACCTGGTAACTCTAATGCCTCGGTCTAGCAACTCTTTCCTCGAGAAGCGGGGTATTCCCTTCTAAGTTCAAGTGCAACCGGCTCAAGAAGAGGGGGTAGAAGTATAGAGTTTTGGAAGCCTAGACAGTGTAGCTAGGTCTCCCGCTGCAAGCTTCATGAGATGTAACATGGATACCATAAGCTTTGCTTTATTTGACTATGTACACTCCGGTGGGGTTATTAAATTTTCAATCCGACCCACCACTTTTTTGGAGTTCTTTTTGCATTTTTGCAATTTTTTTTTTCAAGAACTTCTGTACAACATATCTACATGGTGCAGCATATATACAAGAAATTTCCCCTTGAGCCGGTAGACTATCCCTCTTTTGAAGCTTTATTGCAACCCACGGCTTCTGTCTTTAGTCTTCATCACCACTAGACCAAGTTGAGGTGCACTTCCTTCACTAGAAGAAGAAGAGAGGTTCCGCCTAGAAGTACTACCCTCATATGCTACCCCAAACCAAAGGAAACTGCCTCCTCACCACCTCATCCGTGGAGAGCCATGTGTAAAGTGCAGGTGCAAGTCAAGCCATTGTCTCTAAGAGTCATGCGTGTGTTGTTAAGTGTTCTACTTAAGCTCATCAAGATGACATATGCTCATAGCCTAGTGGACTCAAAGAATTAAGTCCTTATGGACCTGAAAAGCCTTAACCCTAAGTCCTATAAGGTTCCTCTTAAAGTTAGGTGGATTAAGATCTTATTCAAGCTCCATTTCTCAATTTAATTCCAGGCTTAGTTTAAATGTCAACTCTCATCCAGGAAAAACTATATACATATCTGTACACAAGATGCTATTTACAAGTATTTTACAATCATGCAAAATTTTTGAAAAATGTTTTGAAATCATGGATGATGAATGAGGTGCAAGTTTTGCAAAAAGATATTCACAAGTATTTACACAAGATTTTTGCAAACTTTTGATTTTCAAAACATTTTGGAAAAATTTTGTACTATATACATAATTTTGATACAACATATTTACACAAGCTTTACACAAAAGATTTTTGAAATCATTTTTACAAAAATACTTTGTACACTAGCTATGTATGTGCAAGGATAAAAGAGGTTTATGTACATGAAAATTTTTAAATTTTTGTGATTTTTTAGCCATTTTATTTATTAACACACTCACACAACGTACGAGTTATGGCTAAAGTATATATGAAATATATACACACCCCCCTATACTTAGCTCGAACGATGTCCTCAGAGTGATCAAGAGCGATGAAGAAGACATAACTCGTGCTTAGTAAAAGGGAAGTGAAAAGGAATGGCTAAGTACAGGAACGAATAAATGAATAGAATAAGAGGAACTCGGTGGTTTCCCCCTATACTTAGGATTAGCTAATCCTAAGTATAGCAAGCTGTACATGAAGGGAAAGCCGAGTGAAGAAGATACAGAGTCTGCTCCCCCTATACTTAGGGTAAAATATCCCTAAGTATAGGCAGCAAAGCAAGAGCAAACCGAATGAAAATCACGAATATATACAAGAAGGAGGACATCACTCCCCCTATACTTAAGGTGGAGAACCTTAAGTATAGGCAGCAAAACAGAAGTGATGAAACAGACGAATGAACAACCCGGTGTTTCCACCCCCCTATACTTAGGATGAGCAATATCCTAAGTATAGCAAAGATAATCCTAAGCGAGACCTGGGGTGAGAACAAGAACGGAAGAAAGAAAGATCGAATAAGACGAAACACGTATATACAAAAAGTACAATGTTGAGGTGTCTCTCAACAAGCGCTAGATTTTACGCCCCTAGCTGGGCGCAAAGGTTAGGACAACGCAGTATCAAGGTTCAGGACGGCATCGGTAAGTCGAATGCCGTACTGTCGTCGCAGTCTCGGTGTGAGAACAACGACGAACTCAACAGTGTAAAGTAAGACACCCCGGTATGCAATCAGGCGGGTGTCTGCTACCGGCCAGTGATATGAGGATAATTTCAATAAAATATATCGACCTATATTTTATATCATATTATAGCTTAATAATTTGTGCAAGTGTGTTTGTATTTACCTCCTCTTATTTTCTTTACATTTGAAAAATCCAAAGAAAAAAAATATATAAAACAACTAAAAACCACTAAAAATGCCTTTTCTTCTTTTCTGATTTATTGACTACTTCGTAGGCTATTTAGCCAACCCGTGCTCCTTGTGTTCGACCCTGGGAGCTATACCAGGTTAATCACATAGCTCGACCGCTCGTATTTGTTTCGATTGATTTTATTTCTCGTAGTGGTCTGATTTTTTCTTGATATACCCATTCTGAGTGGCTGAGGTCGCAACGACCTATATTTCATACCTTCTACCTTAGTCACTCGGGGATTTTGGGTCATCAGAATGGCGCCGTTACCGGGGAGCACGGCTTAGTAGTCTTTTAGATTTTTCCGCGGCTTTCGAGTTTCGCGGCTTTTTGTATAGATTTTTGTAGATATACATTTTTCTGATCTTTTTGAATAATTGTTGGACTGACCACACTTCTCTCTATTTTTCTTGCGAGGGCCCGAGGAGCGAGGGCGGCATTCTTAGGAGCGCCGGAGCACCCGAGCGAGGCGGAGGCGGCTTCTTTCTTCACGAAGCCGCAGGAGAGAGCGAGAGAGAGAGAGTTGAGTGGGTGAGGTAGCTTAGGATTTTATTCATTCATCATTGTAATAATACAGGTTTCAGACTTGTGGACTTGGACTGTTTGGACTCCAGGGTCTGTTTCGCCGAGCACCGGTGTGCTCGGGGGACCCTTTTTAGAACTTAGCGGTTTTTCGCGGCTTTTCATTTTCTACTTTTTACTGCCTTTCCGGTGTTTACGCGGCTTTTTGATCGAGCCCCTAGCCGTAGGATTTTCTGGTGACTGTGCCGTAATAGTAGGATCCCCACACCTAATTGCTGATCTGTTCCTATAGATCGTTAATTGGACCTACTAAAAATAATTAATAAAAAATAACCGACTCATTTGCCTTCGCAGCCTACGTGCCGCGAGCCTGCCCCACAAGCGCTACTCCTGAACTCGACCTGTCGAGAAGAGGAGGGGTAGGCCAAGACCGGACTCTTTGGCTTGGAGGTCGGTGATCGGTTAGACGGTTCTACGCTAGCACTGCGGTTTAGGGCCTCGGTTTTTCCCATTGCATCATTTAGGTAGTTTATTTCTTGTCTTTACATTTATGCGCGGATCATATTGCATGTAGAGTGCTGGAGTCAGGTACGCCTTCCTTACTTTGCATGCATCATTGATTTCATCGTGCATCGGCTTTTTCGTCTTCTCCCCCTGTTTTCGGCTTAAATAATCAGGAGAACACGAAAAATTCGTTAGGCGTTTGTTTGATATTTTAAAAATATCTAAAAAACAAAAACAATAAAATCGGGACTGCTAATCATATTCGACCTAAAAGATACTTCACGAAAAATCTGTCTTGGGAGAGTAACCCCCTCCTTGTCTGGTTTGGATGAGCGAGAGAGTGATCCGCACATTAGGATAGAGCCTCCGATCTTTTTCTTGACTGATTACCGGCTTTCAGTACGGGACAGTCGGTTGAGAAAGATTTGGATACCTAGTTACATCACGTAATCGCTCTGATAGACTGGATTATCACCTAAAATAAAATTGACAAGATAATTGACCGATCCCTTCGGTCTTCAGCTTTGGGTGCGTAGGTGAATTGGGGGTTTGCTTGTTTCATCTTGTTTGATTGCCAGATCCCTTCGACCTTTCTCCATCATCTATTTCCCTCCCTCACCTCCCTTCATTTCTCTGCTCCCTGATCCCTGGATGATGGATTCCTCTCACTTCGAGCCGACTCTTACGGCTTCTTCTCCGTCTTCTGACCATCATTCCAGTCCACCTTCTAGGGAGGTCGGATCTTCGACCAATCTCCCGCTCCCTCCCTCCCTTTCATCTCATTACTCTGGGCATGCTGTGCGAGACGTCTGAGGATATCAGACAGAGCAGATGCGAGACCCGGACGATGCTGTTGCTGAGTTGAGAACGCACTCCGTTGGTGACCCGAGAGAGCAGTGGAGATCAGCAGATAGATCCCATTCCAGAGGGATGGAAGAGCAGATAGCACATGGAGCTCAGTCAGCTTCTACATTAGGGCCATTCGTCTTGGATTTGGATTACGTTCAGCGACTGCCGACGTTTTCAGGAGAGGCGCACGAGGAGCCTTATCTTCACCTGTCCGCCTTCGAGGAGTCTAGCAGAGCACAGAGATACTCAGATGTCGCTGCAGAGGAGCTGATGAGCAGGACCTTCCCCTTCACGCTTCATGACAGAGCCATGAGATGGCATCGCTGATTGGGGAGGACATTCGAGACGTGGGGAGAGCTACGCCGAGAGTTTTTACAGAGATACTTTCCCCCACGTAGAGCAGAGTTTATGCGGTCTTTGATCATGGATTTTTCAGTTGACCCCCAGGAGCCATTGCACGAGGCATGGCCGAGGTTGCTTGACCTCTTGAGGAGATTTCCAGACCATGGACTTTCACTGACAGATTTGATTGAGATCTCCATGCGGGGGATGACCGCAGGGCAGATAGCACTGGTGATTACCACATGTGGCGGTTCAGACCGCAGTTCCGACATTCACTTCCTAGATACCATCTCGAGGCTACTTTCACAGAGTTCTTCTGCACGAGATGCTTCGGTCGGAACAGCACATGAGGACGATGCAGTACCAGTGCGGTGTGTCACTTCACATGATGAGTCAGCTTCTACACACCAGCCCGAGGATTTGGATAAGCCGCGCCATTGACAGAGGAGATGACCGCGATAGCAGAGGTTCCGACCCAGAGTCTACTCGAGTTCCCGTTGGCATTCAAGTTGGAGTTCGAGTCAGCCCCAGAGTTCCCTGTTGACGAGTCTTGGATATCAGATCTTCTGATACTCCAGGAGCCGGAGGAGCCCCAGCTTTTGCAGCCGTTGATTCAGACATATCAGATTCCAGTCCTGGAGGAGTCAGTCTTCTTCCTGCAGAGACACTTCTTGGATGCAGACAGGCACCAAGATTCAGCCCAGCAGCCACAGCTCGAGGAGGGACACCACTTTGAGAGTACAGACACAGAGAGTCCCGTCTTCGAGCCTTTTGTCCTCCACTTCATCGAGACAGATACACTTTCTGAGGACCAGCTGACAGCCAGCATAGCCGCAGAGCGAGGATCAGTTACAGACACTTTCCCAGCTTCCGCGATGTTGACTAGTACCATTTCCTGTTTCCAGATTGCCGAGAGTTACACTTCCGATGATGATGCAGCCTGGTGCACTGAGTGGATACTTGATAGCAGCGCAGATGACCATCTAGATCCTGATCCTCTTCTAGTCACTTCTGATCTGGCATCTCTCCCCGAGGGTTATCTGCGGGAGGATGCCGCACATGATGCGTACTCGGTTTCACCTACTGAGAGTGTTTCCGATCTGGCGGAACACGAAACCGAGTCTTTAGATCATTCTGATTCTGATTCTTCTCAACTCGATGACCTTCGCGAGGATGAGCCCATTTTGGAGATATTCGATGATTTGCCTGATCTATTTTTATTTCATGCATCGGATATCAGCCCTTTTCGAGAATCTCCTGATCCTGATTGTCCACACTTGTTTGAGACACTGATTGACGTGGAGGATTCCATGACTGATCCATCCTTCTCCACGTTTGATTTCTTCAGCTCTATACTCTCACTCCAGTCTGATCCAGAGCCGCTGATTTCTTTTGTGCTACCGGATCCCGATTACTTATGCTCATATCACTGGCCGGTAGCAGACACCCGCCTGATTGCATACCGGGGTGTCTTACTTTACACTGTTGAGTTCGTCGTTGTTCTCACACCGAGACTGCGACGACAGTACGGCATTCGACTTACCGATGCCGTCCTGAACCTTGATACTGCGTTGTCCTAACCTTTGCGCCCAGCTAGGGGCGTAAAATCTAGCGCTTGTTGAGAGGCACCTCAACATTGTACTTTTTGTATATACGTGTTTCGTCTTATTCGATCTTTCTTTCTTCCGTTCTTGTTTTCACCCCAGATCTCGCATAGGATTATCTTTGCTATACTTAGGATACTGCTCATCCTAAGTATAGGGGGGTGGAAACACCGGGTTGTTCATTCGTCTGTTTCATCACTTCTGTTTTGTTGCCTATACTTAAGGTTCTCCACCTTAAGTATAGGGGGAGTGATGCCCTCCTTCTTGTAGATATTCGTGATATTCTTCGTGTCTTTCTGCCCCTGTTTTGCTGCCTATACTTAGGGATATGTTACCCTAAGTATAGGGGGAGCAGATGCTGTATCTTCTTCACTCGGCTTTCCCTTCATGTACAGCTTGCTATACTTAGGATTAGTTAATCCTAAGTATAGGGGGAAACCACCGAGTTCCTCTTATTCTATTCATTTATTCGTTCCTGTACTTAGCCATTCCTTTTCACTTCCCTTTTACTAAGCACGAGTTATGTCTTCTTCATCGCTCTTGATCACTCTGAGGACATCGTTCGAGCTAAGTATAGGGGGGTGTGTATATATTTCATATATACTTTAGCCATAACTCGTACGTTGTGTGAGTGTGTTAATAAATAAAATGGCTAAAAAATCACAAAAATTTAAAAATTTTCATGTACATAAACCTCTTTTATCTTGCACATACGTAGCTAATGTACAAAGTATTTTTGTAAAAAGGATTTCAAAAATCTTTTGTGTAAAGTTGTGTAAATATTTTGTATCAAAATTATGTATATAGTACAAAATTTTTCCAAAATGTTTTGAAAATCAAAAGTTTGCAAAAATCTTGTGTAAATGTTTGTAAATATCTTTTTGCTAAACTTGCACCTCATGCATCATCATCATCCATGATTTCAAAACATTTTTTTAAAAATTTTGCATGATTGTAAAATACTTGTAAATAGCATCTTGTGTACAGATATGTATATAGTTTTTCCTGGATGAGAGTTGACATTTAAACTAAGCCTGGAATTAAATTGAGAAATGGAGCTTGAATAAGATCTTAATCCACCTAACTTTAAGAGGAACCTTATAGGACTTAGGGTTAAGGCTTTTCAGGTCCATAAGGACTTAATTCTTTGAGTCCACTAGGCTATGAGCATATGTCATCTTAATGAGCTTAAGTAGAACACTTAACAACACACGCATGACTCTTAGAGACAATGGCTTGACTTGCACCTGCACTTTACACATGGCTCTCCACGGATGAGGTGGTGAGGAGGCAGTTTCCTTTGGCTTGGGGTAGCATATGAGGGTAGTACTTCTAGGCGGAACCTCTCTTCTTCTTCTAGTGAAGGAAGTGCACCTCAACTTGGTCTAGTGGTGATGAAGGCTAAAGACAGAAGTCGTGGGTTGCAATAAAGCTTCAAAAGAGGGATAGTCTACTGGCTCAAGGGGAAATTTCTTATATGCTGCACCATGTAGATATGTTGTACAGAAGTCTTTGAAAAAAAAATATATATGCAAAAATGCAAAAAGAACTCCAAAAAAGTGGTGGGTCGGATTGAAAATTTAATAACCCCACCGGAGTGTACATAGTCAAATAAAGCAAAGCTTATGTTATCCATGTTACATCTCATGAAGCTTGCAGCGGGAGACCTAGCTACACTGGCTAGGCTTCCAAAACTCTATACTTCTACCCCCTCTTCTTGAGCCGGTTGCACTTGAACTTAGAAGGGAATACCCCGCTTCTCGAGGAAAGAGTTGCTAGACCGAGGCATTAGAGTTACCAGTTGAGGGAGGTTGTTTCTTTGTTGCTTCTGAGGTGGGGGTGCCACATATCACTTACACTGCTTGGAAAGATTCATGGTCATTAGAGTTTGTGTATGTAGACTTGTTCTGATCTGGTTTATTAAGGAGTCTTGTCCATAGATTGGTGGAACTTAGAGGCTGTTGAGTTTTAAGCTTAAGTCCAAATAAGGTTCCGACACATTAATAATCCAAAGATCTGATCGAGCTCCATATTTCAATTTAATGAAGGAAAGTTTAATAAATCAACCTTGATCCATGCACATTCTCTTTTTCTTTTTCTTTTTCTTTCTTTTTCGCTTCTTTTTCAAATAAGTGTTTGCTAAGGGACTAGCAAAGTATAGTATAGGGGGGTGATGAATACCCATTCATCACTCTTTATTCTTATATTTTAGCTACAAAAACCTTTGCAAATACATGTAGATATATGTAAATATCAATAATTAGCAAAAGCATGCATTTTGTAAAAATATGTAATTAGCATGTTTTTGTGCAAAAATAAAAGAATAAAGAGGAAAAAGAAAAAGAGGGAAATATTTAGACTAAATATTGAGCCACCTAACCCAAGGGAGGGCTCAGCATGGGCCTGACCGCATAAAAGCCACAAGTAGAGGGAGATAGGGGCTCATGTGTATATATATTTATGTAAATAAATAAATAATATTTTCCTCAACCAAAAAAATATATATAAATATATTTGTACATATTTTGTATATATAGAAACTATGGAAAACAAAACAAAAATTAGAAATCAAAAATTCAAAAAGAACCCTTCATCATGTACATAGCTCATCATCTCTCTATTTATTTCACCTTGTAAACAAAGCTATTTATTTTCAAAACTTTGTGTAAATATTCCTTTTTGGTGTTTTGTAAATAAAATAAATAAAAAGAATTAAACCAAAAATCAAAAATTAATATAGTGTATATATACCTATGTATAGCTACTATGTAAATACCTTATCTTAATTTCCAAAAATTAATTAAAAATCACAAAAAAATAGAAAAAATTAAAACAAACATTTTTTATGTTTTGAGTTTTTAAAAATTCGGCCTTTAAAAGCCCCAAAAAAATCAGATAAAAAAAACAATAATTGGCGCATCCTGATTGGTCCACGGGGGTTTGTTGACCCCGGTCAACTTCCCCCGCGGACCCTCCTCTTTTGCGGATCTGCGGACCGACCCGATTTCTCGACATTTCTCCCGCTCGATCCGACCGCCATTATCCCTAACCCCGGGCTCCGATTACTCCCAGGACATCCAGGACCCTCGCCCGGGGTGGGTTTGGAGGATCCGACACCCGATCACCTCGCCCGACCATCTTCTTTTAGAAAATAATTTGACCGTTAGAAAAATATCAAAAATTCACCAAAAACACTTAAAAACCAAAAAAAACTTAAAAACAATTTTTCCTTAATTTTTGCATCATTTTTGGTGTGTTAAATAAATTGCCCAAGTGTGCTTTGTCTTGCTTTTCTCATTTTCTTCATATATTAAAAATTTCCAAAAAAATCTAAAAATCATTAAAAATATTTTCTCTGTCTTTTCTCTCATTTTGACTACTTCGTAGGCTTTCTAGCCAAACCGTGCTCCTTGTGATCGACCCTGGGAGCTATACCAGGTTAAACTCATAGCTAGACCGCTCTATTTTGTGCTTGATTGTTTTTATCTGAGTTGAGTGGTCTATTTTTCTTGATATACCCATCCGATTGATTGAGGTCACAACGACCATTCCTTTGCCTTTGCCTTAGTCTCTCGGAATTTTGGGATATCAGAATGGCGCCGTTGCCGGGGAGCACGGCTTAGTAGTCTTTTAGATTTTTCCGCGGCTTTTTGATTCGCGGCTTTTTGTATAGATTTTTGTATATATATATTCTTCTGATATTCTTGAATAACTTTTGGACTGACCACTTTTCTTTCTATTTCTTGCGAGGGCCCGAGGAGCGAGGGCGGCATTCTTAGGAGCGCCGGAGCACCCGAGCGACGCGGAGGCGGCTTCCTTCTTCACGAAGCCGCAGGAGAGAGCTAGAGAGAGAGAGTTGAGTGGGAGAGGATAATTTAGGATTTTATTTCATTATTATTGTAATAATACAGGTACACTCAGACCTTTGGACTTGGACACTCTCGGGTCTGTTTCGCCGAGCACCGGTGTGCTCGGGGGACCCTTTAGACTTTAGCGGTTTTTCGCGGTTTTTCACGGCTTTCATTTTCTACTTTTTACTGCCTTTCCGGTGTTTACGCGGCTTTTTGATCGAGCCCCTAGCCGTAGGATTTTCTGGTGATTGTGCCGTAATAGTAGGATCCCCACACCTAATTGCTGATCTGCTCCTATAGATCGTTAATTGGACCTACTAAAAATAAATAATAAAAATAACCGACTCATTTGCCTTCGCAGCCTACGTGCCACAGCCTGCCCCGCAAGCGCTACTCCTGAACTCGACCTGTCGAGAAGAGGAGGGGTGGGCCAAGACCGGACTTTTTGGCTTGGAGGTCGGTGATCGGTTAGACGGTTCTACGCTAGCACTGCTGTTTAGGGCCTCGGTTTTTCCCGCTTGCATCATTTAGGTAGTTTATTTCCTGTCTTTACATTTATGCGCGGATCATATTGCATGTAGAGTGCTGGAGTCAGGTACGCCTTCCTTACTTTGCATGCATCATTGATTTCATCGTGCATCGGCTTTTTCGTCTTCTCCCCCTGTTTTCGGCTTAAATAATCAGGAGAACCGAAAAATTCGTTAGGCGTTTGTTTGATATTTTAAAAATATCTAAAAAACAAAAACAATAAAATCGGGACTGCTAATCATATTCGACCTAAAAGATACTTCACGAAAAATCTGTCTTGGGAGAGTAACCCCCTCCTTGTCTGGTTTGGATGAGCGAGAGAGTGATCCGCACATTAGGATAGAGCCTCCGATCTTTTCTTGACTGATTACCGGCTTTCAGTACGGGACAGTCGGTTGAGAAAGATTTGGATACCTAGTTACATCACGTAATCGCTCTGATAGACTGGATTATCACCTAAAATAAAATTGACAAGATAATTGACCGATCCCTTCGGTCTTCAGCTTTGGGTGCGTAGGTGAATTGGGGGTTTGCTTGTTTCATCTTGTTTGATTGCCAGATCCCTTCGACCTTTCTCCATCATCTATTTCCCTCCCTCACCTCCCTTCATTTCTCTGCTCCCTGATCCCTGGATGATGGATTCCTCTCACTTCGAGCCGACTCTTACGGCTTCTTCTCCGTCTTCTGACCATCATTCCAGTCCACCTTCTAGGGAGGTCGGATCTCCGACCAATCTCCCGCTCCCTCCCTCCCTTTCATCTCATTACTCTGGGCATGCTGTGCGAGACGTCTGAGGATATCAGACAGAGCAGATGCGAGACCCGGACGATGCTGTTGCTGAGTTGAGAACGCACTCCGTTGGTGACCCGAGAGAGCAGTGGAGATCAGCAGATAGATCCCATTCCAGAGGGATGGAAGAGCAGATAGCACATGGAGCTCAGTCAGCTTCTACATTAGGGCCATTCGTCTTGGATTTGGATTACGTTCAGCGACTGCCGACGTTTTCAGGAGAGGCGCACGAGGAGCCTTATCTTCACCTGTCCGCCTTCGAGGAGTCTAGCAGAGCACAGAGATACTCAGATGTCGCTGCAGAGGAGCTGATGAGCAGGACCTTCCCCTTCACGCTTCATGACAGAGCCATGAGATGGCATCGCCGATTGGGGAGGACATTCGAGACGTGGGGAGAGCTACGCCGAGAGTTTTTACAGAGATACTTTCCCCCACGTAGAGCAGAGTTTATGCGGTCTTTGATCATGGATTTTTCAGTTGACCCCCAGGAGCCATTGCACGAGGCATGGCCGAGGTTGCTTGACCTCTTGAGGAGATTTCCAGACCATGGACTTTCACTGACAGATTTGATTGAGATCTCCATGCGGGGGATGACCGCAGGGCAGATAGCACTGGTGATTACCACATGTGGCGGTTCAGACCGCAGTTCCGACATTCACTTCCTAGATACCATCTCGAGGCTACTTTCACAGAGTTCTTCTGCACGAGATGCTTCGGTCGGAACAGCACATGAGGACGATGCAGTACCAGTGCGGTGTGTCACTTCACATGATGAGTCAGCTTCTACACACCAGCCCGAGGATTTGGATGAAGCCGCGCCATTGACAGAGGAGATGACCGCGATAGCAGAGGTTCCGACCCAGAGTCTACTCGAGTTCCCGTTGGCATTCAAGTTGGAGTTCGAGTCAGCCCCAGAGTTCCCTGTTGACGAGTCTTGGATATCAGATCTTCTGATACTCCAGGAGCCGGAGGAGCCCCAGCTTTTGCAGCCGTTGATTCAGACATATCAGATTCCAGTCCTGGAGGAGTCAGTCTTCTTCCTGCAGAGACACTTCTTGGATGCAGACAGGCACCAAGATTCAGCCCAGCAGCCACAGCTCGAGGAGGGACACCACTTTGAGAGTACAGACACAGAGAGTCCCGTCTTCGAGCCTTTTGTCCTCCACTTCGTCGAGACAGATACACTTTCTGAGGACCAGCTGACAGCCAGCATAGCCGCAGAGCGAGGATCAGTTACAGACACTTTCCCAGCTTCCGCGATGTTGACTAGTACCATTTCCTGTTTCCAGATTGCCGAGAGTTACACTTCCGATGATGATGCAGCCTGGTGCACTGAGTGGATACTTGATAGCAGCGCAGATGACCATCTAGATCCTGATCCTCTTCTAGTCACTTCTGATCTGGCATCTCTCCCCGAGGGTTATCTGCGGGAGGATGCCGCACATGATGCGTACTCGGTTTCACCTACTGAGAGTGTTTCCGATCTGGCGGAACACGAAACCGAGTCTTTAGATCATTCTGATTCTGATTCTTCTCAACTCGATGACCTTCGCGAGGATGAGCCCATTTTGGAGATATTCGATGATTTGCCTGATCTATTTTTATTTCATGCATCGGATATCAGCCCTTTTCGAGAATCTCCTGATCCTGATTGTCCACACTTGTTTGAGACACTGATTGACGTGGAGGATTCCATGACTGATCCATCCTTCTCCACGTTTGATTTCTTCAGCTCTATACTCTCACTCCAGTCTGATCCAGAGCCGCTGATTTCTTTTGTGCTACCGGATCCCTATTACTTATGCTCATATCACTGGCCGGTAGCAGACACCCGCCTGATTGCATACCGGGGTGTCTTACTTTACACTGTTGAGTTCGTCGTTGTTCTCACACCGAGACTGCGACGACAGTACGGCATTCGACTTACCGATGCCGTCCTGAACCTTGATACTGCGTTGTCCTAACCTTTGCGCCCAGCTAGGGGCGTAAAATCTAGCGCTTGTTGAGAGGCACCTCAACATTGTACTTTTTGTATATACGTGTTTCGTCTTATTCGATCTTTCTTTCTTCCGTTCTTGTTTTCACCCCAGATCTCGCATAGGATTATCTTTGCTATACTTAGGATACTGCTCATCCTAAGTATAGGGGGGTGGAAACACCGGGTTGTTCATTCGTCTGTTTCATCACTTCTGTTTTGTTGCCTATACTTAAGGTTCTCCACCTTAAGTATAGGGGGAGTGATGCCCTCCTTCTTGTAGATATTCGTGATATTCTTCGTGTCTTTCTGCCCCTGTTTTGCTGCCTATACTTAGGGATATGTTACCCTAAGTATAGGGGGAGCAGATGCTGTATCTTCTTCACTCGGCTTTCCCTTCATGTACAGCTTGCTATACTTAGGATTAGTTAATCCTAAGTATAGGGGGAAACCACCGAGTTCCTCTTATTCTATTCATTTATTCGTTCATGTACTTAGCCATTCCTTTTCACTTCCCTTTTACTAAGCACGAGTTATGTCTTCTTCATCGCTCTTGATCACTCTGAGGACATCGTTCGAGCTAAGTATAGGGGGGTGTGTATATATTTCATATATACTTTAGCCATAACTCGTACGTTGTGTGAGTGTGTTAATAAATAAAATGGCTAAAAAATCACAAAAATTTAAAAATTTTCATGTACATAAACCTCTTTTATCTTGCACATACGTAGCTAATGTACAAAGTATTTTTGTAAAAAGGATTTCAAAAATCTTTTGTGTAAAGTTGTGTAAATATTTTGTATCAAAATTATGTATATAGTACAAAATTTTTCCAAAATGTTTTGAAAATCAAAAGTTTGCAAAAATCTTGTGTAAATGTTTGTAAATATCTTTTTGCTAAACTTGCACCTCATGCATCATCATCATCCATGATTTCAAAACATTTTTTTAAAAATTTTGCATGATTGTAAAATACTTGTAAATAGCATCTTGTGTACAGATATGTATATAGTTTTTCCTGGATGAGAGTTGACATTTAAACTAAGCCTGGAATTAAATTGAGAAATGGAGCTTGAATAAGATCTTAATCCACCTAACTTTAAGAGGAACCTTATAGGACTTAGGGTTAAGGCTTTTCAGGTCCATAAGGACTTAATTCTTTGAGTCCACTAGGCTATGAGCATATGTCATCTTAATGAGCTTAAGTAGAACACTTAACAACACACGCATGACTCTTAGAGACAATGGCTTGACTTGCACCTGCACTTTACACATGGCTCTCCACGGATGAGGTGGTGAGGAGGCAGTTTCCTTTGGCTTGGGGTAGCATATGAGGGTAGTACTTCTAGGCGGAACCTCTCTTCTTCTTCTAGTGAAGGAAGTGCACCTCAACTTGGTCTAGTGGTGATGAAGGCTAAAGACAGAAGTCGTGGGTTGCAATAAAGCTTCAAAAGAGGGATAGTCTACTGGCTCAAGGGGAAATTTCTTATATGCTGCACCATGTAGATATGTTGTACAGAAGTCTTTGAAAAAAAAATATATATGCAAAAATGCAAAAAGAACTCCAAAAAAGTGGTGAGTCGGATTGAAAATTTAATAACCCCACCGGAGTGTACATAGTCAAATAAAGCAAAGCTTATGTTATCCATGTTACATCTCATGAAGCTTGCAGCGGGAGACCTAGCTACACTGGCTAGGCTTCCAAAACTCTATACTTCTACCCCCTCTTCTTGAGCCGGTTGCACTTGAACTTAGAAGGGAATACCCCGCTTCTCGAGGAAAGAGTTGCTAGACCGAGGCATTAGAGTTACCAGTTGAGGGAGGTTGTTTCTTTGTTGCTTCTGAGGTGGGGGTGCCACATATCACTTACACTGCTTGGAAAGATTCATGGTCATTAGAGTTTGTGTATGTAGACTTGTTCTGATCTGGTTTATTAAGGAGTCTTGTCCATAGATTGGTGGAACTTAGAGGCTGTTGAGTTTTAAGCTTAAGTCCAAATAAGGTTCCGACACATTAATAATCCAAAGATCTGATCGAGCTCCATATTTCAATTTAATGAAGGAAAGTTTAATAAATCAACCTTGATCCATGCACATTCTCTTTTTCTTTTTCTTTTTCTTTCTTTTTCGCTTCTTTTTCAAATAAGTGTTTGCTAAGGGACTAGCAAAGTATAGTATAGGGGGGTGATGAATACCCATTCATCACTCTTTATTCTTATATTTTAGCTACAAAAACCTTTGCAAATACATGTAGATATATGTAAATATCAATAATTAGCAAAAGCATGCATTTTGTAAAAATATGTAATTAGCATGTTTTTGTGCAAAAATAAAAGAATAAAGAGGAAAAAGAAAAGAGGGAAATATTTAGACTAAATATTGAGCCACCTAACCCAAGGGAGGGCTCAGCATGGGCCTGACCGCATAAAAGCCACAAGTAGAGGGAGATAGGGGCTCATGTGTATATATATTTATGTAAATAAATAAATAATATTTTCCTCAACCAAAAAAAAAAATATATAAATATATTTGTACATATTTTGTATATATAGAAACTATGGAAAACAAAACAAAAATTAGAAATCAAAAATTCAAAAAGAACCCTTCATCATGTACATAGCTCATCATCTCTCTATTTATTTCACCTTGTAAACAAAGCTATTTATTTTCAAAACTTTGTGTAAATATTCCTTTTTGGTGTTTTGTAAATAAAATAAATAAAAAGAATTAAACCAAAAATCAAAAATTAATATAGTGTATATATACCTATGTATAGCTACTATGTAAATACCTTATCTTAATTTCCAAAAATTAATTAAAAATCACAAAAAAATAGAAAAAATTAAAACAAACATTTTTTATGTTTTGAGTTTTTAAAAATTCGGCCTTTAAAAGCCCCAAAAAAATCAGATAAAAAAAACAATAATTGGCGCATCCTGATTGGTCCACGGGGGTTTGTTGACCCCGGTCAACTTCCCCCGCGGACCCTCCTCTTTTGCGGATCTGCGGACCGACCCGATTTCTCGACATTTCTCCCGCTCGATCCGACCGCCATTATCCCTAACCCCGGGCTCCGATTACTCCCAGGACATCCAGGACCCTCGCCCGGGGTGGGTTTGGAGGATCCGACACTCGATCACCTCGCCCGACCATCTTCTTTTAGAAAATAATTTGACCGTTAGAAAAATATCAAAAATTCACCAAAAACACTTAAAAACCAAAAAAAAACTTAAAAACCAATTTTTCCTTAATTTTTGCATCATTTTTGGTGTGCTAAATAAATTGCCCAAGTGTGCTTTGTCTTGCTTTTCTCATTTTCTTCATATATTAAAAATTTCCAAAAAAATCTAAAAATCATTAAAAATATTTTCTCTGTCTTTTCTCTCATTTTGACTACTTCGTAGGCTTTCTAGCCAAACCGTGCTCCTTGTGATCGACCCTGGGAGCTATACCAGGTTAAACTCATAGCTAGACCGCTCTATTTTGTGCTTGATTGTTTTTATCTGAGTTGAGTGGTCTATTTTTCTTGATATACCCATCCGATTGATTGAGGTCACAACGACCATTCCTTTGCCTTTGCCTTAGTCTCTCGGAATTTTGGGATATCAGAATGGCGCCGTTGCCGGGGAGCACGGCTTAGTAGTCTTTTAGATTTTTCCGCGGCTTTTTGATTCGCGGCTTTTTGTATAGATTTTTGTATATATATATTCTTCTGATATTCTTGAATAACTTTTGGACTGACCACTTTTCTTTCTATTTCTTGCGAGGGCCCGAGGAGCGAGGGCGGCATTCTTAGGAGCGCCGGAGCACCCGAGCGACGCGGAGGCGGCTTCCTTCTTCACGAAGCCGCAGGAGAGAGCTAGAGAGAGAGAGTTGAGTGGGAGAGGATAATTTAGGATTTTATTTCATTATTATTGTAATAATACAAGTACACTCAGACCTTTGGACTTGGACACTCTCGGGTCTGTTTCGCCGAGCACCGGTGTGCTCGGGGGACCCTTTAGACTTTAGCGGTTTTTCGCGGTTTTTCGCAGCTTTCATTTTCTACTTTTTACTGCCTTTCCGGTGTTTACGCGGCTTTTTGATCGAGCCCCTAGCCGTAGGATTTTCTGGTGATTGTGCCGTAATAGTAGGATCCCCACACCTAATTGCTGATCTGCTCCTATAGATCGTTAATTGGACCTACTAAAAATAAATAATAAAAATAACCGACTCATTTGCCTTCGCAGCCTACGTGCCACAGCCTGCCCCGCAAGCGCTACTCCTGAACTCGACCTGTCGAGAAGAGGAGGGGTGGGCCAAGACCGGACTTTTTGGCTTGGAGGTCGGTGATCGGTTAGACGGTTCTACGCTAGCACTGCTGTTTAGGGCCTCGGTTTTTCCCGCTTGCATCATTTAGGTAGTTTATTTCCTGTCTTTACATTTATGCGCGGATCATATTGCATGTAGAGTGCTGGAGTCAGGTACGCCTTCCTTACTTTGCATGCATCATTGATTTCATCGTGCATCGGCTTTTTCGTCTTCTCCCCTGTTTTCGGCTTAAATAATCAGGAGAACCGAAAAATTCGTTAGGCGTTTGTTTGATATTTGAAAAATATCTAAAAACAAAAACAATAAAATCGGGACTGTTAATCATACTTGACCTAAAAGACACTTCACGAAAAATCTGTCTTGGGGAGAGTAACCCCCTCCTTGTCTGGTTTGGATGAGCGAGAGAGTGATCCGCACATTAGGATAGAGCCTCCGATCTTTTCTCGACTGATTACCGGCTTTCAGTACGGGATAGTCGGTTGAGAAAGATTTGGATACCTATTTACTTCACGTAATCGCTCTGATAGACTGGATTATCACCTAAAATAAAATTGACAAGATAATTGACCGATCCCTTCGGTCTTCAGCTCTGTGTGCGTAGGTGAATTGGGGGTTTGCTTGTTCATCTTGTTTGATTGCCAGATCCCTTCGATCTTGTTCCCCTTCATCACCCCTCCCTCACCTCCCTTCATTTCTCTTCCCTCTGATCCCTGGATGATGGATTCCCCTCACTTTGAGCCGACTCTTACGGCTTCTTCTCCATCCTCTGACCATCATTCCAGTCCACCTTCTAGGGAGGTCGGATCTCCGACCAACCTCCCGCTCCCTCCCTCACTTTCATCTCATCACTCTGGGCATGCTGTGCTAGACGTCCGAGGATACCAGACAGAGCAGATGCGAGACCCGGACGATGTTGTTGCTGAGTTGAGAGCGCACTCCGTTGGTGACCCGAGAGAGCAGTGGAGATCAGCAGATAGATCCCATTCCAGAGGGATAGAGGACCAGATAGCACATGGAGCTCAGTCAGCTTCTACATTAGGCCCATTCGTCTTGGATTTGGATTACGTTCAGCGACTGCCGACGTTTTCAGGAGAGGCGCACGAGGAGCCTTATCTTCACCTGTTAGCTTTCGAGGAGTTTAGCAGAGCACAGAGATATTCAGATGTGACTGCAGAGGAGCTGATGAGCAGGACCTTCCCATTCACGCTTCACGACAAAGCCATGAGATGGCACCGACGATTGGGGAGGACATTCGAGACGTGGGGAGAGCTACGCCGAGAGTTCTTGCAGAGATACTTCCCCCCACGTAGAGCAGAGTTTATGCGGTCTTTGATCATGGACTTTTCAGTTGACCACCAGGAGCCATTGCACGAGGCATGGCCGAGGTTTCTTGACCTCTTGAGGAGATTTCCAGCCCATGGACTTCCACTGACAGATTTGATTGAGATCTCCATGCGGGGGATGACCGCCGAGCAGATTGCACTGGTGATTACCACATGTGGCGGTTCACACCGCAGTTCCGACATTCACTTCCTGGATACCATCTCGAGGCTACTTTCACAGAGTTCTTCTTCACGAGATACCTTGGTCGGAACAACACAGGCGGACGATGCAGTACCAGTGCGGTGTGTCACTTTACATGATGATACAGTTTCTACACACCAGCCCGAGGATTTGGATGATACAGCACCACTGATAGAGGAGATGACTGTGATAGCAGAGGTTCGGACCCAGAGTCTACTCGAGTTTCCGTTGGCCTTCCAGTTGGAGTTCGAGTCAGCCCCAGAGTTCCCTGTTGACGAGTCTTGGATATCAGATCTTCTGATACTCCAGGAGCCGGAGGAGCCCCAGCTTTTGCAGCCGTTGATTCAGACACTTCAGATTCCAGTCCCGGAAGAGTCAGTCTCCTTCCTGCAGAGACACTTCTTGGATGCAGACAGGCACCAGGACTCAGCCCAGCAGCCACAGCTCGAGGAGGGACAGCACTTTGAGAGTACAGACACAGAGTGTCCCGTCTTCGAGCCTTTTGTCCTCTACTTTGTTGAGACAGATACACTTCCTGAGGACCAGCTGACAACCAGCATAGCCGCAGAGCGAGGATCAGTCACAGACACTTTGCCAGCTTCCGCGATGTTGACTAGTACCTTCTCCTGTTTCCAGATTGCCGAGAGCTACACTTCCGATGATGATGCAGCCTGGTGCACTGAGTGGATACTTGATAGCAGCGCATATGACCATCTAGATCCTGATCCTCTTCTTGTCACCTCTGATCTGGCATCTCTCCCCGAGGGTTATCTACGGGAGGATGCCGCACTCGATGAGTACCCGGTTTCACCTGCTGAGTGTGTTTCCGATCTGGCGGAACACGAAACCGAGTCTTTAGATCATTCTGATTCTGAGTCTTCTCACCTCGATGACCCTCGCGAGGATGAGCCCATTTTGGAGATATTCGATGATTTGCCTGATCTGTTGCTATTTCATGCATTGGATATCATTCTACTTAGAGAGTCTCCTGATCCTGATTGTCCACATATGTTTGAGACACTGATTAACGTGGAGGATTCCCTGACTGATCCATCCTTCTCCACGTTTGATTTCTTCGGCTCCACACTTCCACTCCAGTCTGACTCAGAGCCGATGATTTCTTTTGTGCTACCGGATCCCGATTACTTATGCTCATATCATTGGACGGTAGCAGACACCCGCCTGATTGCATACCTGGGTGTCTCACTTTACACTGTTGAGTTCGTCGTTGTTCTCACACTGAGACTGCGACGACAGTACGGCATTCGACTTACCGATGCCGTCCTGAACTTTGATACTGCATTGTCCTAGCCTTTGCGCCCAGCTAGGGGCGTAAAATCTAGCGCTTGTTGAGAGGCACCTCAACATTGTACTCTTTTGTATATACGTGTTTCGTCTTGTTTGATCGTTCTTTCTTCCGTTCTTGTTTTCACCCCAGATCTCGCATAGGATTATCTTTGCTATACTTAGGATACTGCTCATCCTAAGTATAGGGGGGTGGAAACACCGGGTTGTTCATTCGTCTGTTTCATCACTTCTGTTTTGTTGCCTATACTTAAGGTTCTCCACCTTAAGTATAGGGGGAGTGATGTCCTCCTTCTTGTATATATTCGTGATATTCTTCGTGTCTTTCTGCCCCTGTTTTGCTGCCTATACTTAGGGATATTTTACCCTAAGTATAGGGGGGGCAGATTCTGTATATTCTTCACTCGGCTTTCCCTTCATGTACAGCTTGCTATACTTAGGATTAGTTAATCCTAAGTATAGGGGGAAACCACCGAGTTCCTCTCACTCTATTCATTTATTCGTTCTTGTACTTATCCATTCCTTTTCACTTCCCTTTTACTAAGCACGAGTTATGTCTTCTTCATCGCTCTTGATCACTATGAGGACATCGTTCGATCTAAGTATAGGGGGGGTGTGTATATATTTCATATATACTTTAGCCATAACTCGTACTTTGTGTGAGTGTGTTAATAAATAAAATGGCTAAAAATCACAAAATTTAAAAATTTTCATGTACATAAACCTCTTTTAGCTTGCACATACGTAGCTAGTGTACAAAGTATTTTTGTAAAAATGATTTCAAAAATCTTTTGTGTAAAGCTTGTGTAAATATTCTGTATCAAAATTATGTATATAGTACAAAATTTTTCCAAAATGTTTTGAAAATCAAAAGTTTGCAAAAATCTTGTGTAAATGTTGTAAATATCTTTTTGCAAAACTTGCACCTCATGCATCATCATCATCCATGATTTCAAAACATTTTTCAAAAATTTTGCATGATTGTAAAATATTTGTAAATAGCATCTTGTGTACATATATGTATATAGTTTTTCCTGGATGAGAGTTGACATTTAAACTAAGCCTGGAATTAAATTGAGAAATGGAGCTTGAATAAGATCTTAATCCACTTAACTTTAAGAGGAACCTTATAGGACTTAGGGTTAAGGCTTTTCAGGTCCATAAGGACTTAATTCTTTGAGTCCATTAGGCTATGAGCATATGTCATCTTGATGAGCCTAAGTAGAGCACTTAACAACACACGCATGACTCTTAGAGACAATGGCTTGACTTGCACCCGCACTTTACACATGGCTCTCCACGGATGAGGTGGTGAGGAGGCAGTTTCCTTTGGCTTGGGGTAGCATATGAGGGTAGTACTTCTAGGCGGAACCTCTCTTCTTCTTCTAGTGAAGGAAGTGCACCTCAACTTGGTCTAGTGGTGATGAAGACTAAAGACAGAAGCCGTGGGTTGCAATAAAGCTTCAAAAGAGGGATAGTCTACTGGCTCAAGGGGAAATTTCTTGTATATATGCTGCACCATGTAGATATGTTGTACAGAAGTCTTTGAAAAAAAATGCAAAAATGCAAAAAGAACTCCAAAAAAGTGGTGGGTCGGATTGAAAATTTAATAACCCCACCGGAGTGTACATAGGCAAATAAATCAAAGCTTATGGTATCCATGTTACATCTCATGTCAGCGGGAGACCTAGCTACACTGGCTAGGCTTCCAAAACTCTATACTTCTTCCCCCTCTTCTTGAGCCGGTTGCACTTGAACTTAGAAGGGAATACCCCGCTTCTCGAGGAAAGAGTTGCTAGACCGGGGCATTAGAGTTACCAGGTTGAGGGAGGTTGTTTCTTTGTTGCTTCTGAGGTGGGAGCCACATATCACTTACACTTGCTTGGAAAGATTCATGGTCATTAGAGTTTGTGTATGTAGACTTGTTCTGATCTGGTTTATTGAGGAGTCTTGTCCATAGATTGGTGGAACTTAGAGGCTGTTGAGTTTTAAGCTTAAGTCCAAATAAGGTTCCGACACATTAATAATCCAAAGATCTGATCGAGCTCCATATTTCAATTTAATGAAGGAAAGTTTAATAATTCAACCTTGATCCATGTACATCCTCTTTTTCTTTTCTTTTTCTTTTCTTTCTTTTCACTTCTTTTTCAAATAAGTGTTTGCTAAGGGACTAGCAAAGTATAGTATAGGGGGGTGATGAATACCCATTCATCACTCTTTATTCTTATATTTTAGCTACAAAAACCTATGCAAATGCATGTAGATATGTGTAAATAGGAAAAGTTAGCAAAAGCATGCATTTTTGTAAATATAAATAATTAGCATGTTTTTGTGCTAAAATAAAAGAATAAAGAAGAGAAAAAGAAAAAGAGGGAAATATTTTTAAAATATTGAGCAACTAACCCAAGGGAGGGCTCAGCATGGGCCTGACCGCATAAAAGCCACAAGTAGAGGGAGATAAGGGCTCATGTGTAAATATTTTTGTAATTAAATAAAATTATATTTTTCCTCACACAAAAATATGATTGTACATATTCTTTATATATTTAGAAGCTATTAAAAACAGATAAAAAATGTAAAAATCAAAAAGACCAAAAATACCCTTACACCATGTACATAGACCACCTCTCTTTATTTTATTTAAACCTTGTAAATAAATAAAATTATTTTCAAAACCTTTTGTGAATATTCTATGCTATATATTGTAAATAAAATAAATAAAAAGAAATTAAAACAAAAATCAAATAAAAATTACAAAATTAAAAACACAAAAATATCTTGTATATATATAATGTATATTAATTGTGCATAAATAATTATTTCCCCTATGTATATAAAAATAAAAATAAAATAAAAATAGCTTTTTATTCCTCATTTTATCCTATAAAATAAATAAAATATAAAATAGGAATAAAATGTATAAAAATAACTAATTAAAAATCAAAAATAAAAAATCATACATTGTACATATACCTATGTATAGCTATAATATGTAAATACCTTATTTTCATTTCCAAAAATTAATTAAAAATCACAAAAAAATAGAAAAAATTAAAAACAAACATTTTTCGTGTTTTGAGTTTTTAAAAATTCGGCCATTAAAAGCCCCAAAAAAAAATCAAATAAAAATTTATGGAATGGCGGGCTCTGATTGGTCCACGGGGGATTGTTGACCCCCGGTCAACTCTCCCCCCAGGACCACCAGAGCCGGGTGTGTCGCGCCCGACCCGATTTCACAATTTTCCACCTGCCTGACCCGGCCGCCCTTTGACCCCAAACCCCGGGCTCCGATTAACCTCAGACCATTCAGGACCCTCGCCCGGGGTGGGTTTGCTAGATCCGAAGCCCGAAAACCTCGCCCGACCATCTTCTTCTCGGACCTCCCACACTATTTAGTGTCGTCTCCGGCGACCTAATCACGTCATCTTGATCTTCCCCTCAGCGCCAAGGAGCTCCTCCTTCATCCCTGAGTGACAGCCGTGGACGGAGGAGTGGAAGCGAGGCCTGGGCAGCGGAAATCATTGATCCGGTGGTACCCTCCGCCGTGCGCCGCCGCGAGCGCGCCTGAGCCTCGGGGAGCTCGACGACCCCTTGAGGCAACGACCGGGAGCCTCCTTGGCTCCAGCCTAGTCGACAGCAGCCATCAGGTACCTTCTTTAGCCAGTAGCGTAGCTTAGATTTAGGTTTTTAGATTCGCCGTAGATTAGCTCCGCCACCTTCGCCAGCCGTCTCCGTCCACCCATTTGCTCATCCGACTCCGCCATCAGCTCCGCCAGACTCCTCTCCACCTGCTCCGCCCCTCCATTCCCCCTGACTCGTCCCGGAGCAGGGTTACAGGTCTCCCCCCTCCGCCGCATCGCCGGAGACCCTCCACCCTCGCACACCGTTCACCTTTCGCACGCTCTGACGGGTCGAGGCACTTTGCCCTCGACCCAGCTTTCTTTCTGTGCAGGTCTGAAGGCGAATCGACCTCATCTGGAGGTCGGAGCATCTGGGCACAGCAGCTCCAGCTCCTTGACGTCGCCGGAGACTCTCTGGAGCTCCTCTCTTCCATCGGAGCGTCGCATCGGGTGCGGGCTTCACGGCGAAGCTCCTCAGCACCTCAGAGGCGGTAGACGAGGACCATCGCGCACACGGGGAGCCGGCGAAAGTCGCCGGCGACCAGTTCTTCCAGCATCCTCGCTGACCGTCGGATCGCCCTCATCGCCCCAGTTATCATCTGAGCCATCCATCCTAGGCGAGGCGTGACCGTCCGATCATCTTGAGGGTCGATCTTGACCGTCCGCGCGGAGAGAGAGGCGTCAGCTACTCGCGTCCGTCAGATTCGCCACGCGCCTTCCTCTTGTCCGTCGGATACACGAGGGTTTTATCTCCAGCCACCCGTAGCCGTCAGATCTGCCACGTGGAGCTCCCTCAGACGTCGATCAGCCCCAACGTTCGCAAGCTCAAAGGCGCCGTTAATCTCCATCGTCAGATCTGCCACGCGTCATTCATCCGGGCGTCGACATTAATAAAAGGGGTAATTTGCCTTAGGCCCCTTTACTTCCCTCATTTAGTTTTTAATCTTGTAAATATTTAGCATAGTTCTGTTATCTTTGCGAACTTTGCACTGTGGACCTTCTAGTTTATGAAAATTGCATTTATGCCCCTGCCTGTTGTGGACACGTGCATCGACGCGTGATTGTTTGGTGTTTTTGCATAGTTGGCCCTGCGTTTTTGCCCTGTTACGTTTCATATTTTTATAAATAGGAATTGCAATTTGGTCCTTCCAGGCCTGAGTCACGCGTATCGTGCGTGGCCTGGAGGGTTATTTGCATTCCTATCCCTCTACTTTCTAGGGTTGTTATTCCAGGGACCCAGAACTTCCTACTAATTGCAGAAAGGTCCCTGTGCACTGTTGGTCTTCTTTATTTTTGAATAAATATCAAATTACCTCCAAATCCAATGAGATTTTGACACATGGCTCCTGCCATGGTGTAAGAATTTCAGTGATTTTTGAGGACATTTTTGATTTGTTTTAGTATTTTTAAAAATTCAAAAACAGCCTTTTTAGCTACTGTCTAGGTTTAAAAATACCAAAAAAATATAAAATCACCCCCAAAAATTCTAAAAAAATTAGATACTGTAGTTTGCTTGTTGTGTGATTTTCCAGGCCATTTTGGCTATTTTTCATCACTTAAAAACCCTAAAAATTGAAAAACCCCTAAAAACTCATAAAAATCATAATAAATAAATTAAAAATCCAAAAACAATAATTAGGGTGCCTACATTTTCCTTATTCTTTCTAGATTATAGGAAAATTACCTCCAGGGCTTTTTAAGATCCTTAAGTATTTTATTTTTGGGTCTTAAGCCTTGCTGGACAGTACCTTTCATTTTTTATACTGTTTGATTTTTAGAAAATAATTTGACCGTTAGAAAAATATCAAAAATTCACCAAAAACACTTAAAAATCAAAAAAAAACTTAAAAACAATTTTTCCTTAATTTTTGCATCATTTTTGGTGTGTTAAATAAATTGCCCAAGTGTGCTTTGTCTTGCTTTTCTCATTTTCTTCATATATTAAAAATTTCCAAAAAAATCTAAAAATCATTAAAAATATTTTCTCTGTCTTTTCTCTCATTTTGACTACTTCGTAGGCTTTCTAGCCAAACCGTGCTCCTTGTGATCGACCCTGGGAGCTATACCAGGTTAAACTCATAGCTAGACCGCTCTATTTTGTGCTTGATTGTTTTTATCTGAGTTGAGTGGTTGATTTTTCTTGATATTCTCCGTTTCTGTGATTGAGGTCGCAACGACCATTTTCCGACCTTTACCTCGATCGTAAAATCGGGATATCACCTCCATTCAACCCAGCTTGCACAGGAGCTGGGGCTCGAGCTCCTCCGTCTACCCCCCTCGCCGGAGCTCGCCCATATCGCACCTCCGACCACCTTCACCCCGCCTAACCGGGTCGAGGCAGTTTGCCCTCGACCCGCGAGCTGTTTGGTCTATTTTGCAGGAGCATCCAAGCCCATCTGAGGGCTTGGACCATCAGGTCCAGTAGCTATAGCTCCGACGACCTTGCCGGAGCTCCCTGGAGCTCGGCTGGGTCATCGGAGACTCCCATCCGACGCGGAGGCTCACGTCGAACCTTTTTCGATCATCAGCGCCCCGCGAGGAGGCTCGGAGCGAGCGCACTGGGCCGGCGAAGTTCGCCGGCCACCTGTTCTTCGAGGATCTCCAGCCGCCGTCCGATCAGCCTCGACGCTCCAGATTAGATCTCGTCCGTTCATTCACGGAGCAGCCCTGACCGCCAGATCCTTGAGGTTTGATCTCCACCGTCCGATGACTGAGGTTTAGCCACGACGTCTTCGCACCGTTAGATCTAGCACGTGGCTGAATCTCATCCGCCCGATCCGAGCGAGGCCCTTCTTCGCAGACCCACGTTGCAGCATCACCGTCTGATCTTCCACGTGGACGCATTTCAGCCGTCGGATCGACTCGAGGGTTTCACTTGTGTGCGGCGCGCTATTCCGACCGTCCGATCTGCCACGCGTCGCGCATCACGCCCTCGGATAATAAATAAGGGGTAATTTGTTCTTAGGCCCCCTCCTTTATTTTATTTCACATTTAGTATTGTAAATATTTAGAGTAGTTGTTTAGTTTTTGGGATATTTGCATAGAGGACCCTGCTCTTTATTTTCTTTGCATATATGCCCCTGTGTGTGATGTAACAGTGCTTCGTCACGTGGTTTTCTGGTGTATTTGCACTTTCTATCTTGTAGTTCTGAATGTTACTGAATGAATGAAAACTTTTGAGTATTTGCATTTATACCCCTGTGCGTGAAACATTTGTGCATGTGCTTTAATTCGTGGGTTATTTGCAGACTACCCCCTGGACTTTTGGTACCTGTTACCAATTAGTCCTCAGGAATAGTTTTTATTACATTTGGGTCCCTAAGTTCCCCAGGCACATGCCATTTGGTTTCCTGGGTATTTTGCACCAGACCCCTCAGAACTTCGGGTATTTGCACTTTGGTCCCTGTGCACAGTACCCTCTTTCTATTTTTGAATAAAATAGCAAATCACCTCCAAATCCAACGAAAATTGAAAACATGGCTCCTGCCATAGTGTAAAATTTCCGAAGATTTTTGGAGACATTTTTGTTTTGTTTTGATATTTTTAAAAATTCAAAAACAAGTATTTTCTTTACTGTTCAGCTTTGAAAATCACGAAAAAATATTAAAACCTATCTAAAAATTACAAAAAAAATACTTACTATTTATTTTGGCTTGCTTGATTTTCTAGCCAATTTTGGCTATTTTTCATTATCTAAAACACCAAAAAATTTAAAAACACTCAAAAACTCAAAAAAATTCTAGTAAATAATTTAAAAATCCAAAAATCATAAATCCAGTGCCCTAATTTTCCTTAAACTTTCTAGTTTATAGGAAAATTACCCTCAGGAGCTGGGAGCCTCTCTTTATATTTTAGATTGGCATTTTTCTCCTGACTTGACAGCACTCATTGTTTCTGTCATTGTTTCATTTTTTTAGAAAATAAAATAAAAATCAGAAAAATCCCAAAAATTCACCAAAAACAGTAAAAATTATAAAACACACAAAAATATTTTTTCTGGAATTTTTTGTTGATTTTTAATGCATTTAATAAATTGTTGAAGTGTGTTGTTTAGTTGCTTTTCTTATTTTCTCAAAATCTTAAAAATCCAAAAAAATATAAAAAGACTTAAAAACCACCAAAAATACCTTTTCTTCTCTTCTCGACTACTTCGTAGGCCGCAAGGCCAATCCGTGCTCCTTGTGTTCGACCGTGGTCGCTATACCAGGTTAATAAAATAGCCAGGACCGCTATCGTGTTTATTTGCTTTCATCTGAGTTTGGTGGTCTGCTTTATTTTTTTCTTGATTGACCGATTGACTTCCAAGATCCGGGTCGCAATGACCCTTGATCTATTTTATTTCACCCGTGTCTCGGTGAGTCTTTCGCGTTCATCAGAATGGCGCCATTGCCGGGGAGCACGGCTTAGTAGTCGATTTTTGAGTCTTTTCGTGGTCATCAAGTATCCATTCAAATTTCATCACTTTATATAGCATTTCCATTAATCAAAGAATCCATTGAGAATCCACAGAAACAATAAGTACTCTATAAATAGTAAATGAAAATGATAATGGTTTGTGAGTTTTAAAACTTACAGCAAGGATCTTGGAAACCTTTAGGTTGCAATCAATAAAATGCTCAACTATGAAGTCGATCTGATAAATGGTCGATGGATGAAAATCAAGATGGCCTAATGGATAAACACGTGCATAATTGAAGACATGTTCATTTTGAGAATTCATCCAAAGTTCGAAACTTCAGTACAACCTTGAATTACATTACATGTTAAATGGATAAATTATATTACAAGAATAAAAAAGGCAAACACTGATAATTAATTCTACATACTTTATGTGTAATTAGAGAGAAAAGACAATACTCGCAAATACCGTCATTATATTATGAGTAAAGGATATTGGCATCCATTGCTAAGCTAAATGGTTAAAGTATTGCATATAATACTCACACGGATGACTCGCGACGACGAGGGTTGTCGGAGGAGTTGTAAGCGCGAGAGAATGCCAAGCCAGGAGGACTCGCAATGACGAGGTCTGTTGGAGGAGTTGTAAGCCAAAAGGACTCGTGTCGGTGAGGGCTCAAGTTGGATGAGTTGCAGAGGAGAGAATCCGTTGCCGAGAGTTGTCACGACATTGGAGGACTTGTACGTGTGAGAATCCGAATCTGGAGGTCCTCACGACGGCGAGGGCATGTACAAAAGCTATGGGTCGTCGACGTGAGAATCTAGGGACGAGACGACTCACGACGATGAGTGCTCTCGCATGAGGTTGAGGATGCTGGTGGAAGTGGTGGTGCGATGGGGGAGAGGGGTGGCAAGGTGATGATGGCGTGGAAGAAAAGAGGGCGACGGTGATGATCCGAAGATGGCGTTGGGGTGAAGATGTGGGGAGTTTTTGGATTGTTCGTGCAAGAGGATGGAGCTTTGGGTTCTGTCAAGAGGAGAGGGGAAGAGGAAGAGCCGTACATGGAAGTACCATGGGGGAATGTGACAAAATTTGAGAATGATGGAAAGTCCAAAATAGGAGAGCCGTGGATGTAATCCAACGGCTGTAAACGAATGGGGCTGCCAATTGGCTGCCCCCATGGAGTAGCCAACTCGGCTACTCCCACCCCTATTTTTCCCTCATTTTTTTATTTTTTTGGAAAATAAAAATTTGTATATTCATCATTATATCCCCCTCACATTCTGTTAAAATTTCGTCAGAAACAGAGACTCCTAAACCCTCCATCCAGACGTCATTTTTTTAACGGTCGCAGGATTTTTTAAATCGACCATGTTTGGATGGAGGCCGTAGGAGTGTCTGTTTCTGACGAAATTTTAATAGAATGTGAGAGGGATATAATGATGAATATACAAATTTTTATTTTCCAAAAAAATAAAAAAATGAGGGGAAAATAGGGGTGGGAGTAGCCAAGTTGGCTACTCCCTGGGGGCAGCCCCATTTACCTCATATATATATATATATATATATATATATATATATATATATGGGTAAAATGTGTATGTCCCCTAGGGGGAGCTAACTTAGCTCCCCCCGCCCCTTTTTCACATATTTTTTTTATTTTTTTTTTGAAATCCAAAATCGTGTAAATTCATTATTAAATCCATATATTATGTCATTCAAATTTCATGCGAAACAGAGACTCCTACGACCTCCATCCAAACGGGGTCGATTTAAAAAATCCTGTTACCGTTAAAAAAATGACTGTCTGGATGGAGGCCGTAGGAGTCGCTGTTTCACACGAAATTTTTATTACATAATATAGGGATATAGTGATGAATATTCACGGAAAAAATTTTCAAAAAAATTTAAAAAATTTGAAGAAAATAGGGCGGGGGGAGCTAAGTTAGCTCCCCCTAGGGGGCAGCCCCATTTTCCTCATATATATATATATATATATATAGGGATAAATGGGGCTGCCCCCTAGGGGGAGCTAACTTGGCTCCCCCCGCCCCATTTTCACCATTTTTTATTTTTTTTTTGAGAATTTCTTCCATGAATATTCATCACTATATCCCTATATTATGCTATTAAAATTTCGTGCGAAACAGAGACTCCTACGGCCTCCATCCAGACAGTCATTTTTTAACGGTAACAGGATTTTTTAAATCGACCCAGTTTGGATGAAGGTTGTAGGAGTCTCTGTTTCGCACGAAATTTTAATAGCGTAATATAGGGATTTAATAATGAATTTACACGGTTTTAGATTTCAAAAAAAATTAAAAAAATTATGTCAAAAAGGGGCAGGGGGAGCTAAGTTAGCTCCCCCTAGGGGGCATACACATTTTCCCCATATATATATATATATATATATATATATATATGGTAAAATGGGGCTGCCCACAGGGAGTAGCCAACTTGGCTACTCCCACCCCTATTTTTCCCCTATTTTTTTATTTTTTTGGAAAATAAAAATTTGTATATTCATCATTATATCCCTCTCACATTCTATTAAAATTTCGTCAGAAACAGAGACTCCTAAGCCCTCCATCCAGATGTCATTTTTTTAATGGTCGTAGGATTTTTTAAATCGAGCATGTTTGGATGGAGGCCGTAGGAGTCTCTGTTTCTGACGAAATTTTAATAGAATGTGAGAGGGATATAATGATGAATTTTCGAAAAAAATAAAAAAATGAGGGAAAAATAGGGGTGGGAGTAGCCAAGTTGGCTACTCCCTGGGGGCAGGCCCATTTACCTCATATATATATATATATATATATATATATATATATATATATATGGGAAAAATGTGTATGCCCCCTAGGGGGAGCTAACTTAGCTCCCCCCGCACTTTTTTGACATAATTTTTTAATTTTTTTAAATCTAAAACCGTGTAAATTCATTATTAAATCCCTATATTATGCTATTAAAATTTCGTGCGAAACAGAGACTCCTACGACCTTCATCCAAACGGGGTCGATTTAAAAAATCCTGTTACCGTTAAAAAATGACTGTCTGGATGGAGGCCGTAGGAGTCTCTGTTTCGCACGAAATTTTAATAGCATAATATAGGGATATAGTGATGAATATTCATGGAAAAATTTTCAAAAAAAAATATAAAAAATGGCGAAAATGGGGCGGGGGAGCCAAGTTAGCTCCCCCTAGGGGGCAGCCCCATTTATCCCTATATATATATATATATATAGGGTTAAATGGGGTTACCCCTTGGGAGTAGTCAACTTGGCTACTCCCATCCCTATTTTTCCTTAATTTTTTTATTTCTTTGGAAAATAAAAATTTGTAAATTCATCATTATATCCCTCTAACATTCTATTGAAATTTCGTCAGAAACAGAGACTCCTACTGCCTCCATCCATACAGTGTCGATTTAAAAAATCCTGCGACCGTTAAAAAATGACGTCTGGATGGAGGGCCAAGGAATTTCTGTTTCTGACAAAATTTTAATAGAATGTTAGAGGGATATAGTGATGAATATACAAATTTTTATTTTCCGAAGAAATAAAAAAATGAGGGAAAAATAGGGGTGGGAGTAGCCAAGTTGGCTACTCCCAGGGGGCAGCCCCATTTACCCATATATGTATGTATGTATGTATGTATGTATGTATGTATGTATGTATGTATGTATGTATGTATGTATGTATGTATGTATGTATGTATGTATGTATGTATGTATGTATGTATGTATGTATGTATGTATGTATGTATGTATGTACGTATGTACGTATGTATGTATGTATGTATAGGTCCGATGGGGTTGTCCCCGCTCCATTTTCGATGAATTTTTTTCAAAAATGCCACAATGTATATTCATCTATATATTCCTCCTATATGCCATTCGAATTTCATCAGAAACACAGACTCATATTCCCTCCATCTAGAACAGGTCGATAACTGCAATATTTAGACCGTAAAAATTACCTATCCTAGATGGAGGGCATTGGAGTATTTGTTTCTTACGAAATTTGAATGGCATATTTGAGGGATACATAGGTGAATATACATGGTGATATTTTTCAAAAAATTAAAAAATATGGAAAAATATGAGCTATGACAACCATGTTGGGGGCAGCCTCATTCACCCCTCTCTCTCTCTCTCTATATATATATAGGGGTTGATGGGGCTGCCCGCCCTATTTTGGGGCAAATTTTTTCATTTTTTTTGAAAAATGTCATCATGTATATCCATCCCTATATCCCTCCTATATGCCATTCGAATTTCGTCAGAAACAGAGACTCCTACAGCCTCCATCCAGACAGAGTCGATTTAAAAAATCCTGCGACCGTTAAAAAAATGACGTCTGGATGGAGGCCGTAGAAGTCTCCGTTTCTGACGAAATTCGAATGACATATAGAAGGGATATAGGGATGAATATACATGGTGATATTTTTCCAAAAAAGTAAAAAAATTTACCCCAAAATGGGGTGGGGGCAGCCATGTTGGCTACCCCTAGGGGGCAGCACCATTTTTCCCATATATATATATATATATATATATATATATATATATATATATATGTGTGTGTGTGTGTGGGGGGGGGGGTTCAATGGGGTTGATCCTGCACCTATTTTCCATAATTTTTTTTATTTTTTGAAAATATCACCATGTATATTCATCTATGTATCCCTCCAATGTGTCATTCGATTTCGTTGGAAACAAAGACTTGTATGTCCTCCATCTAGAATAGGTCGATTGCAGCAATATTTAGACCGTTAAAATTACATGTTCTACATAGAGGGCATAGGAGTCTCTATTTCTGATGAAATTTGAATGTCGTATAGGAGGGATATATGTATGCGTGCGTGCGTGTGTGTGTGTGTATGATATTTTTCAAAAAAATAAAAATTAGGGGAAAATTAATAGGAGCAGCCATGTTGACTACCCTAGGAGGCATCCCCATTTTTTCACACAGACAGATACACACACGTACATGCTAGTGTAAAAATGTTTTTCCTAAGATACTTATGAGCATCTATTTTATAAATTACTTACAATTGGATAAACCTCTCTGATTGGAGTGGAGACTTTGGAGTGGAGACTGTAGAGTATTGATAAAAGCAACATCACACTAGCATAAGAGCGAATTTTTTTTCTAAATGTAGCTCGAAATTCATTATCTAATGCTAGACTCGGTCAAAATGCGGGCGGGGTCATCCCACGGGTCGGGCCGAATGGGTCGAGGTTCAAAAATCTTTGTCCAATGAGCTGGTCCATGGCTCATTTCATTCTTTTTTTCATTGAACTTTGTAATGGTATTTAATATGTATAAATGATTTTAGAAAGATCATTTGTATTTTTATAATTAATATAAGTAGCTTACATGTTACTTAACATGTAAATCAGTAAATTTCATTTAAAACTCATGTCACGTATAAAAAGCTTGAAGTGTATCATATTAATACATGTATTATTCAACTTATATTTATAGATTTTTTATTTTTTGTAGGTCGGGCCGGACCGACCGATGTCCGAATCTCCTAGCCCTACAGGCAGGCCCCCAACCCATTAGCCTAGTATATCTAACGAAGTTTTCCAATGGACAACACATGCACTTCATGTAAATCGAGGTAAAAATATTGTAACATATTCTTGAGCTGACGACCTCATTGTTGCCTCCTATAACTCAAAGCCTCAACACCATACATCCATGATAGAGAACACTCACGAATGATCATGAAGATAGACAATGCATGGTTGTGATGACCACTACAGACTTTTCAATGTGTCTCACCACTAAATAAGGGCTATTTTGCATATGTTGAGCACCTTTCTTTGTACCTTCTCTTTCTCATGTCTACTAGATGTGATGAAGACAATCACTAATGGTGGAATTTTCTTTAATTTTTGTTAATTATTATGTATTTTTAATTTCTTAAAATATCAAATCAACAACTTATAATAATAGATCAAATACTTTTGGAATTTAAAAATAGTTGAGTATCTCAAAATTTTCCAAACTCTTTATAATACCTAATATATAATATAGACAAAAATCAAAGCTAACAATAAATATTTTTGGGATTTTATGTAATTCTTACTAATTTTTATAAGAATTTTGAGGTTTTTAATTTTTGTATTTTCCTTTTAAATTTTTTAGTGATTTTTTGTATGGATGTACAAAATATAGTGATAAAGACACTATATTTTTTAGAATTTTTAAAATGATTTTATATTTTTGTACTTTTAAAAGAAAATAGAGAATAAATGTTATGTTTTTTATTTTTAATAATTAAAACGTAGAATAAAAATCCTCCACAAAAATATGTGTGATAAAGTTAAATATCATGCCTTGTCCCAATTTTCTTGGAATTTTTGGAGCAAAAAACAATAAAAATTACAATATTGCTAGGGACCTTTTTGCAATTTATAAAAAGGTTTCATGTATTTCAAATAACCCTACAAAAGTTCAAGGCCATATATGCAAATATCCCCAAATATATCAATATAAAATTCACTAGGAGGAGTATTTTTGCAATATCCAAAAAGTTACAAGACCCACTTGCAAATCTCCTAAAATATTACACCGAATATTGGAATTAATGTACTAATTATATATACTGAGACCCAGAGGGGTAGCAAAATGCCCATCCGCCTCACGTGTATGCGCATGTGAGGTGACGTGGTGAGGGACCTAAGTGTAATAACTAAAAATTTGGGATTCACTTTATAAATTTTACAAAAATAATACAAATGTGGATAAATGATTAAATATGAAACGAAATACAAAAATTACGGGGGAAGAAAAGGCAAAATACCCACCCGTGCACGATCCAATGACTGAGATATGATTACTTAAGCATTGGACGATTGGGATGCGCCTATACCGCTTCGTGGCTTGATGGTTGAGATTAGATCTCAGTCGCCTATATGATGATGCAAGCGGTCGCATCCAATGTCTCTTGTTTCACCTGGAGCCAGCTCGTGTAGACGACGGAGACCCCCCCTGATGAATAGGGAAGAACTCGACTCCGGGGAAGCTTCGACCTGTTGTTGCTCGTGCCTCAGCCACTTCCTGAGGTGTTGCAGAGCTCTGGATAGGGATGAAAATGGATACGGATATATCTGAATATCCATTTACTGTATTTGAAAAATTATCGGATACGGATATCCGTATCCGAATATTAATCGAATACAGATCGAATATGGATATGAGTTGTAAAAATTAACCGAATACGGATACGGATATGGTAATGGCTTGAATATTCAGATCCGGATCTGGATATCCTAATACAACATTTAATATTATTTTATATCTTAGTTAATGTAATATAAGCCATAATCCTATGTTATTATATTAGTATTATATATTATATAATACAATATTCTAATGATATTAATAAACTTCTGTTTGTTTGGGGATGGGCACGAACAAACGTTACAAAACCTATTTCATTTTGCTTCTGGTCAAGAATGCATGTTACATCGACATTCCCTTTTGCCATGATGTAACTTATATATATATATATATATATATATATATATATATAAAGGGGCTTATCCAATGGGCCCTGTGCCCATTTGAGATGAAATGAGTCCACTCATATTTTACCAATATTTTCCATCATTTTGAGTTCAATGCTTATTTATTTACTGTTGTTATATCATATTCTTACTATTAGTAACTATTTTCATATAAAGAAAATCTTAGATTCATAAGAAATGATCATTAGTAAGAATAAAAATGAGACTAGTAATACAAATAATAATACAATCATTTTGTATGACTTTAAAGTTTTTTTCTGAAAATAGTTACTAGTAGTAAGAATATGATATAACACTTGCAAACAAATACCTATTAAGCTCAAAAAGATAGGAAATAATGGTAGAAAATGAGTGGGCTCATCTCATCTCAAATGGGAACAGGGCTCATTGGATAATTTCCCTATATATATATATATATATATATATATATATCATTATCATTTTTTAAAATTATTGTGAATTTTGAGAAAAATTTAATTTGTATTCGTATGCAGCCTTTATTCAATCCGTAATGGGGTTCCATATTTATGGGATCAATATTTGGATTCACTCTTTATTCGATTCATACTTGGATTGGCTCTTTATTCGATTCGTATTCGGACTGTTCTTTATTCGATCCATATTCGAATTTGATAAATATGCAATTCAAATTCATGTATGTATTTTTTAAGGATATGGTTTCGGTAATGCGTATACGAATCATATCTGTATCCATATTCGATAGAGATGAAGTGAATATGGATATGGAAATAGGTATATCCCATCCGTATTCGATTCGTTTTCATCCCTAGCTTTAGAGGTTCCTTGAGGTGTGGTCCACAGTGACTGGAGTGCTCAGAATGGTACGGGCCCCATCGATGGGGGCATGGAGCTCGTTGGTACCTAGAGCCTTATTCTTGATGTAGATGCCCCTCAGATGGGATCCTCCCGCTGGAATTTCTGCATAAAAGGTTGACAAAGCTATAACAAAGTTCACAGGGCTTGTATTTGGTGGAAATCGAGGGGGAATGGGGTGTGATGAAGCTCTCCAACGATATGTGGCGGAGGGAGAGCAAATGACTTGATCCAAAATGAAACAAGGTGGTTGGGTGGCTCGTCTTGGTGGATAAGCATCTAGATTGTTGATGGGGTGATAGGAGGTCAAAACACGGAGCCACTATGGAGGAATAGTGGACAGAGCTCGAGAGCTCCGCGAACTACAATCTAAATTCTACACTAAAGCGATCAATTAAAACACAAAATAAAATCTGAAAATAATAATAGGAATTAAAATCTACCTAGAAATGCAATAAAAAGGAGTTGCTCATACATGGAGACTAGGGAGCAGGGACCATGCGGCAGAGCTTCGTCCGCGATGGGGATTGTGCTTGTTATACCTCTCACGTGCTGCAAATCTCACGAGGGGATGATGTCACCACCCTCAGCCCGATCGTGCCATGATATGAGGGCACAAAGAAATAAATCAAATAAAAAATGGAGGCCGATGTATATGAGATGTTTGGATTAGGAGAAGTGCTCGATGTAGTGATCCAACAATCGAGGCAATGTATGCGCATGAAAGAGCATTGATTGAGGAGCAAAAGTCACAAAGGAGTCGATCCAAAAGGATGAAAGAATCGATCAGAGAAATTGGGAGAAGATGGGCCAAAGACATGCTCTGACATGCCCTAGGCGTAGGGGGGACAATCGATCGACGGGTCAAACAAGGACGACCCCTAATTGGGCCACGCCAGCAGCTAAAGGACAAAAAAGTATTAAAAGAACAAATAATTCAAAATAAAATGAAAAACAAATTAATTAAATAAAACTCCAAACATAAATTTTTTATTATTTTATATAGTATTTTATTATGATTTTTACTTATTTTCACAAGTTAATTTATTAGGTGTTAATTTTTACATGTATAACTATATGTATATTTACCTATTTGTGATATATTTTATTTTTATTTTATATTTTATAATTTATATTATATACATAATTTGTATATTTATAACTTATTTAAATATGAATGTACATATTTTATTTTTCTAATTTTTATTTATTTTCTTAAATAACTAAGTATATGTAATATATATAGGTATATTATATGTAGAGATTAATGGGGCTGCCCCTTGCGGGTAGCCAAGATGGCTGCCCCCGCACCGTTTCGGCGCGTTTTTTATTTTTTTTTTTGAAAAATATCGCCATGTATATTCATCCCTATATCCCTCCTATATGTCATTCGAATTTCGTCAGAAACAGAGGCTCCTACGGCCTCCATCGAGACAGACATTTTTTAACGGTAACAGGATTTTTTAAATCGACACCATCTCGATGGAGGTCGTAGGAGCCTCTGTTTCTGACGAAATTCGAATGACATATAGGAGGGATATAGGGATGAATTTACACGGCGAGATTTTTCAAAAAAAATAAAAAAACACGCCGAAACGGCGCGGGGGCAGCCATTCTTGGCTGCCCGCAAGGGGCAGCCCCATTATTCTCTTATATGTATTCTTTACCTATATATTAAAGTATATGATTTATTTTATTTTATTTTATTTTTGAATGTTTTATTTTATTTTAATTATGTATATGTATTTTGAATAATATTTACAAATATATAAAAAAATAAAAATGTGAAAATATAAAGAATAAATAAATTGAATATTTTATACAAGTATATTGCACAAATGAGGGTCTAAAAGGCAACTTTTGCATTTTAACTCCAAATTGAATGAAATCACCTTCATTAAATAGATAATTTATATTTATGATCAATAAGTGAGTTGGTGAATTTTGAATTTGTATGAAGAAGATACATATCTGTGAAGTTTTCTTTACGACTTTTTATTTCGTGTGTCTTGGGCACACTATGCATTATTTTTGAATAAAATAAAATTTGTATTCTTCTTTGTATTTTTATGTATAGTTTTTGTGTTCAAATTTTAGGTATAAAAAATAAAGAATAAAATGGGTCCCAAAATGATTGATTGAAGAATAAGAAGTAAGGTTTTCGTGCAATTATTAGCCCTTATCTCTCCCTACTTTATTCCTTGTCAACCAAGTCAATTCTTCACTTAGTCTCAAGGTTAGGGTCATTCAATACCGTAGGTATTTCATTCTTTTTATTTTCTTTTCTTTATTATTTTTTGGCATTAAATATATTATTTTATATAATACATATGAATCAATAACTGGATGTTATTTTTCACAAAGTAATGATATACATGCACTTAGTTAGGGATTTAAGGCCAAAGTGAAAGAATAAAGGTGATGAAATGGATATTCATCACTTAGGCCACACGAACCTCGAGGCGTTGGTCAATGCTCGGGTAACCAAGTTATTGCTGAGTGGTCGTTAGATCAAGGACTAGCCCCCGATCCAATGGTGGATGTACGTCAAGAAGAGCGACGATGGGGTGGAGGAGTGGTGCATGGGAGGTAGAGGTCTTCGGTGAAGCAGTCAGTGAGGGGAGATGCTAAGCAGACCTCAGGCAACACACTCCTGAGGTTGAGGCAGTTGGCTGTGTAGGCAGTGCGATCGAGGTGCGAGGTCGAGTCGGGCGTGCATCGGTTAGAGCAGAGGTGGAGCGAGGAGCTTGATGTCGAAGGTGGTGCCCATTGCGAGCGGAGGAGCACGGGCGAGGCATCCGCGATGGAGGTTGTGCTCAATGGTGATGCAGCGAAGAGGTGAGGCAGGAGAGGGTTCCACGTGCGATGGTGAAGGTGGAGATGAGGTTAAGTGAAGGCGGTCAAGGGAGGAGGCTATGGGTGTACGCGTAGAGGAGATGAGGTGATGCAGAACGGTGCGACCGATGAGATGAAGGCAGAGAGTGAAGCAAGTGATGATGTGTGTATAGGTGAGGAAGAGATGCGAGAGAGGAGAAGGAGGAAGTGGAGATCAGATATGAAGGTGCGCCGAGACGTATAGGAGAATGGAGGGGTGGGTGAAGAATTAGAAGAATAGTAAAATAGAAAGGACGAAAGAGGAAGAGGATACCCGGGAAGAAGGGGATAGAAGATGGTCGCTTGGAGAAGGGGAGGAGCTGGAAGCCCTCCGATGATTGCTCAACACCCGACGAAGAGGTGGAGCTTGGCCACACACGGAGATACGAGCAGCAGCACGACAATCATCATCATGGATCACGTTTTGAAGGGTTCTTCATTGGAGAGGAGAGAGGCTATGTCACAACCATCCCTTTCTAGATCTCTCTCTCTCTCTCCATCCCTTCTGATTGATTATTCGTGATGAATCTACGGTTCATTGCATTATTTTAGCTCAATTGCGGTTTTTTGTGAGCATTAAAGATCACATTTACGTATTTATTAACCTTATTTGTGTTCTGATTAATTTCCAAGTCAAATCATCGATTCGAGCTTAAGTCTTTACATTTAGGGTTAGTTTCTGCATTCCATGTTGTATGGTTGGTTTTTAGTCCTTCCACTATTCCCAAATCCATCTTATGCAAAACCCTTTGTCTTAAAGTCAATTCCCTAAATTAAAAAGCCAAACTAAAAGGACATACTTGTAATCCATGCACATGCAAGTAGAGAGCTCTCTACGTGTAATTTCTTTGGGCCTTCTTGCAAAAATCTCTACAAATTCAAGGATCGTTCCACAAATCACCCTATTCTCTTGGACTGCAGTGCTAAAATCCCCTTTTTCCATCCCCACATTCCACGTTTAGGCAGTTCATGAGCCATGCATGTACATAGATGTGCATTCAACATTTCATGTGAATCGTTATGCACATTGAACGTCATTTTGAATATTAAAGACCAGACCATCCATCGTATTGTTGCCATCTCCATAAGAAGCACATATCAACATAGCAGATCACAGGTGCCTTTTCTTGCACTCGTACCCACCATTCCCATCCAATTTTCATAAAAGAGATACTCACATCGACTCATGCCGTACACCATCCCTTCAACCTCTAATTTAATGGGCGTAAAATGTCGGCTTTGGAAAGTATGACATATCTCCAGCAAGGTCCAGATCTGTATTCGAATACCACTCCCTCCTTTCTACCCCCAAAATCCGTACCAAATCATAATCTCTACTATATAAATGTCTCCCTGTACAGAAGTTGCACAGGATATTTTGATCACAGTTGTGTCCCCTTAAATCATGCATATGAAATACCATATTCGGGGAATCGCCAGAAGTCACGCCGAACCCATTGCAGGCATTCTCGATGATAAAAGCACAATTGAATAGACAAAGCGAAGCAGGCGGGAGGTGGTTTCTTACTGGGAGACGATAGCGCACAAACACGGAGCTTCAGGAAGCCATATCTCAGCCAAAGAGATAGGCCATTCGCTCGGGAGTTAAGCCACGACTCCATTAGGATTCCGTCCCGATTCATTTTTTTGCCTCTCTGAATTATAACTTTTTGATTCCTCTCTTTTGTTACCGTAGAGCTAATATATGTTGATATATTATCTAATGCATTAAGTTTTATTGCAGGAAACCAGATTCTAATTCTATTTTGGAATGCTATCTCCAGTAAAGGAACCAATCATGCAGTGAATCACAACCTAGATTGACCAGCACACCACTACGTAAAGATTTCGATCCAGTATTCTCGGTACACCATGCTCAGTGGTCAGGAAACCTTGTCCAATTACTTTCCTGTTGCATGAAGGCTCTTCTTTCCTATGCATGCTCGCTCGACGAGGGGGATATCTCAACTCTTTTGTTGCATTAGTTTTAGTTAGTCAGTTGTCAAGTTTTGGTGCAACTCATGATTATTTATTCTCGGTAATATTAGCATTCATATTACTGCATTCATATTATTGCATTGTCCAGTTGATTGAATTTCATGAAGTTATAAGTTTGATTCTTACAAAAGAAAGGAAAAGGGTTACTCATCAGATCTGCCTCCCTGTGTTCAACACATTGCTCACTATTATGCATGTACACATTTTATATGTGCTTTGTTCTTTTTGAGTATCGGATAAATTTTATTATTGATTCGTCCTCTATCTGGTGTACAACGACTCAGTTTTATATCGATTTACATACTTTGATTTTCGACAATCAGTTCACGGATGAAGATTGTAAGAGAGGTAGCAGTGAACCTTAAAAAGGAGGTAGGCATAACGACGGAGGAGGCGAGGTGGCACAAAAGCAGAAGAGGCGAATGGCTGGGGGCGTAAAAGTGACGACATGCACGGAGGCGCAACGGTCGCAGGGAGGAAGGGTAACGATCGAAGGAAGGAGGAAGGGCGTGATGAATCCATGATTCTCTCTCTTTATTCTTTTATTTTAGCTTTTCTTTTTGGCAAAATACCCTTTGAATTCATGTAAATATAATAACTTAACATTTTGCATGGAATTGTTAATATTGCATAATTAACATGTTTTTGGATAAATAAAAGAGTAAAGGAAAAGAAAAAGAATGATGTATTTAGAATAAATACAGAATGACCCAAATCCCAAAAGAAGATCAAGACTTGACCTCATCGCAAAATAAAATAAGTAGAGAGAGATGAGGTCCACTATGTATTGTATATATCACATATATTTATACATATTGTTTATTTATTTATTTTTGATAAAACCAAAACTAATTTATTTTTGTACACCCTTGTATATAGTTTTCATAATATTATAAAAATAATTAAAAATTATAGAAAAATACTGTAGAAAATAACCAATATTTTTCATATTGTACACTTCTTATTTTAAAGTCATTTCCTATTTTATTGAATTTCCCTTTATTTTGTAAATTATGATTTTCTCATTGGTCCACATCAGACCGTTGACCTCAGTCAACGGTCTCTTCCTGTCGGGTCGGGTTGCCTTTCTTCTCACCGGAGCCACTTCTCCGAATTTTTACGCCCAACTCCGACCTACATTCCCCTCAATTCTTCACTCGATTCTTCTCCTAAGATTCGTAACCCTCATGGATCCCTAGGAAGGGTTGGATCTTCTTCAGGGTGCGCCTCCTACCGATCTTTTTGGACCTCGGGGAACCCTATAAAACATCTCTTCTGCCTCCATATCCCTCCAGCTCGTCTCTCACGCCCCCATTCTTCCCTAGCCACCTTCAGTGGAGTGACATCATTGAAGGAGTCGCTTAGGATCTTTAGGAGACGCATGGAGGCTCGTAGCTTTCTTCGTAGTTAGAGCTCCGTTGTGAGTAGTCTCCCAACCAGCCGCAGCTTGGTCGAGACCAAGACCCGTCCGCCCACCTTCTCCTGAAGCTCAAGAACTCCTCTGACCCGTTAAGTATCTATCTTCAATACCACATTTACATTTTCGATCCACCTTCACCTTTTCACTCCGCCACAGTCATCTCTGCTCCGATCAATTGGTCAGAGCTCCATCTCACCCCTTGACCCGTTCAGATTGACTCTACTCCTCACCCACATCTTCTCGTGCGACCTTTCCCCCTGAGGCTCCACCAACAGGTCGAGATTAGGACCTAGATCTCCTTCCTCCTCCTTTTTCGGAGATCGATTGCCATTTCTCATTGCTTCTTTCCTTTCCAACTAAAATAACCAAGATCGGAGCATATCCCCGAGTCCCCTCTACTCTTTGCAGGACACTACACGTGCGAGGAGACCACTTAGAGTCCTTGGTTGTTCAGGTGGAAATTCTCCAAGATCACCTTCACCGTTACGCACATCCAGCAGTTGCCACCTCCATACAAGCACCCAACCTAAAATGGAGTACCTCCACGATGCTACCGGACCTCTTCGATTATCCATTGGAGCATCGGAGCCCATCTGATGCTCAGTTGAAGTTCATCGGGGTCCTGTTCTTGCTGACCCTTCCCCCACCGTCAGATGGGCCCTCTCCTTCCAGATCCAATCTGAGCCACCAAACAACAACAGCCTTTTGGTAGTTGGATCAGACCCCTGACGCATCTGTCCCGCACGTTCGCGACACCCTTCACAGTCATCAGATCCATAGCAGCAGCCAATCAAAGTCGTACGTCAACGACAACCCCCACGCATGTCATATGTCCTCGCCAAGGGTATATTTCCCTTTTGTCCTCGCATGTGTAGATATTTTCCTTTAGTCCATTAAATAAATGTTGTAGTTAAGAACTTTTGCAGCTTGGACCCCGTAGTTTATAGTATTTGCACTTTAGTCCCTCTCAGTCCGTATCGCGTACATGTTCACGTGAGTCAAGAGATATTTGCATAATCTGCCCTACATTTTTTATCTCTTATGAAATGGGTGGTATGTTTTTAGTATTTGCATTTATGCCCTTGTGAGTCTGGATCACGTGTGACGCAGATGTTGGTTAGATTAATTGCATATTAGACCTTAAGCTTTCAAAGCGTATTATTGTTTTGGTCTGTGAACCTAAAGTAATTGCTAATAGGTCCTTGTGAACTGAGCTTAATTACTTGCATTGATTTGGACTTAATAAATATTAATTTAATTCAAAAAATTACATGAAAATTACCATTGGCTCATGTTAGTGTGTACTATTTACCATAATTTTATTAGGTTGATTTATTTGCATTTCTCTTTTTTGAAAATGAAAAAAACCTTAAAAATATCTTTGTTTGCCTTCAAAAAATTATAAAAATTCGAAAAATACTTGATTTTCTCAGTATTCGAAAAATCACAAAAAGTTTAAAAAATCCAGAAAATTTATCAAAAACACTTTAAAAATAAAAAAAACCCCAAAAATATTTTTACCTTAATTTTCTCAGTATTTTTAGCCTTATATAAAATCCAAAAAATGTTGTGCTTGTTTTCCTTCATTTTTATGTTTGAATGCTTTTATTCAAAAATTAAAAATCTAAAACCACTAAAAATTGTCTTATTTTGGGAGATTTGACTACTTATTTCTTCTATGCTCCTTGTGTTCGACCTTGGTGGCTATACAAGGTAAATAAAAATAGCGAACCCCTTACATGCTTTGATTGATTGATGTTTCTTTGAGTGGTTTCATTCTTGTTGTTAAGTCTGCCTACTGATTGAGGTCGCAACGACCTTTGACTTATCTTGATATTTAGCCTTAGTCGATAGGTCGTCAGAATGGAACCATTGCCTGGGAGCACGGTTTAATAGTCATTTTTCACTTTTGTTCATTTTTGTCTCTATTTGATATGATTGTTTTCTGGCACTCATCTTTTTCGCTTTTTGTGTGAGGAACTGCCTAAGGAGGCTTCGATTTTATTTTGGAGGAGACCACACTTGAGGAGGACCAAAGGAGCAGGAGAGAATAGTTTTATTAGATAGATTAGTTTATTTTTGCAGAACTACTATTATTGTAATAATTGTAGACTCTTCAAATCGTTGGACACTTAGACTTCAGGGTCTGTTTCACCGAATGTTGGTGCACTCGGGGGATTCACCGCGGTTTTTTGTGGTTTTGTTTTTATCGCATTTTATTCTTGAGGATTTAGCCCTTAGATTTGGGTTTTTTGTTGGTTGTGACGTAATTAGATAAGGCCTCACACCTAATTGCTTATTTGTACCTATATATTGTAATTGGACTTAGCTAAAATAAAATCGAAAATTTTAGTTTAATTGGATATTAGGCCATGTGCCATGAGGAGTCATATACAACGCTAGCATGACCCATTGTGGTGGGCATCGAGTGACTCCCAAGATCGGACTCCGGTCTTTATTTGATTAGCTAGCTATTGTTCTTCACGATTAATAGAAGTTGTTCATGTAAGACTGATTTCCTCGTACATCATATCGATATTTATTTCCTATCTTTACTTTTATGCGTGGCTTACCATGCATGTAGAGTGCTAAAGTCAAGTACCCATTTCTATCTCTGCATGCATGATTGTGTTTGATTGCGCATCGGCTTTTCCGACTTCCTTCCCATGTTTTATTGGACTCAAAATAACTAAGGAAATTGGAAAATTCGTTAGGCGTTGTGTGATTCAGAAAAATACATAAAAAGTGAAAACAAAATAAAACTGGGACTACTAATGCAAATTGGACCCTAAAATACACTTCAGCTAAAAAATTCTTGTTTTAGGGAGAGCCAACCCCTCATTGGTTGATTTATCTACAGCAAGAGAGTGACCCACACACTAGGTAGAGCCACACCTGAACTCCTTTCAGACTACCGGTCTTGGGGTTGGTTGTTCTCTAGTGAGGACTTCATTAGGTAGCCGATAATCGGTCAAGGACTTCCTTAGTAGAGTGGATAGATCGGGTAGCCGGTAAATGGTCTGCAATCCATACTAGATGGGAAAAACTAGTTATGAGATTGATAGATCACCTAAATAAAATTGACAAGATTAACAAACGATCTCACGGTCATCAGCTCGACTGTTGAGTAGGTGAATTTGGGGTTCGATTTCTCATCTTTTTTGCATTCTATATCTCATCGTCATAAATCACCATATCACGATGATGGGAAGGAGGACCCTTAGGCTGCCTTTGACATCACCGCTTTCGAGCACTCCTCTCCAATCATCTAGGGTGATTTCAAAGAGCTCAGACCAGCTATCCGAACCCGAGTTTGCTTCCGCCCTATTCCCCCTTGACTACCCATCTACTAGTCCTGAGGTGTCAGAGCAGAGACCAGCACGACTATATGATCATTTGACGGCACCGAAGTTGGGGTTTTTGACTTTGTAGAGACCCAAGAGATGGCCAGCAGTAAGGAACACACTAATGAGAAACAACAGGGATCTTCATTTGTACTTGACCAGGCTGCCATCAGCAACATACTCTTATCCTCCCTAGAGATCATGCCATGACAGATTCGAGATCGGGGAGCATTTATGGTTGAGGTACAATGAGAGATGACACAGATGCGAGCCGGTAGAGTAGAGCCAAAGATACCAGCCGATGGAGAGATTCTAGTAGCTGGAGGAGAAGATGGATGACCCGAGGATTAGCAGGAGCCAGCCAGTCCAGTACACAGTGAGACAGTAGCACAACCCTAGTGCACACCTCACTCACCATTGGATCCAGCCACCAGAGATTCTTGGCGACTTTGAGCTTCGCACCTAGACCATCCATCTTTTGCCCAAGCTCCATAGGCTAGCCACCGAGGAGCCATACCTCCATCTGCGAGAATTGGAGATGATCTGCAGCACAGTCCATGGCAAATTCATGGACCAGAACACTATCAAGATGTTTGCCTTCCCGTTCTCCTTAGTTGACAGAGAAGCCTACTGGATGAAGCATTTGGGGAGGTATGTCACCACCTGGGAGCAACTCCGGGCTGAGTACTTGAACAAGTATTATCCACTGGGTCGGGCCAACGCAGCATGAGCCATGATCAACAACTTCACCATGATCCTGAATGAGCAGTTCACGAGGCTTGGGATCGATTTAGAGAGCTCATCGACCGGTGTCCACATCACTAGATATCAAAGCCCAACCTAGTTCAGAGCTTCTTTTGTGGGCTGACAATGGAGCTGCAGGGGCTAGTTAAAGCCTCGTGTAAAGGGTCATATTTTGCCAAGGATGAGGACCAAGTCTAGGCCATCTATGAGGAGATCACAGAGAACTACATGGTGATATCCCAGACTAGGGTCTACACTCAGGGGAAGCCCCTCCCATAGGTGATTTCGTATCAGGAGACTGCATACTTCAATGCAGGTCCTTCTACTTCGTCAGCAGCAACACAGATCGAGTCCTAAGCCGCTAACATGGGCATTATTAGCGAGAAGCCGGATTGCATCGAGATCATTGAGAAGAAGCAGTGTCAGAATATCAACCAGATCGATCAGTTGGCACAGACACTGAGTGACCTGAAGACTCAGATCATGTGTCTCCAGGAGGCACAGACGTCTTCACAGACCCATCTCAGGTCACGGGTCGATCCATGGAGAAGCTCTACCCAGCCTTCTGCTACATACCACCAGGTTCACACATCCGGGTAGAGCAGATCTAGCCACCCCACTACCAGCAACCACCACCATCTCAGGACACTCAGATGGTGGTCTACTAGTCGGATCAGCCTTTGGAAGCCCTTACCCCTCCACACTACGAATAGGAGTCGTTGATGGAATTCAATGGGATTTGGTACGATCGGTACCAGTAGAAGCACGAGATCCGTCGCGATCATCCCGGATTCAGATGGTTTGTCGGAGGCACCTCGTCCTAGCAACAGTCTCCAGCTCAGGTAGGGCAGACTAGTCGGCAGCAGCAACATCCCCATCACTCCCAAACATACCAGTAGGGTCCTCATCTCTCATACCATGGACAAACACTGGAGGCAACAGCAGGCTCAACAGTACTCCCAGCCTCCCCCTCATTACCAGCAGCAGTCTCAGCCTCATTTCCAACGAGGCAACCTATTCGGTTACCATGGACCTATCTATGAGAACCCAATCCTTGACAACCATGCCCACTTACTTACTGATCAACAGGCATCTTTCTGACGAGAGATGGACAAGTTTCGGCAGAAGATGAGGGAGATTATTAAGGGCAAGGCTGTCATACCCGCTCAGATCGAACCAAAATCGAACAACCTAAGCAAGTACATTTCAGAGAGACTACCATTCCTAATGATACTTTGGGTGATATATCTTCCTATGTATTTGATGTTGATTTTACGACACTTAGGAGCGGTAGGATGCTAGCTGGTGGTGCCTCGTCTAAGCGACACCCTTATGGAGATTCTGAAGTGCCTGGCGAGGAGGAGAGAGGTGTTGATGTTGTCCATGATGATGATGACGGTGGTGCTGAAGCCACTGAGGATGTAGATCCAATCGACGGTACTGAGGCTGTCGTGATTCCGGATGTGGACAGTGGTACTGAGGTCACTAGTATTCCAGTTGCTTAGCCAGAGTGCGGTATTGACGCCACGAGGAGAGATGTTGTGGGTGGTACTGATGCCACCATTTCTCCTTTAGTTGTGATACCTTATATGGTATCTTAGGACAGAAAAATACAAAAATGGAAAAATAGAAAAGAACAAAATTATGAATAAAGGAAAGGTTTTTGTATCCCTTACGAGTCCATATGTGTTGCATGATGATCTTGGTATTCCTGACCCTCAACTCTCTAGAGAGGGTCCAGCCATCCCCTTCCCTCAAGCACTTCGCTTAGCGAATGGGAATAAACCAGAAAATCCCAAAAGGAATCATCAGCTAGAGTTCATCCAGCAGATGATTGTCCGATTCCAGATTTAGCTAACTCTACAGGAAGCACTAGAGCATATCCCCCTCTTCCAGAAGAACTTAAGAGTCAAGACCACCATCCGTAGGAAGAGGAGGAACCACAATACAGAGATCCATGTGCTTACTCGTACCACTTGCTTTGCCATTCAGAGCCGAGTGCCAGCCAAGAGATTTGATTCTGGAGCTCTATATGTCATATGCCTCATCCATGAGCAGCGGTTCGATCATACCCTATTAGACAGCGAGTCTTCAATCAACCTTCTTACAACAACCTTACTCAACCAATTTGAGTTTGGCCCTCTTCAACAAAGCAGGATAGTCCTTCAGTTTGTTGATGGATCTATCAAGAGGCCGACGGAGTTATTGAAGGACGTGGCCATCACAATTTAGGGCCTGAAATTCCTCGTGGACTTTGTATTGGACATGGAGATTCCTGAGTCTATGACTGATACCCTAATCATACTAGGACACCCATTCTTGGCCACAACCAAAGCGGTGTCCGACCATGATAGCGAGAAGGTGTACTTTTTCATAGAGAGAGAAAGTATACAAATATAGATGATCGAGGAGACCAGAGAGAGAGATTCAGCCTGCTCAGAGCAGTCTAGTGATTCAGAGCAGACAACAGATGCATAGCGAGACATACACCAAGAGCGTGACTTTGTAATCACAGATGATGAAACCAAATGGTCGGACCTAGAAGCGTGATCCCTTGTCACGCCTTCTGATGATTCATATATATCGATTTTGGCGGACAAGAGTTTTGAGAGAACATTCTTGACACTGAATACATTTGAGGCAGATGATCATGGTCAGGATAACGGAGCAAAGTATATTTCATGTTCTTCCGATTCAGATCCCTCGATTCAAGCATTGATTGGGATGAGTTTGACGATTATTTGTCATGTATGATTCCTTCAGAGCAAACAGCTAGGGCGGAGAGCGGGCCAGTGCAGATGACAGACACACCAGCAGGGCCTCCTTTGTCAGATACACAGATGAAGTGAGAGTTCTCCCACGCAGATCCGGTAGCATTCACTCAGACATTTCAGAAGCCATATTTGCCAGCTCCCACATGTCCAGAATTGAAGACCTTACTACAGTCGATGAAGTATAGATTCCTTCCAGGTGAGACAGAGATGTTCCCAGTCATTATCTCAGTAGATTTTACTGAAGATCAAGAATCTTGTTTAATGGACGTTATTGAAAGAAACTGCAAGGCAATAGGATGGAGCGTAGCTGATCTCCAGGGGATAAGTTCGGCCTTGTGCTCCCACCACATTTATTTTGAAGAGGACGCCAAGCCATCGTGTGAGTTCCAGGGACGGTTGAACCTGAACCTTCGAGATGTGGTCATGAAGGAGTTATCAAAGTTGTGGAACACTGATTTTATCTACCCCATCTCCGACTCCTAGTGGTTAGTCTATTACATGTGGTACCCAAGAAGACGGATATCACTACAGTGGTAAGCGAGTCTGGAGAGGAGATAGCTACTCAGGTACCCACTTCTTGGAGGTTCTGTGTGGCTTACAGACGATTGAATCATGCCACCAAGAAGGATCATTTCCCACTGCCATTTGTTGATTAGATTATCGAGAGGCTAGATGAGAAGAATCACTAGTGTTTCCTTGAAGGGTAGTCTGGATACATTCAGGTAGCTATGGTGCCCGAAGACCAGGAGAAAATGGGATTCACCTATCCGTTTGGAACGTATGATTTTAGACGAATGCCCTTTGGTTTATGTAATGCCCCAGCTACATTCCAAAGGTGCGTGTTTTCCATTTTCTTGGACATGGTGGGTGATTGCTTAGAGGTTTTCATGGATGACTTTTCGGTCTACGATGATGGGTTTAGTGCTTGTCTTGATTGTCTAGACCATGTACTTTAGCATTGTATAGAGGTCCATCTTGTATTATCTTGGGAGAAGAGTTACTTCATGGTGGCTCAAGGGATGGTGCTTGGCCATATCATCTCCAACAGGGGCATGGAGATCGATCCGGGCAAGGTGGATATCATTAAGAAACTCAATCTACCATCTAATTTGCGATAGTTGCTGTCTTTTCTGGGGTATGTCGGTTTCTACTGATGATTCATTCAAGATTCTAGACGTATTGCCTGACCGCTCACTGATTTGCCGATGAAAGACACAGAATTCATTGTAGATGATAAGTGTCTTGCGTTGTTTGAGACTCTCAAGGGATTAGTTGTCGAGGATCATGTCCTTCAGCCACCAAATTGGTCTCTACCATTCGATATCATGACGGATGCTTCTGATTTTGCCATAGGGGATGTACTAGTACAGAGGAGGGATGGATTATCGTATACCATACACTATGCTAGCTGGATTTTGGATATCGTTCAGCGGAATTACACTGTGCCTGAGAAGGAGATGCTGGCAGTAGTCTTTGCTTTGGACAAGATCAAATCATATGTTCTTGGATCCCGAGTGACTATTTTTATAGATTACACAGCCATGCGATACCTCATGGTAAAGAATGATGCCAAATCCAGACTGACCAGATGGATCCTTCTACTACAAGAGTTTGATATTGAGATTAAGGATAAGCCTACAGTCAAGAATGTGGTGTCGGATCACCTCTCCTGATTAGAGAACCTTGAGGATTTAGATCAAATTGCACCTATTATAGAGACCTTCCCAGATGAGGTGATCCTTGTTATCACCTTGCTTCCATGGTACGTTGACATTGTGAATTATCTTGTCGCCAAGTTCTACAAGGTTGGCCTCGGCACTGACTTGAGACCTTTCTTGTGAAGGTCAAGTAGTACCATTGGGAGGATCCCACCCTTTATCATGAAGGAGGGGATGGTGTCTGGCATCGGTGTATTCCTCAGGAGGAGCACCAAAACGTCCTCACATACTGTCACAAGCTTGAGACATGATGACATCATTCTGGGAGGAGGAAAACATAGGAAATGCTCCAATCCGACCTATGGTGACCTACCCTCTTCAAGGATTTTGATGAATTTGTAAAGAGGTGTACTGACTGTCAGAGGATGGGCACTTGTGGATAGCGTGATATGATGCCGATGTAACCCATTCACTTCTGTGAGGTTTTTGATGCATGGAACATTGATTTCATGTGTCCATTCCCTAAAAGTCATGGATTCGAGTACATTCTGCTTGTTGTTGATTATGTGAGTCGTTGGGTTGAGGACATCCCCACCCGTACCAGAGATACTAAGACCGTTTGCATATTCTTGAGGAAAAATATCATTTCATGGTTTGAGGTACCTAGAGTTTTGATATCAGACTGGGGGACTCACTTTATCAACGACAAGGTAAGGGCCCTTGCTAACAAGTTCAGCATTGACCATCGAGTTGCCACTCCATATTACCCTCAGACCAATGGTCTTGCTAAAGTATCGAATCGGGAGATCAAGACTATATTGTAGTAGGTCGTCTGCCCAAATCGAAAGGATTGGTCACAGCTTTTGGACTCGATCTTGTGGGTCCATCAAACCTCCTTCAAGACACCTTTGGGTACATCTCCATTTCGTCTCATTTATGGCAAGCCATGCCACTTGCTTGTGGAAATCAAGCATAAGTCACTATGGGCAGTCACTGAGTTATTATTGTATTCCAAGAGTATAGGAGACCAGAAGAAAGCAGAGTTGGCAGCCTTGGACGAGTTGATAGATACAACCTTTTCGAGTAGCCTACAATATAAGGAGATAGTGAAAATATGGCATGATTCTCATATTATCCATAAACAGTTTGAGCAGAACAAGAGAGTATGGCTATTTGATGTTATGTTCAGATTATTTCTAGGGAAGTTACGGAGTAAATGGAAGGGACCATACTTGGTCAGAAAGGTGCACGACAACAGAAGCATTGACATATCTGAGTTGTCATCTGAATCCACCTTTTGGGTTAACGGTCAGCACCTGAAGCTATATCTTAACCATGATCCGCGGATCATTGACATTGCCCCTATTCATTTTGCATGAGATGTGGTCTTTGACTTGCATCATTCGCATCTCATGCATGATTCTTACTTCTCTTTCACAGTTGTATACATCCAGTTGTCCATATCATTTATTCTTTTGTCTAATGCCCCATCTTCATCTCGTGATTGTGCTATGTTTGGGGTGAACTATACCCTAAGTATAGGGTATTATTAGATGTTTCATTATTCATTTGATTCTTTTTACCTCTGTCTTGTCGCCTATACTTAGGGATATTTTACCATAAGTATAGGGGAGGTAAAACCTATACATCATATCCTTTGGTTATTCCCTTGTACAATCTTCTACATTTAGTATTACTTGATCCTAAGTATAGGGGGATCACCGATTTCTATTTCATTGCACTCTTTCAATTCGTCGTTGTAGTATAGCATTCTTTTCACTTCCCAGTACTCAGCACGAGTTATGTCTTCCTTTCATCGCTCTTTGATCACTATGAGGACATTGTTCGAGCTATGTATAGGAGGGTATCATATGTATTATATACATACGTTAGTCATAACTCGTATTTTGAGTTCTTTATATATAGATAACATGGATAAAATTACAAACATAAAACCATAAAATTTTTAAAAATTTTCTTGTATATAAATCCTTTTGTAAAAAGCTTTGTACATATATATTTGTAAAAAACCTTTTGTAAAAACTGTTTTTGTAAAAATATTTGTAAAAATGGTTTGAGTGTAAAGTTTTTGTAAATATTTTTGTACTAAAATTATGTATATAGTACAAATTTTTGAAAATTGTTTGAAAAAGAGAAGTTTACAAAAAACTGTTTATAAATGTTTGTAAATATTTTGCAAAACTCTTCTTTCTTCTTTGATTTCAAAATTTTTCATAAAAGACTTGCATATTTAAAAAAATTACACAAAAAGAGGAGTTTTTATACATTCTTGCTTGTATATTCTTTTGAACCATAGTTGACATTTAAACTAATCTTAAATTAAATTAAAAATGGAGCTTGGTTAAGACCTTAATCCACTTAACGTCAGAGGAATCTTGTAAGATTTAGGGTTAAGACTTTTCAGGTCCATTAGTGACTTAATTCTTTGAGTCCACTAGGCTGTGTTCACAAGTCATCTTGATGAGCCTAAGTAGAACGCTTAACAACACATGCATAACTCTTAGAGACAATGGCTTGACTTGGACATGCACCTTACACGTATCTCCACTCGGATGAGGTGATGAGGAGGTAGAATCCCTTATCTTGGGGTAGCATACGAGGGTAGTACTTTTTGGCGGAACCTCCCATCTTCCTTTAGGGAGGGACGTGCGCCTCAACTTGGTCTGACAGTGTCGAGGTCTAAAGACAGGAGTTGTGGGTTGCAATAGTTCTTCTAAAGAGGGATAGTCTACTGGCTCAAGAAGAAAAACTCCTTATGTATATGTTGCACTATGTAGACATGTTGTACATATGCACAAACAAAAAAATGTGCAAATCAAGAAAAACTCCAAAAAAGTAAACATGTCTGATTGAAAATAAAATGCCCACAGGAGTGTATATAGTCAATAAAGCAAAGCTTATATATTACACCTTCTCATCTCATGAAGTTTGCAGTGGGAGACTTAGCTACACTAGTTAAGCTCCCAAGGATACGTGGCTACCTTGGTCATGGTCCATTCTCTTCTTTCCCCCTCTTCTTGAGCTGGTTGAACTTGAACTTAGAAGGGAAAACCTAGTTCCTCGAGGAAAGAGCTGCTAGACTGGAGAATTAGGGTTACCTTATTGAGGGAGGTTGTTACTTTGTCATTTCTGAGGTGGGGAGTTATATATCACTTACACAGTACAAGGCAAGATGCATAGTTATTAGAGTTTGTGTATGTAGACTTGTTATCGAACCCGTTCACCCGCGTGACAGGCGGGAATACTCACCACTATACTACAACGACGCCATCTGACGAGTCGCTAAATACGTGTTTTAATTCGTGTTCGTTGTGGTACGTGTACTTAGCGATTCAGTCAGTGTCGAGAGAAGATCTCCGTGAAGAGTGTCTCGGCTTTAATTTATATCCCGGGCAAGTCCGGGGTCGAACTCAAGGAGGCAAAGGAACAACTTCGGGGAAAATTTGAAAATTAAGTTCTAGATTTCCAAAGCATTTTTTATATTTTTTATGCAGAATGTAATGCTAATGCAAGATGCGGTTAAATCAAGTTACTAAGAAAGTATACAACTTAGCCAAATTAATTTTAATGAGAAATTAATCTAATTTAGCCAAATTATATTTTTCCAGTAAACTTAATCCATTGATAAATGCAAAACATATTTTTTTAGAATTTTCAGGGTTAAAATGCAATAATGAAAAATGCACCTTTTTATGGGTATTTTCGTAATTTTTCACACAAACAGTAAGCAAAAAATTATGATAAATTTACTGGAATGAAAACATGATACAAGGAGACTACAATAATTTTTTTTGGAATTTTTTGACAATATATGAATTTTTTATGGATTTTTTAGTGAAAACAGAGGGACAGTGAGTAATTAATTCTTAATTAATCCACTACGTCAAATTAATTAGAGTGCAAATTATCCCAAATAGATATTTATATAAACAATCTAGGAGAGTTAAAATTTTGCAAAAACATGTATGTGGATTTAATTAAAAATCAAATACTAAAAACACTCTACAATTTATTTCAGGCACAAGACAAGTCCACTTTGAATGAAATTTGGATAGTACGTTAATCACATAGCAAGGCATCATTCCTAATTTTTGTAGAATATTTAAAGCAACTATGTATCCGATATGAATTTAATAGCACATCATGGGTAAATTATGTAATATTTCAGTTAGATAATTTTAATTAATTATCCAAATATCATAAAAATACAATAAAATATTCAGGAGGTAGACAATTTGTTTCTCAACATCATGCTATTTTTGTTTGAATAAAACGATGCAAAATATAAGTCCAAATTAAAATGCTAACACATGGGTGTCTTTGCAAATTCAGAAAACAATATTTACAATAAAACATGTACATGGACCTTTTTGCAATAATGGAAACATAAAATATTCACAATGCAATTTTTACATTAAAAAAATTGAGTGGACCTTCTTCTTCGTTGTTGCAAGGTAGGGCAATGAACCCAACACGAGGGAAGATGGCGTCGGCGGCGGCGGAGGTCAGTGGCGAGGAGGGGGCGACGGAGGCGTTGGGGTCAGCTGGGCAGTGGGCTCCCGCGGTGGAGACGGCGGTCACGCGGCCGCACGCCGTGCGATGGAGGAGGACCGCGCGTGGTCGAGGGGAAGGAGCGGGAGGAACCACCGGCGGGGTGCACGGCGGCGCAGCAGGTGCTGTGGGGGCGCCGCCCGCGCGAGGTGGGTAGCGACGTCGGCCGCGGCGGCTGGGCGGAGCGGCGGTGGAAATCGGCTGGAGGGGGAGGGGGCGGCGACTGCTGCCTCCTTCCTCCTTCCGTTTTTTTTTTATTTTGATTTTTTTTAATTTTTTTCTTTAGTTTTAGTTTTTATTTTTTTAAAAATTTTTTATAAGAAGGAAACAAATATGTATGCAAAAAGGGAGTGGAAATGGTAAATGAGATTTGTGGATGCTATGATGATGACGGTAGTGGTGAGGAAAAGGATATGATTGTGATGAAATGCAAAAGATAAAAAAAATGTGGTGGGAAGGTGGTAAGGGGGAGATAAATGATATGTGGTTAAGTGGTGGTGATAAAAAAAATTAGTGATCAAGACAACAAGAAAATAAGGTATTAGATAAAATAAAACAACAAGAGAAATGATGAGGAACACTTACCTGAAGTTCGCCGGATTTGCGGAGCAACTATGCTGGACTCCTGTCGTCACCTCGATCCGATTGGCGAAATAAAATCGAAAAGGCTATGCGAGCTCGATGGAGAACTCGTGACGCGGCGATGGTGGTCGCTGCGGATCTCGCCTGAAGGAGGTTGTCGCTTGAGGAAGATGAAAAGCCGCTATCACCGACACCACATTCCAAGCTCTCTCCTTTTTCTATAAGAATGGCGGATGGGGAAAAATGAGGATGTACATATGAATATAAAGAGAAGAAGAATGGGAGTTAGAAAGATGGTGGAGTTGAATGGGAGGTTAAAAAATGGTGGAGTGGAATGGAGGTTAGATGAAGACTTGGTGGTTAATGGAGGAAAATGGAAGTTACTGTAGAGAATGGGAAAAAATAAATTAATTAATTAAATAAAGTAGGCTACTTTAATTACAATAGAATAAAAGAGAAGAAAATAAATAGTGGAGAATTTACAAGGGAATACATACAATATGTACAATTTTTTATTTACTTTTATAATTTGTATTTTTTGTCTTTTTAATAAGAGATATTTACAATAGAAAAATACTATAAAATAATATAATTAAATTACAGCACAACAATAAAAAAATGAGGAAAGAATGAATATATACAAAATATACAATGTACATCTAGGTCCCGAAATCCAACTTTTACAAATGAGCTCCGATTTTAATGAAACCACTTCCTTTGGATAGATAATTTTCTAACTTGAACTTTAAAAGTGAGTTTGGTGAATTTGGAGTTCATACGGAGCGGGAATTTGGTTTGGAAGTTGGTCTTTACGACTTTTTCCCTTTGGGATCTAGGAGCATTTATTTGAGATAAAATTTATTTTATATTTTTGTATTTTTATGTACATTGTTATGAACAAGTTGGAGAAAAGAATTAGCCATAAAGGAGTTGAAATAAATTTATTAAACATACATGAAGTTTTGGGCTATTTACAGGTGAAAAACTCCTTTATTTTTTAGGCTTTTTATTATTAAATTATTTTGTACAATATAATATATATTAATTAGTGTGTTTTATTTACAAGAGTCATTTTGTTAATATATTGATTTTATGGACATTTATTAGGGAATTTACTCGTGGATTTTGCTAAGATCAAGATATTGAGATGATGAATCGTGGATTCATCACCCACCACAGAATTGTGGAACTTCAAGGTTGTTGAGTCTTAAACCTATTTCCCATTAAGGATCTGACAAACTAACAATCCAAAGGTCTGACCGAGCTCCATATTCCAATTTAATGAAGATAAGTTTAATAATCAATGTTGATTCTTTTTCTTTTCTTTCTCGTTTCACTTCTTTTTCAAATAAGTGTTTGTTAAGGGACTAGCAAAGGTAAAGTATAGGGGGTGATGAATCATGACTCTCACTCTTTATTCTTTTAGTTTAGTTTTTATTTTTGTCAAAATACCTTGTAAATTCTCGTAAATACATTAACTTAGCATTTTGCATGGCATTGTTTATAATGCATAATTAGCATGTTTTTGGCAAAATAAAAGAATAAAGGAAAAGAAACGGAATGATGTACTTAAAATAAATACATAGTGGCCCAAATCCCAAGAGAAGATCAAGACTTGACCTGAATGCAAAATAAAATAAGTAGAAAGAGATAGGGTCTACTGTGTATTGTATATATCACCTATATTTATAAATATTGTCTATTTATTTACTTTTGATAAAACCAAAATTATTTTATTTTTGTACCCTTTGTAGTAGTTTTAGTAGTGTTATAAAAATAATTAAAAATCATATAAAAATATTTTAGAAATAATGAACATTCTTCATTTTATACACTTCTTATTTTAAAGTCATTTGCTATTTTTATTGAATTTTCCTTTATTTTGTAAATCATGATTTTCTCATTGGTCCGCGTAAGACCGTTGACCTTAGTCAACAGTCTCTTCTAGCCGGGTCGGGTTGCCTTTCTTCTCGCTGGAGCCACTTCTCCAAATTTTTGTACCCGTCTCTGTCCTTTGTTCTCCTCAATTCTTTGCCTGACTCTTATCCTAGGATCTGTAACCCTCGCGGTATCCCTAGGAATGACCAGTTCTTCTTCAGGTTGCGCACCTCCTGTTGATCTTTTTGGACCCTAGGGAACCCTATAAAACATCTCTTCCGACTCCATAGCCCTCCAGCTCGTCCCTTGCACCCCCATTCTTCCCTAGCCACCTACAGTGGAGTGATAACCACTCGAGGAGCCGCTTAGGATCTTTAGTTTATGCCTGGAGGCTCGTAGATCGCTCCTTGGTCGGAGCTCTATCGCGAGTACCCTCCCAGCCAGCCACCGCTTGGTCGAGGCTAAGACCCATCCGCCTACCTTCGTCTGAAGCTCAGGAACTCCTCCGACCCTTCAGGTATCTATCTTTAATACAACATTTCCATTTTCGATCCATCTTCCCCATTTTGCTCCACCGCAGTGTTCTCTACTTCGATCATTTGGTCGGAGCTCCTTCTCGCCCCTTCACACATCCAGATTGATGCTACACCTCACCCCCAATCTTCTCGCACGACCTTTCCTCCTGAGGCTCGACCATCGGGTCGAGATTAGGACCTATATCTCCTTCCTCCGCCTTCGTCGGAGATCGATCGCCATTCCCCGTCTCTTCTTTCCTTTCCAACTGAAATAACCAGGACCAAAGCATAGCCCTGAGTCCCCTCTACTTTTTGTAGGACATTACGTATGCGAGGATACCACTTAATGTCTCCGGATGCTCAGGCAGAGTTGCTCCAGGACCACCTTTACCGTTACACACATCCAGTCATCGCGACCTCCATCCAAGCACCCCACCTAACATGGAGTACCTACACAATGCTACCAGACCTCTCCGATCTTCCATCAAAGTGTCAGAGCCCATCCGATGCTTCGTTGAAGTTCGTCGGGTCCTGTTCTTGCTTACCCTTCCTCTGTCGTCGAATGGACCCTCTCCTGTCGGATCCAATCTGAGCCGCCAGACAATGCCAACCTTTTGGCCATTAGATCAGACCCTGAAGCATCTGCCCGCACATTCACGACACCCTCTGCAACCGTCAGATCCACAACAACAGTCAATAAGAGCCATACATCAACGACAGCCTCCACGCGTGCCACGTGTCCTCGCCACGGGTATATTTCCCTTTGGTCCTCTTATGTTTAGTTATTTTGCTTTAGTCCATTAAATGAATGTTGTAGTTAGGAACTTTTACATCTTGGACCATGTATAGTATTTGCACTTTAGTCCATCTCAGTCTGTAGCACATGCATGTTCACGTGAGTCGTGGGATATTTGCACTATATGTCCCTATACTTTTTATCTATTATGAAATGAATGGTATATTTTTAGTATTTGCATTTATGCCCTTGTGAGTCTAGATCACGTGTGATGTAGATGTTAGTTGGATTAATTGCAGATTAGACCTTAAGCTTTCAAAGTGTATTATTGTTTTGGTGTGTGAACCTAAAGTAATTGCTAATATATCCCTGTGAATTGCGCTTTATTACTTACTTTGATTTGTACTTAATAAATATTAAATTAATTCGAAAAAATACATGAAAATTAACATTGGCTCATTTTAGTGTGTAATATTTACTGCAATTTTATTGAGTTGATTTATTTGGATTTCCTATTTAAAAAAAAATAAAAAAACCTTAAAATATCCATGTATGTCTTCTAAAATTATAAAAATTTAAAAATACTTGAAAAAATCCATAAAAATTGCTTCATGTGACTTTTAACTTGCTTTACTTCCAACATTAATTTTATTTGAAAATTCACTCTAAAAACTCTAAAAATTAGAAAACTGCCAAAAACTTATAAAAATCATATAAAATCAAAGAAAAAATGTGATTTTAGTTTTTGTTTGTGGCTTTTAACATATATTTTATCATAAAATTGTCATCCAAGACCTTGGGGTATTTAAAGTATTTTTAAGTTGCAATTTGGTCCTGATTGTACACTATTTTGAGTTTTGAGCACTATTTGATTTTTATATAATCATAAAACTTTTAATAAATCCAGAAAATTACAAAAAAATACTTTCAAAATTAGAAAGCCCAAAAATATTTTATCTTAATTTTCGGAGTATTTTTAGCCTTATAGAAAAATACAAAAAGATTGGTGTGCTTATTTTCCTTCATTTTTATGCTTGATTGCTTTAATTCAAAAATAAAAATCTAAAAATCTAAAACCATTAAAAAATTATTTTGGGAAATTTGACTACTTCATTTTTCTTCATGCTCCTTGTGTTCGGCCCTAGTGGCTATACCAGGTAAATAAAAATAGTGAAGCACTTACATGCTTTGATTGATTTATGTTTCTTTGAGTGGTTTTATTCTTCTCATTGAGTCTACCTACTGATTGAGGTAGCAACGACCTTTGATTTATCTTAATACTTATCCTTAGTCGGTAAGTCGCTCATCAGGGTGGAAAAAATAATAAATAAAAGTTCCACTGAGTTGTAGTTAGTAACGGATCTGATGAAGATGGGGGACTTTGACATTTTATTTGATGATCAACCATCAAGCAATGTCACAACAAAGGAGTGGATGCTGTAATGAACATACCCATTGGCCACGATAGAAAGAAGATCGAGTCCTAGCTTGAGTTTTAAAAAATTGATGTCCAAGTTTTCTTGTGGTTGCTCGAGTGGATTGGGTTGTGATGGTGTTTGTTTGTCTTGTAGAATGCTTTAAGGAAGGAAGAGGTTCAACTTGCGGTCCCTTTCAAAATGATGGTCAGAAACTTGGATCTTATTCACCACCTATGGTAGCTCTATCATTCTCCCTACTACTATTTGCATTTTAGACCGAGTGTTAGTGCTCAAGTTCATTTATCATTTGCATATTATCCACTGTGTTCTTGGATACGCAAGCATCCAGAGGTACGAAGACTCGGGAATCTTTGACGTATTGCAACATTGCATTTGGAGAACCACTAGAAATCTGATCAGCCTCATCAGACCTGAATCACAACACCTGGAATGAATGAAGACCATCATTCGCAGCAAAAATTGTATTTGGAGTCGAACAACATGGTCAACTAGAGATTGAAGCATGAATCCTTGAGCATAAGTGCCATCATTGTTCATAGCGCCTCAATGTGCATTGCATCAGCCAAATCGAACACACAAGTCTATTTCAGCTTGCATAATCAAGACTTATCACAAACTAAATCATTCGAGATACATTCTCCAAAGATAGCTTCCAATAGCATATGCATCGAGTTGAGATGGAGATAACCTGTCGAGATCCACTGAAGGAGCATTTTGCAACCAAACACAAACAAAGATGGTCGAAGGACGAAGCCCACGAAGAACGAATGCATGATTTTCGTGCGATTTGGGGAAGAACCACTTCGAGCAGTTGCCTTGTGATCATTGCTGAAGGATTTCAATCAATGGCATGATTTGTTTTAAGCATATGACATTGCAACTACTAGAATTACATAGCCATTCAACGCCACACTGAGTCTCAGGAGTACACGATTCTATCAATCGTTTTATCTAATTTGTCCGCTGACTAAGGCAACTCACGTGATGTCACGTGAACAAGCCTCTTCTCTAGATTTTACCACCACCTTTGATCTCTGAAGAGGGTCATAATCTCCACTGCTCGAAAACAACTTCTTTTGCTCATGTGATCAGATGCATTTTACAGAAAATCCCTTGAACTCTTGAATAATTCCTAAAAAGCTTGCTACAAGTCGATCACATAGTCTATCAGGCAGGTGCTGGAACTTTTGCATACATGTCCTCTGGCGTGTTGCTCACATATACGCACATGTGGAACTGGTGGTTGTTTTGTGTGACACCCCCTACTTTTCTATATTACACGTACACTTTTTTAGCTTTCCATCATTACTCTTACTAGGGAGCATATACGTGCTCTGCGACGGGCTGTATAAATTTGTAATAATGCTGATAAAATATGTTAAACAACAGTTAGTAATTTATCCCTTTGTTGGCATAGAAGATTAATCTAAATAAAAAAGAGAATATTATACATAAAATAAAAAGAATAATAGCATTATTGATTCATATATAATGATGTGTTCATCTTCATTATTATTATTATTATCATTATATATATTAGCAATATATGGGGGGGGGGGGGGGAAATATGACATAATTCTATAAAAAGTTTAACGTGAATAGTTTTATTATCGATCTAGCATGACAATGCAAACACCCTCAAAAATCAACATAGTGATGTTTATTTTTATTGAAGCCTTGTATAATACAATGCTAAAATAAATTTAATAATTTTATCTTCACTAACATCTACATATTTATCTCTCTTCTATGACATACCATTGTTATTTCAAACATGGAGATTAATGATTGTCTTATATATTTTTAATCTTGTGTTACCATAGGATTATAGTGAAAGAAATACTATAAATTCTAATTATTGTCATAATTAAAGAAAAACAACACTATAAATTCTTATTAGTTGTCATAATTAAAGAAAAACCATGAAGAAGAAAGAATCCAACACAATGCATGCCTGATCAAACTGACGATCTAACATACAATGATTTTGTGGAAAAGCTTCATGCTTCATCAGAGAACCGAGTAATACAAAATAGAATGTATGCGAACTATATACATAATAGTTGCAACTCGGTTGGATAATATATGTTTGATTATAGGTATGTCTAGTAAAACTTTGCATGGAAAAATGATATAATTGTTAAATAGTTACATACACAAAGGTGTACATCTTATCATCGACGGCGATGTTGATGGCACTGGCATTACTCTCAACCATCATCAACAAAATTTCTGGTGTTTGAGGTAAGGTCGACCTCAATGGGGGCAGGGCAGCAGACATGGCAAGGCCGAGATCCTCGTCGGTGAGGAAGTCGTTCTTGTTGCGGGGTTTGATCCACATGACATTGTCAATGCTGTCGGGGAAGGTGAGGAGGTGGTGGATGACGCGAGGGGGGAGGCAACGACGATGGTGTCACAGTAGCGGAAGAGGAGCAGAAGGGTGAGGAAGGGGGCAACGGGGAAGAGGTGGTAGGGGGAGTAGCACACAAAGGGTTGGAGGCATTTGGAGCATATATGCATATCACCCATGGCCTTTGCGAATATATATGTGTCTTGCCCAATTACTAATTCCAGATGGCATGGTAGGCAAAATAACTTTGCATGACATAATGTTGTCCAAAACATCTCGTTTTATATCCTAGCTAATGACCGAAAATGATGATTGGCATGCCCTTTTGATATCATTTTTATTTCAAGAAATCAGTTTTGTTTAAATGTAAATCATAATGATGAGTAACTAAGGTCATATATCCTACTTGATTTGTATCCTTGTTATATAAAAGAGGAAGGCTAAGTTCTTACAGACCCATCTCTTTCATTTTAGAAACTTGAAAATTACCATTGGATATACTTATAGAGTCGAAATCTAACTTCATCTCTGCCTCAACATCCAAACCAAGAGGGGAGTTCCTTAGAGGATCTAGAAGAAAGCATCTCTCTTATTAAGCTTTTTCTTAGCAAGAGTGGCCTTTCGAGAATCTTACATGTCTTTGCCCATTTACACATGTTGTCCAAGAGACTCTGAAAAGGTCAGAACAAATAAATGTCAACATGGATACACCTCCATCCCATTAATAGTATTTTTCTTAGAATTACTCATCTGTCTATTACCTGTAGAACTTGCAGAAAGAACTTCAACTTTTTACACCTCTTTGTTATGGTCATGAACCTGCACGATCCTACAGTGCTTGTGTCCAATGCTAAATCAAAACTAAAGTTTCAAAATGCATTAATACTCCAAGAAATATTGTAAATTTTGACTGCAATTCTTTTATGTACCTCCCATCAAAGGTGGTTTATGCAACTGAATTGATGGTTCATGATCTCTCACATCTTGGATCCCCAGATTTTGTTCTCTCACATCTTTGACCACTGGGACTGGCTTGGTCAGAGGGAATGCGTGATAGTTACTACCATGAGCTTCTTTTAAGCATCCGGAGAGCTATGTGTTTCCTATCTGCATCCAATATATGCAAACGAAATGTAAGCATAAGTAGTAAAAAGTATATTTCATCCATGATCTTTGTGAAACACATGTGTCTTGAGGGGGAGGGGTTAAGGAAGAGGTGGAGCTCGAAGGGTAAATCACATATTCAGGTGTTTGTACTACCCATATGCAGTATATATTGTGGAAATAATTATAGATTGGTCAATATGGTCTAATCTAAAGGTCTTGGTTTCGTTGGATTGCAAATTTGATATGTTTGGTGTAACAATAGAGGATCTACTTGATATCTATGAAGTAATCACTTCTTACAGTGATGAAAAGCTATAGAGGCTAATATCGATGAACAATAATGTCTGCACTATCTTATACATGTTTCCACGTTGCTGGTAATTTGGTCAGGCAAACAACATATCCTTGATTTGCAGTGTGAAAGACAACATATATATATATATATATATATATATATATATATATATTATTCATGGATAAACTTGATACCCATCCCCTTGCATGACATTGCAATTGCAATTAGGAAGGCATTATAAACTCATAATAGAAATATTACCATTTACTAAACAAAATCATGAAAAACAAATGTTAATGATAAAAAAAATATAATTAAAAGTATGTTGTCCAAATCTTTGTTACAAATAAAAATGATGCATACAATCCAACGGAATATGATTTAACCATTGCATTTGAATCATGTTCTGTTGAGCCTGAGAATGGCAACAGGATGCTAATAAAAGTTGGCAAGAGAATCTACTATACATGTCTCCATCAGATGGTGATGTATTGTTGTTGTTGGGACTCGAAGGTAGTGGCAATGCATCTTTACATTCCAGTAGTGGATTTCCTGTAATGTTGCAAATCAAAAATATTGAGTTCACGATGATATAACAATTGCTATGGAATGTTAATAAAAAATAGTATAATATTAATATACTATTTTTCATGATCAACTTACTTGAATGATGCGAGGGCTTATCTTTCTTTTCTTCATTTATATAATAGCAAGCATTGATCTCTTTTTTTTCACGAGAATCGCGATAGTTTTTTTGATCTCTATTTGCATTTTTGATGGGGCGGGGACACTGACCATGGAGAGCAGTATACTAGTATACTACTGAAGTTCTTTTCAACCAAATTACTTAAAGCAATATTTTATAGAAGTAAAATTTGAAAGCACAATTTTATAATGTTATTGAGTATAAAATCACGAGGTTGTAGTGAGATGGAAAAACTAATAAACTCGTTAAGTTGGGGAATTTCCTTAGAATTTTAGGGTACCTCTAATAAGACTATTGTTGTGCAAGTCTATAAAATCCTAAAAGCGCAAATGCATATTTTGGAAGAAAAAATATGAAGTTTTCCTATCTGTTGTCCATCATATCCTGCAAATTTCAAATGGAAAATTACATGCTTTCAAGGGCATAAAGTCCACTAAAGTCTGGAAAACTTCCCGAAAGTCCATGGCCACTGAAAGATCTAGAAAGATAGAAGTAAATTTGTTAAGAATATAATACAATCACAAGATGGAGGAGGAATTCTCTTGACTTAAATGATTGAAAGGGTTTAATGTATTGGAAAAAAAATTAGAGTGCTTTCTTTTTATACCACAGAAGACATAATTGTAAATATAAAAATGGAAGTATCCATGAAAAGAACATGTTACTCTTTTTAATATATTCCAAATTGTTTTCCTTTGAATCAACCTTGGATAATGCAAATGCAGTCCTTTCCATCTGCATGCATCATTTTCTAATCTTTTACTTATACACACATGAGCACTTTGTCCAATCATGCGACTGTCCATCGGCACAACGACGAACCACGAACTTAGACATGCGGAACTCATCGCAAGAGAAGGCTTCAACTGGTGGCTCTTTCGGGTCGAATGAGGAAGGGAGGAAGCAGAAGAGGGCGGCGAGGGTCGCGTTGCCAAATAGGTGTTAAGGGCCATCAATACTAGAGATTGGTAGAGGTGAAAATGGTGATGTGGTTTCATTGTAAAGAATCCATGGAATGGAGACACCTCGATTGTCAGGATGGGGTGGATATGGTGTCGGTCTCCAAGCATCATCTTGCCTTGAGCTGAATTTGAGGGGTTATTATTTTTTGGGATAGAGGAGGAGGAGAGGAAGGAAATTTGGGAGAAAGACATAAATAACCCGAGAGGCGCGTGTTTTACAAAGGCAGTGAAGGGTCCGATTACATTGACTATGGTTGGGTTTGAGAGGCACGTGGTGGGGAGATATCAAGATGTTGACGACGACGTGTGGGACACATGCAGGGAGGAGAGAGGGGTGGGAGTATGCAGTGGTGTGCGAGGGGGCAAAGATGGGGATACGTTTCTAAAAGGTAGTGAGGGCATTTTGGGAATTTCATAAAAATGACGATAATAGTAGGGGAATGGTGCACATCTCCATCTCAAGAAAGAGGGAGGGCAAAGGATACACATGGCAAAAAGTGGGAATAGTTAAACTTATAAGATGGAGGCAGGATAGATGATGACAGAGATTTTGCCGAAGTCATGTCCATTCAGAATGTGAATTAACCCACGAATATTAATCAAGCAGAGAAGAGCACAAAATGTAAGTAAAAATTTATTATTCTCTACAACCAAAGGTATAACAAGTATGTATAGATCGAACTACAGAGAGCAAAATTGGAAGCTAATAGTTATTTTTAACCAAAGAGCATTATGTATATGCATGTCATTCAATATGTACATACATACATTTATATATTTGTGGGTTTTTAATTTTAATATTTTTACTATTTATTCTATTCTATTTTTATATTTTATATTTTATATTTTTCTTTTCCATTTTATATTTAATATAATATATATAACATAATAGATTATATAGATATAAATATAACTAGAAATATCTAAGAACTATAGAATTAAATAATTTTAGGTTTTAAAAAATTTTCTAGTGTTTTGTGTTTTTTTCTGGCATTTTTTCTAATTTTTAGGGATTTTCAAAATAAAAAATGGCTTAAAATTCAGATAAAATAATATGATGAAATTGAAATGGAAATTAAAAATAGAAAATTATGTCTAGAATTTTCCAAATCAAATTTACCATATGTATAATAATATAGAGAAAATTGTAAAATGGAAAAACTATTTTTTGGAGTTTCTCAATTTTTAAGAGTTTTCTTCTTCGATTTTTATGGATTTTTGGACTGAAATTAAAATATGATTAAAGAGACAACATTTTTTTGGAAATTTTCAAAATGTTTCCGGTTTTTTATTTAATACGTAGACAGAACAAAAATGTGCTCATTTTGATTTTTAATAAATAGAAAAACATCAAAAATTGTAAATTAAAAATGTAGCATGAACTACAAGCAATCAAGAGCCTACATCTAATTTTTTGTGATTTTTGGATTAATATTTAAATAAATCAACAAGCACACAAAAATACAATTGTTGTCGAGGGCATATGTGTAAATAAAATAAAATACGAGGGCCTCTATTCAATTTCCCCCAAAACTATACAAGGTATATTACATTTTCTTGGACCAAAAATAAATATAATAAGTAACAGGAGTATCTTGGCAAAATGTCCACCTTATGCGGGATGACACGTGAGGTGACCTAGCATGGACCTAAATGCAGTATGGAATAAATGCAGGGGGTCTATATGCAATTTCATCATTTTATTTGAACTATCTTTTTAATTTACAGGATTAATTAATGAATGCAAAAAAAACATGGCTAAGTATGCAATTTACCCCTTATAAGGCGTTGGCAGATGCAGGATGAAATTTACTTAGACACATGTCACCATCCACACGGCTGATACCGGTTCAAGGCTGACGTATGTGATTAGATCGTGGAAGGTGATCCAACGACTGAGACTCGTCTTAATCCAACATCACCTGTAGCATCTGGACTAGGACAAAGATCGAACGGCTTCGATTGTCCCTCGATGAACAGGGAAGAAGGTGGTAGGGGAGCTCGCTCGATCGTCTCTCTAGTGATGCCCCGACAACTAATCCTACATCTGAAGTTTCCGGGAGCATGCTAGGTGTTCCGTGGTGATTGGAGGTGCTAGAACAGTCTGGGCTCGCTGATCGAACCCCGGAGGTTCGTATTTTCTGAAGGTCCCTTTTATCCTCGAAGTCATCCCAGATGGGGCCTAAGGCACCTGGAACCTGCATCAACAAACTCAACCCAATTGGGCATGGAATACATCAGAGATGGGGCGAATGAGGATGTTCTCCAGTGGAGGTGGCGGAGGGAGCACGACTGCTTCGATCCAGGGGGACTCGAAGGGAACGAAGGTGTGTGGGACGTAAAGAAACAGTGAGGGAATGTGATGGTTGTGATGAGGGAGTCGGGGGTAGGTCCGATCGGAGGGAAACCAGGTCGGAGCTTGAGAGGTTCAGCGAGGCGATTTTGACTGATACTCTACATATGAATTAAAATACTAAACTAAAAACTGGAATCGAAAGACAAGAATTAAAACTAACTAAGACAAAGGAGAAATCAGCTCTTATACATGAGAGGGAGATCATAGAGCCTGGTGGCTGGAGCACCACTATGGACCGCCGCCTCGTCCTTGCTACGCCCTCGCCAAGCACGAGGAGGTTTGCAGTTGTCACCTAGACCTCGACACACACACACACACACCGTGAAGCTCAAAGGGGATCAAAAAGGAAAGCAGATCTTGGAGATTTATTTATAGACAGACAATGCACCCTTATTGACAGATGATTTTAGAAGAATCGAAATGATGTACAATCAATCTGATGTTATGACATGAATCATGGAGGATCAGGAAGGAGATTTTATGAAGGGCTCGAGCATAGAGGAGCAATGGTGCAGTTGGGAATTCTCGGAGAAGGCGACCCACTCAAGGTTCTGACAATGGTCAGAAGAAGGGATGAAGAGTTAACTGGCAGTCAACGAACGGAGCGACCCCGTTGGTCCACGCAAGCTGCTAAAATAAGATTTGGTGGATTTCTGGGCCTTGTCCGATCTTAGATTATCAAGACGATTTGACCTTTTTGGGATCAAATGCCTTCCATACAGAGTGATGCTTCTCGAAGAATTGGATAACAAAAATGGAAATGAAAAATCTGTATGCATCAAGCTTTGGTGGATTTCTGGGCCTTGTTCGATCTTAGCTTATCAGGCAAAACAGTACATTTATTCACATATTAATCAATTAAAAATAGTAAATGATTTTATTACTTTTTGACTGTAAAAAATATTTATTATTTTATGTAGTATTTTAATATGTCTTTTAATTTATTTTTTAGTGTTATTTATTACAAATTAATTTTGAAGGGTGTATTTATATGTATATTCATCTATGTTTTTGGCTATTTTATTTTATTTTTGTATATTTATGTTATTATTTTATTATCTTATTTTATATATTTATACCTTATTTTTAGGTATATAAATACATTTTTATTATATTTTATGTTTAATATATACACTTAAACAAATAGGGATATATATTATATAGGTATAAATACACGTATTTTATCTATGTATCTAGCCATATTATTTAATTTGATGTGTTTTCCCTGGTTTTATTTTATCTTTGTATTTATAATAGAATGTAGGTAATATTTACATGTGTATAAAAAATATAAATGAATAAATAAAATAAAATAATAGATCTCACTTTTATTTATTTACAAGTACTAGCATAGGTATTTTACCTATATATTTTATATACTTATTTTTATTTTAATGTTTTATTGGTGATTTTATGTACATCAGTTATATATAATATTTAAAAATATAAAATTATAAAATATAAAAATAATAAATAATAAATAAAAAATTATTTTATTCAGGTATATTGTACAATAGGGATCCAAAATCTTACTTTCACATCTTAACTCTAAAAAATATGGAACCACCTTAATTAAATAGTTTATTAAAAGTTATACATAATTAAAGGTGATTTCGATACATTTTAAGTTTTTATTTGAGAGATATGGGTCTAGGAAGTTAGAATTTTATCTTTTTATTCATAGTACAACTTTTACACTGTATATTATTTTTGTATAAACTCAATTTTGTATTTTTCTATAAATTATTGTATACAACTTTCATATAGGAAGTTTCTTTATCTGAGGTATAAAAATAAGAAAATAAAATGGGTCCCAAAAAATGAATAAATAATGAATAAATAGATAGAATTTTTTATTGTATTATTGGACATTATCTCCCCCTACTTTATTTCTTGTTAACCTAGTCATCAAGATGCTTAAGTCTCGGGGGTTAAGGCCATAAAATATGTCTGGCATTTTATTCTTTTTATTTTCTTTTTCTTTATTCTAAAATTTTAACATTAAAAATAAGTATTTTATACAATCTTTATATAACAAAGAATGAATGTTAATTTATGCAAATTAAGGGTATTTACATGCATTACCTAAGCCTCTTAAGGCTAAAATGAATGAATAAAGGTGATGAAATAGAGATTCATAACCCCCCCATACTTGCCTTTGCTAGTCCATAGTAAACACTTATGAAACAAGTGCAGAAAATAAAAAACAAATAAAAGAAATAAAAGAAAGTGGATTGAATTTACTTGTCAAACTTGTCTTCATAAAATCAAAGTTTGGAGCTTAAGTAGGACGTTTGAAATTTTAGTGCGGTCGGAAACTTATTGGGAAAGGGATTTGAAATATAACAACCTTTGAGAATCCCAAAACTCTGCTCAAGTCTCCTCAATAGCCAGGTCAGAATACTTCAACTCATATGCAAACCCTTGGCAAGCAGCTCAAGAGGAGGGGCAAAGCGAATAATGGACAGTAGCCGGTGTAGAAGCCATCCAACTATAGGCTCACATATCATGACTTTGAAGCACAAGCTTGCTTATTTATTATACAAATATGAACACTCCGGCAGACATTTCATTTTCAATCAGTCCTGTCTACTTTTTTTGGAGTTTTTACTTCTTGCATTTTTTTAAATACTATATACAATAGCATTTACATATGGAGTTTTTTCTCTCGAGCCAGTAGAATATCCCTCTTTTGAAGCATTATTGCAACCCACACTCTCATGTCTTTAGATGTCTCTACTACTGGACGGGTTGGGGTGCACTTTCCTCCCTAGACGAGGATAAATGTTTCCACTTGTGTGTATCTCATACCAGCAAATCCAATCCCCTCACCACTCCAACTGAGTTGAGCAAAGTGAAAGGTGTAGATGTCCAAGTTAGGTCATTGTCAACAAGAGTCGTACGTGTGCTTCGAAATACTCTACTTAGGCAGTCAAGAATCCATTGAACCAAGTCTCATTATTCACAAAGAATTAAGTCAACCAGACCTGAATCACCTCAATTCCAACTCCTATAAGGTTTCTGCGATTAGATGGATTTAAGGTCCAACCCAATATTCAGATTAAAAAAACTTAGACTTTTTCAATTATCAAACTCAATCTGAAAAATGCAAATTCTATGCAAATGCTATATACAATGCAGAAAAATATTTTTGTGCTGCAATTCTCAAACTTTTCAAACTTTTGAACTTTTTAAGGATTTTTTAAAAAGATAATGCAAATGCATGTTTTTGGTATTTCTAAAAAAAATTCAAATGTTTTTAGTATTTTTGGCTTTGCAAATATTTTTGTGATTTTTTAAAATAAAAGATTTTGGATAAAAAATTAATGTACACACATTTTACACAGGGATGCATCTTATATTTACAAGAGGTGGGTTTTTAAGAATTCACAAGGGATAAGTGATCCATTTTATAGTTATGTATATATAATTTTTTTGTGTGATGTATATATTCCTCAAGCTTATTTAAAAATAGTTTTCATACACTTTGGAAACTATAGTCCAAAATAATTTTTGCAAATAATTTTTACAAACATTTACATGCAATTGAGAATTATTTTGCAAAGGTTTTTAAAACAATATATATATATATAGATTTTTCAAAATATTTTTTAAACCATTTTTCAAACCATTTGCAAATCAATTTTCAAACATTTGTATTTTACACAAAGAAACTAGATTTTTACAAACACAATATTTTACAAAGGTCTGAAATATTTTAAAAATATTTCTCAAGTAGTTTTCAAAAGTTTTTTCAGAAAGATTTTCAAACTATTTTTCAAATATTTTGCAATAGTATTTCTACCTGATTTATTCATCAATATATATCCACAAAGTGTTTGAGAAATAATATGCATCTTTCTATTAAGTGTTTTAATGGATTTATCAGTATATGTATAGTATTTATAAAGTATTTTAGCCATAATTATTATTAAAAATACAAAAGTACGAGCTATGGCTAAAGTATATACGCAGTATATACGACCTCCCTATACTTAGCTTGAGCTATGTACTCATAGATCAGAGAGAAAGAGAAGACATAACTCATATTGAGTATAGAAAAGTCTAAAGAATAATCGAATAATCAAGGACTAAAAATGAGAAGTTGATCGTCATCCCTATACTTGGGATCAAATAATCCTAAGAATAATAGACTCTATACAAGACAAGGAGGGTCAAGGCTGGGGATGAACGGATTGTACTCAGACTATCTCCCCCCTATACTTAAAGTAAGATATCCCTAGATATAGACAAGAAGAGGAAACAATGGAGAGGATCGATGAATGAAAGAACTCGAGGTGTACACCCCCTGTACTTAGGACAAAGTACATCCTAAGTGTAGAATAATGACAAAAAGGGGAGATACACACATTTTTTTGAATAACAACACTTAAAACAAAAAGAAGAAAATATGAAAGCTTAAAAGAAGAGTTTTTTAATGGCATTATCTTAATCTTGTGATGTTGTTAATGTGGATGTATCTTCGGTGTGCAATACTTGGATAGAGTCAACAATGGCCAAGAAAGTGTCATGCTCAAGGTAGGGCTTCAATAGCTGATCATTGACGGCAAATGATTGTGCGTCAGGCGGCAAATGTGATATCACAATACTTCCATTGTCATGCACTTCTTAAACTCTATATGGCCCTGTCCATTTGCTCTTTAATTTGCCTGGGAAGATTTTCAACTTTGCATCGAATAACCACACTTTCTATCTAGTCTCGAAGGTCTTTCGTGTGATGTGTCAGTCATGCCAGCGTTTAACCTTCTCCTTATACATCAATGTGTTATCATATGCATAGTATATGAATTCCAGGAGCATGTTTGGATCTTCTTTCCTTTTATGACCACCTTTTTGTGAGTCCAAATTGCAAATGTTAACTGGCTGTAATGATTTATGAATCAACTCCACTGGCAGGTGGCATGTCTTCCCATATACAAGATGATAGGGCGACATGCTCAACGGAGAGACTTGTAAGTGGTTCTGTATGCCCGAAGTACTGAGTCCAACAGTTGGGACCAATTTTTCCTATCCAGCTTGAGAAGCTTTTGGAGTATTGTCTTGATTTCTCTATTGGATAGTTCCACCCTATCGTTGGTTTAAGGATGGTAAAGAGATGCGACTCTGTGCTCGATGTCGTACTTTTCATTAATTTCTTGACCTCTCGGTTAATGAAGTGACTACCCCATCTGATATTAGTATCTTTGGAATCCTGATATGCGAGATGATATTTTCCTTCAGAAAGCGGCATACTGTACGGCTGCCTGCAGCCCGAGCAGGGATAGTTTCAACCCAACGACTAACATAATCAATGTCAAGAAGGATGTGCTCGTATCCTTGACTGTTGGGGAAGGGTCCCAAGAAATCGATGCCCCAATGATCAATTACATATGCAATCTGAATGATTTTCAGGGGCATTGAATCTTTTGTTATAGGGGAACCTTTTAATAGTTGATAGTTAGTGCAACGCTTGACATATGATGCAACATCCTTAAATAATGTAGGCCACCAGAGGCCACACTGCAGTACTTTTGCTGCCATTATATGTTTAGAGTGGTGTCCGCCAGATTTGAGTGAGTGACAATGCTTGAGGACACTATGTTGTTCTTCCTGGGGAATGCACCTGCACCAAATACAATCCGCTCCTTCCCTGAATAAGAGAGGATCTTCCCATTGGTGGAAATGAATTGTTGACAAGAATTTGTCCTTCCAAATCTTCGTCCATTCATGTGCTACATCCGAGATGAGGTAGTTGACAACATCAGCATACCAAGGGAGTGAATCCACGGCCAAAATTGACTCGTCAGGAAAGGTGTGTGTGATGGGTGCAGTGCTTAGTAGAGGATATTGTTGCTCAATTCTGGAGAGGTGATCTGCTACCACATTCTGAACTCCAGGTTTGTCCTTGATCTCAAAATCGAACTCCTAGAGGAGAAGTATCCATCTGATCAGTTTAGGCTTGGAATAATCTTTTATTGTAAGTATCAGATAACAGAGTGGTCAGTATAGATAGTAACTTTTGATCTAAGAAGATAGGATCTAAACTTATCAAGGGTGAATACCACAACCAAAAATTCTCTCTGTCATAGTGTAGTTTGTATGGGCTTCATCTAATATTTTGCTAGCGTAATGAATGGCATAGGGTGTCTTGTCTTTCCTTTGTCCTAAAATAGCCCCAACTGCAAAATCCGACGCATCCATCATGATCTCAAAAGGAAGAGACCAATATGGCGATTGTAGGACGGGAGCTTGGGTGATTAGCTCCTTTAAATGATTAAATTAAAGGAGAACTTGCTGATCAATATGGAACTCAGTCTCCTTGCAGCGTAATTATGTAAGAGGACGGGCAATGCGGCTGAAATCACGAATGAATCTTCTGTAGAATCCCACATGCTCCAGAATTGACCTCACATTCTTGACTGTCTGAGGTAGCTCTAGATTGGCAATCACATCCACCTTTTCCACGTTTGGAAACGACGTAACCCGACACAATCCCCTATGTGACCATGAAGTGACTCTTTTCCCGTGATAATATCAAATTGACTTTACGGTATTTCCAAAGTACTCTATCCAGATGCTCAAGATAAGAATCGAAGCTATCACCACAGATGGAGAATTCATACATAAAACACCTCGATAAAACTGTCTACCATCTTGGTAAAAACTGCGAGCATGCATCTTCGGAATGTCACTGGTGCATTGTACAGTCCAAAGGGCATTCTCCTGAAAGCATAGGTACCAAACGGGAAAGTGAAGATTGTTTTCTCTCGATCTTCTGGGGTGATCGCCACTTGGTTGTACATGGAGTACCCATCCAGAAAGCAGAAGAACTCCTTGCCAGTCAGTCTTTCCAATACTTGATTAATGAACGACAAGGGGAAGTGGTCCTTCTTAGTTGCTACATTGAGGCGGCGGTAGTCAACACATACTTGCTAGAATGCCGATACCCAAGTAGATATATCCTCTCATTTGTCATTTGTAACCACAATAAGCCCTAATTGCTTCGGAACTACATGTAGTAGGATTATCCATTTGGAGTCAGAGATGGGATAAATGAAGCCTACGTCGCACCATTTCATGAATTCTTTCATGACGACGTCCCTCGAATTTGAGTTCAGTCTTCTTAAAACTCTCAAGATGGCTTGGCATCTTCTTCCAAATAGATGTGGTGTGAGCATAGAGCAGGATTTATCCCGTGGAGATCTTAAACATGCCAACCAAGTGCCTTGATTTTTTTCTTTAGAACCTCGAGGAGTCGAGATTCTTGCTCCAGGGTTAGCCTGCTGTTGATGATGACTGGGTACATGTTATCTGTGCCCACAAGGTACGCATATTTGACATGCTGGAAGTGGCTTTAATTCATGTTCTAATTTGGTCGTCTTCTCGCTCACTTCTGAAATTGTGCTGGTTGGAGGATAATCAGCCTGAACTCTGGAAGTAGTGCTGACCTCAGTGCCTTGGTGATCTTCTGACAATTTGTTGAACAGATCTGCATTGAACTCATTGTGTTCGGGCTGCAATGACTCATCTGAATTGAAGAGATGCATTCATAAAGTGGATTTTTTAGTGTTTTTATTTTTCTCGCATTTTTGCTAATTTTTAGGTATTTTCAAAATTAAAAATAGTTAAAACATGGATAAAATAATATGTCAAAATTGAAATGGAAATGAAAAATAGAAAATTAAATCCAGATTTTTCCAATTTATTTTTTATCTTATAAATAACAATATAGAGAAAATTATAAAATAAAAAAAACTATTTTTGAGGTTTTTGAGAATTTATTAGATTTTATAAAGTTTTTTGGAGTTTTTAATTTTAAGAGCTTTCTTTTTTTCTATTTTAAGGATTTTTGGGCTAGAATTGGATTTTTTTTCAAAACGTTTTTTCAGCTTTTTGGTATTTGATGCTATAAACGCAACAAAAATGTGCTCATTTTGATTTCTAATAACTAGAAATAACATCCAAAATTGCAAATTAAAAATGTGGCATGAAACTACAAGCAATCAGGAGCCTACATCTAATTTTTTGTGATTTTTGGAGCACAATTAAATAAATCCAACAAGCAAGAAAAAAAATACAATTGTTGTCAGAGGCGTATGTGTAAATAAAATAAAATGCAAGGGCCTTTGTGTATTTTTTCCCAAAAATATACAACATATATTATATTTTCTTAGACAACAAATAAATACAATAAGTAACTGAGGTATCTTTGCAAAATGGCCATCTCACGTGGGACGACACGTGAGGTAACATGCATGGACCTAAATACAATATGGGATAAAGTTAGGATGTCTAAATGCAATTTCAGCATTTTATTTCCACCCTCTCTTTTTTTTTTACAGGACTAATTAATGAATAAAAAAGATCATGGCTAAGTATACAATTTACCCCTTATAAGATGATGGTGGACACTGGGATGAAATTTACTTAGACACGTGTCACCATCCACATGGCTGATAGCGGTTTGAGGCTGACGTCTGTGATTAGATCGCAATAGGCAATCCAAAAGCTGAGGCTTGACATTATCCAACGTCACTTTTAGCATATGGACCGAGATGAAGATCGAACGGCTCTGAAGGTCCCTGGATGAACAGGGAAGAAGGTGGCAGGGCAGCTCGATCGATCGTCTCTCTCATGATGCCCTGGCGACCAATCCTACATCTGAAGTGCCCAGGAGCACGCTAATGGTGTTCCGCGGTGACTGACGGTGCTAGAACAATCCGGGGCCCGCTGATAGAGCCCTAGAGGTTCGTCGTTCCTGGAGGTCCCTTTTATCCTCGAAGTCATCCTAGATGGGGCTTAAGGCACCTAGAACCTATGTCAACAAACTCACGGGTTGAGGGCAAAGTTCCTCGACCCGCTTAGGCATGGAATACATCGAAGATGGGAAGAATAGGGATGTGCTCCGGTGGAGGTGGTGGGGACTCGAAGGGAATGGAGGTGCGTGGGACATGAAGAAACGATGAGGGAGCGTGATGTTTGTGATGGGAGAGTCAGGGGTAGGTCAGATCATAGAGAAACCAGACCGGAGCTCGAGAGGTTTGATGAGACGATTTTGACTAATCTACTCCACCTATGAATTAAAATACTAAACTAAAAAATGGAACAGAAATATAGGAATTAAAACTACCTAAGATAGAGGAGGAATAAATTCTTATACCTGAGAGGGAGCTCAGAGAGCATGGTGCCCAGAGCACTATCGTGGACTGCCGCCTCGTCCTTGCTACACTGTCTCCAAGCACAAGGAGGTTTGCAGCTGTCACCTGGACCTCAAAACACACGCACGAACACCTGGCATAGCTCAAAGGGGGGTCAAAAAGGGAAGGCAGAGCTTGGAGCACTACAACAAAACAGGCTTCTAATGACTAAATTTTAATGACAGATTGATGGCTTGTGGTGACGAAAAAGGCTGTTTAGACAACCATTTCGTCACCACAACTCTATCCCCAAAAGCTGGGTCACTAGAGCCTTTGGTGACGACAAAAATGTTGCAATGCCATTTTTAACAGATATTTCGTCACCACATTTGAAAAGACAGGAGAGTTGTGGCGACAAAATTGGTCAGTCACCACAACTTTGAGGATATGGAACATTTACACAAATGGTACAAATAGAATTTTCTCTATCCAAATCACGACCAATCTATAATGAGTGCGTCAATTCAAAAAATTGATATTACAATTACGGTTTCCTTATTAGACCTGTTATTACAATATTCTAAAGAAACTGTTTTTTATTCAAAATGGTACAAAAGAATACAAAAGAGCCCTGATCAGCAGTGTCAATGCCTTCTCCATAAGGTTGTTGGAGAAACATTATGGTGGAGTTGCCAATGATGATAATTGTTGCATCATTACTGTATCTAGATACATCGACACCTCAATGTTGGTAGCTTCAGCAGAGCCTTGTTGCATCAGTTCCATTGGTGAAAGCTGCGTTGATACCACAACCATCTGCATCGATATCCCTGGGGACAGTTGCCTGAAGCAAATTCGTCGGTTGCTGCTCCTTGGTGATCCAAACTTTCTGGAGTCCTGCAACAAAAGTGTTCATAAATAATGGAACTTATGACAAGAATTTATCTGTAATAGATGATTTTTAAGCAAAATATGGTTACAACTACAAACAAAATCTCAATTTTATCATTGGAGATGACCAAGTTGAAGATACCAACTGAGACACTATTTTCAACGTGAATGTCATCCATGTTGAGGCTGAGAGAAGGCACATTGATGATGATCTAAATCATTCATCACATGTCGTCCAAAGTTTTATATATGTTAATACAACTATATGCATACTACATTGACTTGTATCATTCATCATATGCACATGCAGAGAATGTCTTTAATTAATCAAGTTGGGACTAATAATCTATGATGAAAAGGGATCAGAGTTGTAATGAAATCACCTGTAATAATGATATAGGACCTGCAACAATATCATCTCATGAATAATTCATGAAGTACAAAGACCACATTTGTAGACAATTGGAATCCATCTTTCTGATCCTTTTCCAAGAGAGATGTATGTAAGCTGTAGTCATATTTGCAAGTAAGACACATTCAGATCGGTTAAACACAATATGCATATTTAATTTATAAAAAAGAAATAAGACAGGATAGTTTTTATGCATTCAAAAAAAGAACTGATTATAAAAGGCTTAAAACTTCTTGCAATATTCCCTCGAAAAGTTAAATCATGCCTCATACTGATACCTTTCTCCAACTCTGGTATACTATCCTCATCAAAAGGAAATAATTGAAGACAAAATACTTGGAAATATTATCACATTATGCATGAGACCTTAGCTGAAATACTCAATACATCCCCAAAAGCGTGCAACATCTGTCACCCTTTATCTAAGTGATTTTTATAACAAACTTCACTGACAAAAGATGATGTCATATCAGATTTCCTGTCATCAAGCATTCTTGATCTAAATGAATTATTAGGGATGTTAAGATCGACATGACAGTCTACAAACAAATGGTAACTTCTCTAGATGATTCTTCTGTAAATATTTATCTCTGGTTGATTCGGAAACAAATGTAAAAGAAAATTGCAATAGATAACTAAATACAACTTCTTGATATCATCGCTTGAGTGAAAAAAAGATATATTAAGTAACGACTCCGAATGTCAAAAAACTCCTATGCATAATTTGCTACAGGGCTTGATGGAGCTGGAAATAATGTCCCTACAGACTAAACATATTGTAAAGTGTGGAGCAAGCACTGAGGATTCGATTCACCGTCAATTGTGTAACATACTTCAACTAATGGAGCAACCAATTATGAGATGATAGCCAATTCCAAGTCAAACTTTGTTTCATAAATTTGGCATTTATGAGTTCATATATAAGATAAAAAAATCAAATAGTCACTCCTACGAACAGAACAATAAAAAATAATTATGGTCATATTTTACAATATAATGTGCACGGATGCACCAAAAAATTATTTGCTTTAAAAATGTCCCTGAAAGTAAACATAGTTAGCCTAAGATCTATTTTTAACTCAACAACAGTCCATGTCTAATGTTGCCTTTTTCCTTCTTATTTATTCATAAATTAAAATCCTAACACCACAAACAAATACTACCTCAATTGTCTGGTGGTTTTGTAGTGTGCCTACACCTTAAATGACGGGTAAGAATCCCAAGGACACATGTACGAATAAGATGCACACTTCAAGGAGTTCTACATCTCATTATTTCAGCTACTAGGTATTAACTAGTAATTTTTTAACCTAATGCGATTGAAAAAGGATCTTATCTAATTTGTATAGACAAAGCAACCTTGTTTACATGAACTAAAACCAATGAATATTATTCCATGATCTTTTGTGTTGCATAGACGAGAAAGCACGATACTTTCATATTGCAGCACAAGTTCCAACTAACGTGCAACTCTACCTTCATAAGTTATAATATGCATCACTATACTCTAACATTAATACAATCTGATGGATTAAAGTTAAACTTTAACTAATTTCAATGACATGTATATCAATGGCAATTGATTATAGGACAAATCAACCTATGAAGAATCAACACCTCTCATTATGTCCACTAATATTACTCCATGAAAGAAAGCACCAATTAGACCGTGTGTCTCTACACAGTGGAAAAAAATACTATCTACATCAATCTTCAAGTGAGAAGGAATCCGATTCAAACAATTTTATACAATCTTTATCTGCGTGAATTTTAATTAAGAGCAATGATCCCAATGAATCAACACAACAATTCAAAAAGGCAACATATCCAATGAAATTTCAGTGTATCTAACATTCATTGTTTTCATCAAAAGTTAAATTATTTTCCAGACAGCTACAATTGTTATAATTGTCATTGATGTGATGAATCCAATTTTGATGTCTTCAACTATATTTAATCCAAGTAAAGCCCAACAATGTATATGAAAAGTCTATTTTGCAATAGATTATCAGCTATCTCTCAGATTTATTGATGTTCCTAGAAATGAAGTGCATGATGTTATATAATAAATTTGCAATATCGGATTTGAATCAATGCATATTCCCATCTTCTCTTCAGTTCATGGTATCAAATCTCAGTACCGTTCAATGGACTAAAGCTAAACACACTCAAAGATTCCAATTAGTCAAAATCACACATGCAAAATAAAATCGATGAACAATTAACTGATTAACAAAATACATGCAAATGAACACTAATCATCTAAATTTCAAAACAAAGTAATGAAATGCAAAGAGCTTTCCATGTGATATGTTTGCAAATCTAATTCAATGGACATATTCAAATAATCAGTAGGTTAGCTATTATAACTGCATAAAACCAAGCATCTTTCACTTTTCTTGCTCCTATCTTTTTGTTCACTTGACGTTGAACAAATGTTGTGGATCAACTATTAGAACTGTAGAGTATTAACAAAACTTCATGCACACAATACGATAGAAACAATACACATTCAGGCAAATAAACATCTACACATGCACACAATGCAACGGAAACAATCACACATGCACACACATTCACATACCTTGATAACAACCAATTGTTTATGCACATTCTTATTATACATCCTCTCAAATGGTGCATTACTCGAACACTGTAGCACAATTTCATGTGAGTTTTTATATATCTCAATTGCCTTATATATATATATATATCAAATACCTAGATGTGGTTTTTGTCCTAATCAGGTGAGGTAAATAAGGCTATAAGCAACATAAAACAACAACAACAATGCCTTTCCCCGCTTTAAATAGGGTCGGCTACTATAAACAACATGATTAAAAAAACCAATCAGAAAATTACTTTTAGCAAATATATGCTAAGTAGACTTGATATAAAATACTTGGATAATACTACAGTACCATAATCTTAAGTAGAATGAACTTAAACTTTAACAAAATAAGGCATTTCAAAGGTAAACTACATATTCACATTCATATAAATGCCCACTGTTCACACATACACATTTACATATTCATGAATAAGTACATTCAAGTATTCAAGTGCATGCTCACACACATTCTGCGCTCGCTCTCTCTCTCTTACATATATGCATACATACAAACATACTGATATACAAATAGACACACACAAACTCTCAATTACATATTCACATATATACACATTCACATATAAGAATATTCCTGCGTACATTCACAAAAATACACATTTACATATTCACATAATATGACAAAAGACATTCTAAGAAACAAAAAGTCATGTGTGCACACAAATTTACACACTCATGCAAACCCTTCATTTACACATAAGCATACTCTTACACATACATTCACACAAAACATCTATGTTGCATGCAATATCGCCGTACATTCATACATGCATACAAATTCACACCACACATTTACATATACAAATTGGGACATGCATACCAACCAATGGATTTGCATAGTTATGAATAATCAACACCTTCAAAGAAGTTAAATTATAGGCTTGGCAACCCCAAGCTAAGTCGGATGATGAAATTAAATTTATGCATTAAATTGAACAAAGCATTCTCCATTAACAGTGAAAGGTGTGTATAGTGATTAAACTTACCATTTTAGTCCCCAACATCGTAGGCATCATCATAATCATCATACTCTTAATTATCGTAGCCTTTGTCATCAATACCATAATCCATCTTTCATGGTATGTCCCTACAAGAATAAAATGTAAAGAAAAATGAACATGGATTACTAAACTCGTAAGATATCAAAAAACAATGTTAAAATCACAATTAACTATAAAAAGTATAGTTGGCTGATATGGACACATTCTCATATAAACAAAATGATGCCTATGAATACATTTAACATAGTTAATTGATCCATAACAATTATACATCAAGAAAAGATATGAAACAATGGTACATATACGAATAAATTGGTTGATTTATCGGAAATACGACTTGAAATATTTAAGTAGTAACATGAGGATAAATATCGCACTTTTATTTGATGCGTGGATGACATAAAATAAGTTGTCATCTAGCTAGCAGCAGATGCTTGCACCATCTCTGCAATGAGTTCTACCAAAATAGAAGATCTCTCGCCTTCATACACCTTCCCTTAGCTTCCAAGGAAACAATCTTGAACGAAGATTCACGAGATAAAAGTAAACATGATATTAAAAGATCATCATTGGCAATTCTCAAGAAAAAGATATCATTTGGCTACACAACATGGAAAAAAAAACATATGTATTATGTTGAAAAATTATAATATTTAGAGATCCAAAATTTCTTCCCAAAAGCATATGTAATTTTCTACTATTTGTTTCAAAAGGATTGGTATCTCTATTCTCTGCTATTATAACTGATCACCATCATAACCAACAATAGGGAATATTAAACAAAAATTAAAAATGGAAGGAATGTAAAGAATGTAAGTTGTTCATAATAGCTATAGATCATCGATATCCAAGTGCCCAGAAAGAGGAGAAAATAAGAATAAATGGTACAGAGAGCTCTCCTTTTCACACATTCAAACAGGACTCTGCCTTTCAGACTTCCTCCTACACAATCAAAGAATCGTACACAAACTAAACAAACAAGAAGCACCGGAAACAAAGAAATTATAAAGTAAAAATTACAAACACATGCCTACGCCGAGTGGGTTGAGCCAAAGTAACATAGAGACTACAAATATATAAGGAACATAATAATATATCATCTATTGTAATGATATATTATCCGGTAAAAGCCACCACAAGTAAATCACAAACTTAGGTTATCTGGCTTCTGTCAAGTCGCTCTAGCGGAAAACTTCCAGGGAACCATACAGACAGGTCCTCACAGGCACATTTACTCCAATTGTCTGTGGCAATTGCCTGGAGAGATTCCCTGAATCTCCAAGAAACAGATTTTCATATTAAAGAAATTGGCCTGCGATATTTGTGCATCCCCTTCCTTGAAGTGAATGCATTGTCATGAACTCTTACATCAATTCTAGTGGAGTTGCATCAACTAATTATATAAGAACGGATATCATATCAACATGGACATTAAGGAAGAAATGACATGTACGCAAGCAATGTAAACTTATTAAAATGCTCTTTATGAAATTCCACCAGAATTCCTTATAGTTACACGAAATTGGGAGAAATAAATGATAGGAGAGTACGGGAGAGAAGAGTTGAACAAACCTTGGGAAGCAGCTGCATAGGGCAAAGGAGCCGATGATAATGGTTGCCATGGAAGAGAGGTCTTACAGTCCCGGTAGGAGGAAAATCGTGTTGAATTTATTCTGAGCTTACACTAATCCAAGCGTCTATTGTTACAACAGAGGATATGTTTTCAATTTGATTCAGAAGAGACCACATCACCAGAGTGTGGTGCGTAGAGACTCGACTCCCTTGCAGGTGATGATTCGATAGCCTTGTACGTTGAGCCTGATGAGCCCGTCGTACATTACTCGACACATCCCAACCCGATGTCTGCAGGTTTACCGTGTGATGTATCATAGATTCATAGATTTTGGACATGATCAAGGATGAAAAAAGGGAGGAAAGTAAGCAAAAATGCAGGTGATGCATCGAGGTTGACTTGCTCCACAATCTATATGCACGATTCAATCACCAGATCTACAATGTCCTCAATTTCAAGTCTACTTTTTCATGATTGTTTGATCATAATAAGAGGGGAAAATCCCAAATCCTAACAACCACGAATCACACGACTAAACGTACATAAGTGGAAACTTACATCGGAAATGATACCTGATGGATTATGGAAGAGTGGTGATGGTAGAGGGATCTGTAGGAATCGATGGTGTGCAACACTGATGCTCCTGCCACCTTCCATACTCACGCCACCCTCATCACAGCTTTTCATGACGGTAAGCCCCGCTCCCGGGAACCATGTCCTCCCATTTCGTGGTGGCACGCTGCCTCTCCACCGCCATCCTCACCTCCAACGCTGCCATGCAACGCGACCAGACTCCTCGACCTTGCTGCTGGCTGCCACTCGCGACCTCCGCCCTCCGCGGCCGCACTCCACCCAACGCCCATGGCCGTGACATCAGGCATCATCACCTTTCGCTCATAACCGCCACAACTGTTTGGAAGCTATGTGCCAAAACAATGGTTTTATACACGGTTTTGATTAACGTATTCTAGGGTTTCTATGTGAGAAGGGGGTATTACTTAATTTTAGATTAAAGGCAAGGGATACTATGCTATTTACCTTTGTAGTGGCAATTATTTGGTCACCTCAGAATTTGATCATCACTATTTCGTCACAACAACTAGTTTTCCTGTAGTGCAGCTTTATTTATAGACAGACGGCACACCCTTATTGACGGGTGATTTTAGAAGAATCAAAATGATGTAACAATCTAATGCTACACCGTGAATCATGGAGGACCAATGAAGAGATTTTATGAAGGGCTCGAGCATGGAGGAGCAACATGGCGGTTGGGAATAATTGGAGAAGGAGAGCCACTCGAGCATCTGACAATGGTCAAAAGAAGGGATGGAGAGTTGACTGACGGTCAACGAATGGAGCGACCCCATCGGTCCACGTGGGCCGCTAAAAGACAAAACAATATATTTATTCACAAATTAATTAGTTAAAAATAGTAAATGGTTTTATTATTTTTTGAGTATAAAATAATTTTTTTTATTTTTTATGTAGTATTTTAATATGATTTTTACTTATTTTTTAGTATTATTATTACAAATTAAATTTTAAGGGTGTATATATATATATTTATCTATGTTTTTGGCTATTTTATTTTTATTATATATATTTTACGTTATAATTTATTCTCTTATTTTATATATCTATATCTTATTTTTAGGTATATAAATATATTTTTATTATATTTTTATGATATAATATACATACTTAAATAAATAGGGATATATATTATATACGTATAAATACATGTATTTTACCTATGCATTTAGTCATATTATTTATATGTGTTTTCTTTGGTTTTATTTTATCTTTATATTTTTAATAGAATATAGATAATATTTACATGGGTATAAAAATATAAATGAATAGGAATAAAAGAATAGATCTCACTTTTATTTATTTACAAGTATTAACATGGGTATTTTACCCATATATTTTATATATTATTTTATTTTAATATTTATTGGTGATTTTATTATGTTTCTAATATGTACATGAGTTATAAATAATATTTACAATATTATAAAAATATAAAATTATAAAAATAGTAAAGAATAAATAAAATGATCATTTTATTCAGGTATATTGTACAATATGGGTCCAAAAACTAACTTTCACACCTTAACTCCAAAAATATGAAGCCACCTTCATTAAGTAGATTATTAAAAGTTATATACAGTTAAAGGTGATTTTGATACATTTTGTTTTTATTTCAGCGATATGTGTTCGAGAAGTTGGGATTTTGGCTTTTTATTCAAAGTATAACTTTTACACTGTATATTATTTTTTATAAACTTAATTTTGTATTTTTCTATAAATTATTATATGCAACTTTCATGTACAAAATTTCTTTATCTGAGGTATAACAAGTAGAACATAAAATAGGTCCCAAAAAATTTTTTATTGTATTATTTACCCTTATCTCCCTCTGCTGTATTCCTTGTCGACCTAGTCATCAAGATGCCTAGGTCTTTGGGTTTAGGATCATAAAATACCTTTGATATTTTATTCTTATTCTTTTCTTTTATTAATTCTATAATTTTGGCATTGAAAACTGTATTTTATACAATCTATATACATTAAAGAATGATTGTTAATTTATGCAAATTAAGGGTATCTACATGCATAGCTATATTTTTAAGGCCCAAATGATAGAATAAAGATAATGAAATGGATATTCATCAATAGTGTACACATGTGTCAGTCGTTGCTGGAAAAACCCACCTTTAAAGAGTTATATAGATTCCTATTAATGGGATATCACATAATTTCCCTTTAACTTCTATATTAAATGGCTAAGCATTCTCCCACTACAAGTTGGGTTAGCAAATCCATGTTGAAAGATTCGACTATATGCGGTTGTCGACTAACTTCTATATTAAATAAATATAATAAATAAAAGTGAAAAAATTGCAAATACATATTGCTATATGAAGACAGGGAAGCTGCTCCATGGAACAACCAACCTTAGCTACTCCATGTGGGCTTCTAATCGAACCGAACTGTAATGAACTAACCTGTGTTCGAGTTAGGTTCGATATGGAAGTTCTAAAGTTTGAGTCTGGTTCGATAAATGTTCGATAGGATATGTTCGAGTTCAAATTCATTTAGGAAACGAACGTTCGAGTTTGATTCGATAATAGTTCGTTAACAATTTAACTTAAATGAAACTCGTCTATATGAACAAGTTTGAAACTGGAGTTTGATAATAAGATTCAATAAGCAGTAAAAATAACAAATTATTCAAATTAAAGTGGTACAAAGCCTAATACCATAATTTTTTAACCTCAAAATTTATCAACTATATAAACCCGACGTTACACATACAAATATACACACATTTACATATATCAAACTCGAACTTTTATCGAATGAACATATGTTTTGTCCACGTTCGGTTCATTGAGCTATCGAACTAAAATTTGACATCCATGTTCAATTCATTTAAAAATGAACTCACATTTTTTGAACTATTATCGAACGAACTATAATCGAATACGGATGTGTTCAGTTCGATCAACAGCCCTAACTCCATGCCCATTTTCGTCCTTTTTTATTTTGGGGAAATAACACAATGCATTTTCATCACTACATTCTCTGATATGCCATTCCAATTTTGTCAGCAGAGATTCCTATTTCCTCCACCCAGGACAGATCGATTACATCAATTCTAAGACTATTAACCTGTTTTGGATGGATGACATATGAGTCTCTATTTCTGACGATTTTGGAATGGCATATTAAAGGGATATAGTGATGAAAACACATGGTGGTATTTTTCAAGAAAAATTAAAAAGAGGAGAAAAATGGGCATGGAGTGGATAAGGTTGGTTGCTCCATGGAGAAACTTCCCTTTCCTATTAATGTATTCTATGCTATATTTTCAATAAATCAAAAAAAAAACAAAATTTACTTTTTTACTTTTTAAAATCAATAGAAATTCCACAAATTCAAAACAAATCCCAAAAATATTAGATAGATATTAATAAATAGTAAAACATGTACAAAAGCCAAATAAGAATACAAACAAAAACCCTTTAAATTAAGAAACACTGACAATCTTATAAAAATCATAAAAAATGTACATAAAATCCTATAAAACGTACATCATAACACTTAAAAGGGTTTTTAATATTCTATATCATACAAATAAAAACAAAAATATTTTCTTTTATTAGTTAAACTCAATAAAAGTGTTCTATAAAAACCACCAAAAATAGTTCAAAACATATAAACCAACGAATAATTTATTAACTTTTGAGCTTTTTACACCTTCATTTAAAAATTCAAAAGACTATTTTTATGTAATTTTATAATAATATTCATTTCTCAAAATTAATAACCAACAAAAAATACAAAATATAAAATAAATTTAAAAATCAGAAAACAAAACATTAAAGCCATAAAACAAATATAAAATATAAACACACATTCTTAATTGGTATAAACAAAATAACATAAAAAAATAATATAAACACGAACACTAATTTATAATAAGAGATGATGTTATAAGAAAATGCCATTAAATTTTTCTAATAATATATAAAAGATATACAATTCTTTCTCGTATGTGAAAAAAAGACGATGCACATGTGTGCATATATGTATGCATTGCATGTATGTATTTACGTATATGTATATCTATGCATATGTATATGTACTAAAATCCATGTTAGATTTTCTAATATATACACCAACACCAATATACAATAGGAGATGGTTTTATAAAAAATACCACTTCTTTTTTCTAATAATATGTACAAGATATACACTTATTTCAAGGCGACGCACATGTATACACATGTGTATGTATGTATATATGCATATGTGTATGTATGTATATGTATATGTATGTGTTTTCGTATATGTATATGCATGTAATATCTCATTTAATAAAATACTAAATGTAATTTTTTTTCATAAAATCATAACAAGTAGGTGTGACACGATTGTGTATATACGAGATGAATGATAAAATGGAGAGAATGCTAAATATTTCTATTCATTATCAAATATGTTAAAAAAATCAAACAATAAAGACAAAATATTCCCATTATAAAAAAATATTTAATACACAATCCATTAACCGAACGCAACTATGCCCGATATATCAACAATATTTTTATTTTATATAGTTGTAAGATAACATTAGAAACATTCATTCAATTAAGCAATAAAAAATTAAAATGCACTAAAATGTAAATCGTAAGCTTGTATTAGAAAAATAAAATAGATTTTTTAGACATTAACACAATTAATATTTTAAAGACTTTAAAATCATAATATAAAATTTAATTTTTTGTTTCAAATTATTTAGAAGTAACATAATTTTATTTTCGTATTTTTTCACAGAGGAAAGGGAGCCTGCTCTCTGAAGTAGGTAACCTTACCTACTTCACATCCAATTTTTGCAAATTTTTTTATTTTTTTTGAAAAATGCCACCGTAGATTTTCATAATTATATCCCTCTAATATGTCATTCAAATTTCATCAGAAACGGAGACTCCTACGGCCTTCATCCAGAACATGTAAAATACAACAAATATGTTACCGTTAAAAAATGACTGTATGGATGGAGGCCGTAGGAGTCTCTGCTTTCTGACGAAATTTGAATGACATATTAGAGAGATATAATTATGAAAACCATGATGGAATTTTTGAAAAAAATAAAAAAATTTGCAAAAAACGAAATGTGAAGTAGGTAAGTTACATACTTCAGAGAGTAGGCTCCCTTTCTTCTTTTTCATATATCATTTTTATATTATATAACAGTAAAAAAATAATCCGGTACGCGCCTCCTTGCGTCCCCTCCTCGCCACACCTTGCATAGTAGCCAGTAAGGCACCCAGCAGGCAGACTTCAGTTTTTGCTCAAAAAATGGTCTGCACTAGGTCTCGCGCTTCTTTGGCTTCCGTCATCCCTGAGGGTGGCGAGAAGCAGCACACGAGTGTACCCGCTTCGACTCCGGCGTCGACACCGGCCAACAAGGATGACGCCTACGAGCGTTATCGAGAGGAGAGAATCAAAGAGAATCTCGAGAGGCTGCGGAAGCTTGGGATCGTCGATCTCGCACTCAAGCTCAAGACCGAGCGTAGTTTGTCTACTAAGAGATCCTCTTCCTACATTAAGACATCCCCTTCTGTCGAGAAGAAGCCGGATGGCGGACGGCCGCCTCTTATTCGACGGTCTTCCAGGTATGTATGCTTATTTGGTTGTCTGCTTTTGTTTTTGCGATCTTGTTCTATTGTTCTGAAGGAGTTTTCTTTTTCCTTTCGTTTATTTTGTTCAGACTGCAGAATGTACCTTGTGTTAGCTATTCAGATGCAGGGGAACGTAATAAGAGGACGCTGATGGAAGAGACGATAGTCGTGGGGAAAGGACACAAGGAGGAGATTTACGGGGTGGAACACGATAACCTCTTGGGTAGCTACGAAAAGGAATGGGTTCTGTTTGTGGATGGATATGGTCCGGATGGAAGGCGCATTTATGATCAGAGCAAGGGCAAAACTTGCCATCAGTGCAGGTAAAAACCTTTTCTTCATATCAGCATGGTCGTGCTCGTGCTTCCTCTTAAGCGTGCATAAACTTTGGCAAGATGTATATTTCTTATTCCTTTTTCGAGATAGTGCCACTCCGATGACTTGTAGTTTTGTGGCTTTATGAATGGAATGTTGCTAGTTTATGTGATTTTTCCGATTGAGTGACTGGGAGATTTGGTGAAGCTTTCCTAAGGTAAAGAGCACAGCCAATATGTTATGTCCTCGAGCTTGGTCCACTGAACTAGCTAACCAAGCTGAATGCCAGAGTTTGTGTTAACAATCTCAATGATTCAATGTGAGATCAGGCGTGGTTAGAAGTGAAGAAGAGATTAATACAATATATAATACACAAGCCATCATTATATTAGCTTGGCATTTTCTCTGCACATCATTAAATCTACGTATTATTGGTTTTTTTTAGAAGTAAAGAAGAGATTAATACGATAACATTCAGAAAAGAGATTATTTTAGATACTTGTGATCTTTTTGCAATATGATGGATAAATTGATGGAGATGTTATTAATAGAATAAGTGCATGTTGGTTAAAGTGGAGAGGCGCCTCTGCTGTTCTTTGTGATAAGAAAATTTCTTTGAAAATCAAAGTAAAGTTTTACAAAGCTACCATGAAACTTGCAATGCTTTATGGATATGAATGTTGGCTTGTGAACCATAGATATGTGCACAAAATGGCAATAGAAGAGATGAAACGCTAAGCTGGAATTCTGGATGTGTGGACACACGCGTAAAGATCGGATTCGGAATGATGTAATCAGAAAGAAAGTTGGTGTAACTTTGATCGAGGATAATATGCGAGAAAATCGCTTAAGGTGATTTGACCATTTGCAAAGGAGGTCAGTTGATGCACCAATGAGCAGATGCAGGTTTGGGATGTTGAGCCGGCTAAGAGAGGGTGAAGAAGGTCCAAAAAGTCTCGAGAATAACCCAAGATAGATCTGAATGGAGGCAAAGAATTAGGGATGCAAATGGTCAGATACGGATATGGATATAGATCTTATCATATCCTTATCCATTTTTAAATTCGAATACGGATTCGGATACGAATGTTACGCAAATGTATGGATCAAGGAATCATATCCTTAAAAATGGATACGGATGTAAAATGGATATTCAAAAATCGGATACGGATATTTGAAAAACATATGCGGATTATCCTACGAATGCTTCCACTTATATATCTTACAAAAAGTTATGATAACTTTTACAACACCATTCACATGTACTATACGATAATCATTAAAAAATGTAATTAAAAAAAGGACATACCCATCTTATTTGTCGTAATAAATTGAAATGCTATGTTTCCATCTTTCATACCGAGATATCTAATACATGATTGCAAGTTGCCTAAGTGAAACACAACTTGGTGCCCAATGCAATAGTTCCAACCATCAAAGTGTTCAAGTTCAGTTTCTCCAACATGGAGTGAGGATTTGAATCGAGGACGCTCATAACTAAAAGGAACCCTAATTCTGCAAGATTCACCTACATCGTCGAGCCTAAAATATCAAATTCTCTACTTCTCTACTGGATGAGTGAAAAAATCATTTAATAAAACCACTATTCAGAGACAACTACCAAATTCTACATAATAGTTGAGACGATCAACAATACCTGACCAAAAATTGCATCTGCGTCCACAAAGTGGCTTACATTTTCTAGACAGCTTGACAGAACTCCACCAAAGATTAAAAAGATAAAGAAAAATGAATGCTTGTTTCAAGATCATACATAGCTGGGGGGATGACAAAAGATATGCAAGCACACAAGCACATGAAAGAGCATCACATTACCGACCTCCATAGATGCTTCGAATCAATTCATGTTACTTCTCAAGTGGCTAATATAATATCAACAACAAGAGCTTGAGTCGGCAACATTACATGATTAGTTATAGATTTCTTGAAAATTGGGGCAACAAATTACCTTGTAATCATAGAACTTGACCAATCTAGGTTTGTCTTGGGCGGCAGGACAACATGTTGTGGGTGAGCAGATGGCGGCGTGGGGATCGATCGAGCATCGAGGCTGGCAGCGGTGGCATTGTCAGGACAAGGGATGAGCATGGATATCCTAACGGGATCGAAGTCTAGGGTGGTGTTGGTGGCGGCGTGTACAATGGAGGCAGAGATGGAGGAGGACAAACTCACGAAAGGGTTAGGACTTTAGTTTCGTGCGGGACATGACACGAGAATCCGTGAAATGGTGAATGGGGATTGGATAGTTGGGGGACTCGGTTTGAATTCACATTGCATTTAATTTATTATAAGTATAATAATTTTAACACGGATGAATGGTTATGGCAGTGTAAATTAAAATTAAAAGCATGCATATTAAAAAGGGATTTTATCACTTGTGCCCCTCCGAGATATCGCAATATCAGTTATGCCCCTATCTTTTTGGTAATATCAGTTGTGCCCCTCACTTCTTGCTCCGTCATCAGTTGTGCCCTTCCGTCAGATTGACCGTCAAAAAATTAAAATGACCATGGTTTATTCAAACCATGGTGTGGTTAAGAAGGGTATTATGGTCAAAACAAAATAACCCCACCCCAGGGGGAGGGGGAGCAGGGGACGGCCCCCTCCACCCCAACTCCTCCCCAACCCGCTTTGAGCTCCTCCACTGCCCCCTCCACCTCAGCTCCTCCCCAGCCCGCCCCGAGCTCCTCCACGCCCCCTCCCTCTGCCCCTGCCCCAGCTCCTCCTCCGTCCTCCATCTGCCCCTCCGTCACCCCCTTTGCCCCAGCTCCTCTCGGAGGGAGGTACCTTAATTTAAGAAGCTCGGTGTCTTTGAACTCGGCATTCCCGCCGCGGTGATATGGGTCTCGATCTGAGTCTAAAAAAGGAGAAAGCACGGAGGAGTACTCTCGATCAAGGAGCAGAGCGATTGGGCCACAAATTGACGGTTGAACCACAAATTGACCGTCAACGGGAGCCATTCCACCTCCCCCATCTTTTCCATTCACACATTAGGCTCCTGAGAAAGGTCGAACCCCATGCAAAGACAGAATGAATATGCCCATTATGGCCAACAGTGACCATCTTCCTTCAATCAAGATCTGGAAAAGCAGGAACCATGTCTCGGTCTGGATCCAACAACGGAAGCAAGGAGCATACCTTCCCCCTCCTCAGAAACCGTGTAGCTCTCTGCTTCGGATAAATTTTTTTATTTATTGATTTTAATGATATTATAGCTCGCCCAGGGGGAGCAGGGGGCAGCGCCGGGGAGGGGAGGAGGTGCGGCGCCGGGGAGGGGAGGGGGTGCAGGGGGCGGCGTCGGGGAGGGGAGGAGGTGCGGCGTCGGGGAGGGGAGGGGGTGCAGGGGGCGGCGCCGGGGAGGGGAGGAGGTGCGGCGCCGGGGAGGGGAGGGGGTGCGGTGCTGGGCGGCACGAGCAGGGGTGGGGGCGGCGGGCTGGGAGGAGGTGCGGGGATCTCGGGGCGGAGCTGGGCGGCGCAGGGCAGGGGCGGGGGCGGAGAGGGAGGAGGAGGAGGTTGGAGGAAGAGGAAGAGGAGGAAGAAGAAGAGGATGAGGAAAAGGGTGTAAAATGACCACATAACCTATTTTAAAAAATTAATTCCGCTTATGTCCTCAAAGTTAACGTCCGTTTGCACTGTGGATGGACGGTCACTAACCCGAGGGGCACAAGTGATAAAATAGCAAGAAGTGAGGGGCACAACTGATATTACCAAAAAGATAGGGGCATAACTGATATTGCGATATCTCGGAGGGGCACAAGTGATAAAATCCCTATTAAAAACGAATATCTGTATCCGTATTCGTTTACACTTATATATTTGTATTCGTATCCATATTCACCCAAGTATGAATTTTAACATCTGTATTCGCATTCGTATTCATCGGATGTCAAAGATCAACATCTGTATTCGCATCCATATTCGCCAGAATTAAAAAAAACATCCACATCCCCATAGAAATAGATACGGATACGAACGAATACGGATATATTCGTATCGTCTTGCATCCCTACAAAGAATCATGTGGCCGATCCTACTTAATGTGGGATAGTCTTTGTTGTTATTGTATTTTTGGTTTTTTCTCACCCCAAGCACCATGGAACTTGGCTGCTTCGAGGGTCCCTCATCGAACATGGACCATTGGTCATGGACGAGGAAGCGAAAGCCCAAAGAAAAATCCATGGAGACATCTTTCGAAGGCTGCATTAGAATAGGTAGTGGGTACAAGCCGGTGTTTTAACAATGCCCTTTAAAGCGTTGCCAAATTTGGCATTATTGGACAATTCTCATGACATCATAGTTAATTTTAGGTCAAAAATAATTTTATATGACCAGAACTAGGTCTTATTACGCCTACAATGACCACCTAACGAAAAGATGAGGCGTGAACACAAGGGATGGTGCTATGAAAGAGATACCCACCGTGGAGGAGATATACCGAGAAGGTTGGGAAAGAGAGTCATTCAAACATTTCCTACGAGTAACCTCGAAATCATGATGGTACAAATCCCAAAGTGATTCAAAGCTAATGACCTGCAAATAGACAATGGTCAACATGTGTGTGCATCGACTAAGTGTATTAACAACTCTGTGCACTGTTCCAGCCTTGCACTTGAGATAGAAGGTACATTCTTGAAGAATGCTAACCTATTTAGCATGTCTTTTTCAAATTCCTATGTGAATTAAGATAGTGGAGAGGTTCAAGATTGGAATTGGGAATAAACTCGCTGAAGAAAACAATGACGCCAATGCTTCCATGCATGAATGATCATATCATAATATGTATAATATTGTACACACTTGTCATCAAGTTTCTCGTTAAAAATAAGCTAGAGCTCGTCTTTCTTGAGTAAGGATACCAACATGGGAAGCGTCATAATCAACCTCAAATATTTTGGATAAATATGGAAGCACGAGAACAAGGTTTGATGTCAAAATATCCTTAATGCATCAGCAATTTTCATTGGTAGTTTGAGGTCCAAGAAAAGTATCCTGACGCAACCAATTCGTATGCGGTAATGGGATGAAATTGCGGAGAAAATGCCTATAGAAACAAGCCTAGTATTGGAGCTTCTAATCTAAAAAATAATCTTAGGCAAGTGATTTTCTTTGGATCAACTATGATTCCATCAATGAAAACAATGTATGACCATGACATAATCGGTGAGGAAAGTGCACTTCTTAAGGTTAAGATATAGTTTGTGTTCCCTTAAAGTATGCAAAACCTGTCTTAAGTGTGACAAATTATCAACAATGCTGGTGCTATATATAAGCAAGTCATCGAAGTACATGATGACGGGTTTCCCAATGAAGGGACACGAGTCATGATGCGCATGAAGGTATTTGGGATGTTGGAAAGCTCAAAAGGCATAACTAATTATTCATATAACCAAGGTTCAAAAATGCAGTATGTTAGGTTAATGAACGAGTTGTTTATTCCTGTGAACCCTAGGTTCTCTTATATAGAGGAAAGACCTATGAGTAAATTACATAAGATAGACATAATAAAGGATAAATAGAGAAACAATACATATGATTAAATATCTCTACAATCCACCTCAAGATGGAGCATAGATGTTGATCATGCCCAACTTGGATGAACACTTCTGAAAAGGTCCTCTAAGCAAAGCCTTGGTAAAGATATCTGTTGTTTGATCTCCTGAATTGACATTAGTGGTAGAGATAAAACCTTTCTGGATCATATCCTGTATATAGTGACAGTCCACCTCAATATGTTTGGTTCTCTCATGAAATGCATGGTTGTTGGCAATGAATAGTGTAGCTTGGTTATCACACTGTAATTGCATAGGAAGAGGAACATCTATATGCAAATATGCAAGTACATCTCTAACCCACATCATCTCCGTGCTTGCTTGAGCTATAGCCCTATATTCAGATTCGACACTTGATTAGACAACCACAGTTTGCTTCTTGCTCTTCCAAGATACAAGAGAATCGCCAACAAATACAACAAAACCTGACGTGGACTTTCTGTCCTTGGGGCACCCAGCATAGTTTGCATCTGCATAAGCTGAATGGTAAGATCCGCCCCCTTTTTGAATATCAATCCTACACTTGGATATGATTTTAGGTATCTCGGTATCGTATATACATCATCCATATATACCTGCTGGGGTTGCTCCATGAACTGACTAATCCGACTAACTACAAAGGAGATATCATGCCTAGTAATGGTGGCATAAAGCAGTTTTCCCACTAATTCTCTATATCTCCTCTTGTCTACTTCATCAGTATCATCCTTATATAGTCTCATATTAGATCCATATGAGTATTAGTAGGTTTACACCCTATCATTCCTGTCTCAACAAGCATATCTGTGACATACTTCCTCTGGGTCATCACAAGACCCTGCTGATTCCTTGCAAACTCTAATCCTAAGAAATACCTCAGAGTGTCGAGATCCTTGGTAAGAAATTGACACCCCAGAAACTCCTGTGCTCTTCTTATCCCATGCACATCATCTCCTGTGACAAGTATGTCATCAACATAGACCATAATAATGATAAAACCTGTAGATGTTCTCTGAACAAATAGAGAATGGCCGGCATTTGACCTTCTAAATCCCTGCTTCTCAAATAAATCCAGGAATTTCTGAAACCATGCCATCGGGCTCTGGTTCAGACCGTATATTGTCTTGTGAAGTCTACATACCTGTTGACACTCCCGCTCAACAGCAAACCCAGTAGGTTGCTGCATGTAGACTTATTCCTGAAGATCAACATACAAGAATGCATTCTTGACATCAAGCTGAAATAAAGGACAATCACGTACCACTACAATGGAAAGAAGAACCTGTAGTGTAGAATGGCAAGCGACAAGCAAAAAAGTGTCTATATAATCCACAACATATGTCTGAGTAAATCCTCGTGCAACTAATCTAGCATTGTAACAATCAATGCTCTCATCTACATTGTGTTTCACTGTAAACACCCATTTACAACTGACAATAAAAGCTCCATTGAGATCAGGGACCATGCTCCATGTACCATGTGACTGTAGGGCGGCCATCTCCTCTTCTATAGCTATACGTCATTGACTATCTTTCAATGCCTCCTGATAAGTCTGTGGTATGGCCATGCATACAGTGCATTAGTAAGCTTCTTTGAATCTCCTGTTAGGCGATTAATGGAAACCTGGGAAGCAAGTGGATATGAAGGAACGACAACTTATGGCGATCCTTCGGTGGCCTTGCGATTGATGATTTTCGCTCTATTGATGCTTCTGGCGCCTCGGGTGGAATCATTATTGGTTGGCGCTCTGGGTCCTTCAATTTCTCCTCCATGCGTGTGGGGAGGTACTCTCTCACTGTGGTTTTGTCTCGCGTGGACTCTAATGTTAACATTGCCTTCTCTGCCATATATGCTTCTTCTTGTCACTTGCTCCGGAGGGAACTTTGGGATGACTTGCGCGGGTTGGCATCTGACCTTGCGGATACCCCGTGGCTCCTGGGCAGGGACTTCAACATTACTGCTCTTTCTTCGGATCGTCCGCGTGGTCGTGGTGGCCAGGACCCTGGATCTGCTGATTTCATATCATTAATCTCAGACTTGGCTCTGGAGGGGCTCGTGCCGTCCGACATTGCTTATACTTGGCGGAATCGTTCTTCTCGATCGAGAATCGACAGATTCTTGGCTAATGGTAAATTGATGGAGCTTTTCCCTTTATGCGGGGTGGCCTCTCGCCCTCGCTCTTTATCGGACCATAATCCTATTATATGGGATTCCGGGGAGGCTCTTCCGCGCCGAGGTATTTTCCGTTATGAGCGCTGCTGGTTATTGGAGCCGGGTTTTAAGGACCTGGTGTCTTCTATTTGGCGTCAGCCCACCTCCGCCGGTTCTGCTGCTGATCGTTTGGTTGAGAAACTAACGTCGCTTCGATCGTCGCTGGCGACGTTCAAGAAAGCTACTCGCATTGCGCGCGTGGAGGCTTGGCGGGCTGCGGAGGCCACCATCTCGCACCTGGACTGCGAGGAGGATGTGTGTGATTTATCGGAGGAGGAGCTCTTGGTGTGTGCTAATTGCCTTGATATTGTCAAAGCTGAGGACAAGAAGAGGGTTGTTGAATGGAGGCAGCGGTCTCGTTTGCGTTGGCTCAAGGAGGGGGACACCAACACGGCCTATTTCTATCAGGTCGCCAGTGGGAGGCGTCGTCGTAATTTCATTCGCTCTATCTTCGTTGGTGGCTCTTCCATCTCGGGGGATCGGGACGTCGGATATGCTTTTATTGATCACTTCAAGCTCTCCTTTGGGACTAAGGGGCCCCGCTGTTGGCGATGGCTGGGTCGGGGGGCCCCTTCCGTTTCTGCATCGGATTCCTCCAATCTTCTACGTCCTTTCTCCTTGGATGAGCTTAAAGCAGCTTTGTGGGACCTTAATATGGATGCGGCCCCGGGGCCGGATGGGTTTTCCATCGCTTTTTATCGTGATTTCTGGGACCTCGTGGGCACTGATGTCTTGGCGGTGGCGCACGAGTTTTATGATGGCAACTATGGGTTTGATAAGATTAACAAGTCCCTGCTCGTTTTGATCCCTAAGGTTCACCCGACTACTCACATTGGGGATTTCAGGCCGATTTCTATCTCGAACGGTATCTATTTAATCATTGCTAAACTCTTGGCTAGGCGTCTTGCTCCCCTGCTGCCGTCCCTTGTCTCTCCCTCTCAGGCGGCTTTTATTCGTGGCCGCCACATCTCCGATTGCTTTGCCGTGGCTTCCGAGCTCATTTCCGCGTGGCACAGGTGCGGTTCCAAGGGGATATTATGGAAGATTGACTTTGCAAAGGCATACGATTGCCTGGATTGGAGTTTCATGTGGTCTGTTTTGCGGCGTCGGGGCTTCCCTCCGACGTGGATTGCTTGGATGCGGCGGTGTGTCACCACGGCCTCCTTTTCCTTATTGCTTAACGGGGGTCTTTTTGGGGGCTTCTTCCAACCAAGGCAGGGTATTCGGCAGGTGTCCTTTGGCCCCTCTCCTTTTTGTTTTGGCGGTTGACGTCCTGCCTCGCTTGATTGAGGGGGTTGCTTCTGCGGGCTTGACGCGGGGATGTTTTATTGGGGACCTCCATGTTCCTTGCATCCAGTTCGCCGACGACACCTTGTGCTTCGTGGAGGGGGGCCCGATCTTGTTGCTGGTATGGCCACTACTCTTGAACTGTTCAGTGAGGTTTCGGGCCTGGGTATTAATGTGGCTAAATCTAAAATGGTGCCTTTTGGTATGCCCGATGCAGAGACTATGGCTTGCTCGCATCTCCTTGGCTCCGGCCCCTCCTCGCTTCCCTTTGACTATCTGGGCTTACCACTGGCGGTTGGGCGGCCTCGGCTTCGTGATTGGAAGGGTATCGTGGAGAATATGGAGGGGCGCCTCGCGGGGTGGCGTGCAGTGATGCTGTCTCGGGGAGGGCGGTTGGTTCTATTGAAGGCCGTCCTTTCCTCTATTCCTATTTTCTCCTTCTCGGTCCGTGGCATGCCTAAGGGGATTCGCCTTAGGCTTGAGAGGATTATGCGTGGCTTCTTGTGGGGCGGCAAGGGGGAGGGACGCCGCGGGATTCATCTTGTGGGCTGGAACGATGTGGCTCGGCCCAAGCATCAGGGGGGCTTGGGTGTGAGGCATTTACATTTAGCTAACGAGGCTCTCCTTCTCAAGTGGGCTGCGAGGGTTTGGGGCCCGGACGATAACTTTATGCTGAAGGTCTTGCGCGCTCTGCTTGGCGCCGATTTTCTTTTGGGCTTCAATGGGAATTCCTCTAGTTCCCTCTCTCCCTTCTGACATGGCGTGACGGCTGCCTTCAGGGAATTTCGCTCTCTTTTCTCCCCGGTGCTGGGCGATGGTTGCTGCTTTAGATTTTGGACGGACGACTGGTCGGGTAAGGGGGCATTTGACAGATTGTTTCCGAGGCTCTTTTCCTTGGTTCGGGACAAACTTGCCTCGGTGGCCTCTTGCTGGGCCGATGGTAGCTGGAATCCTATCATTTCGGATTCCTTGTCTGATCAGCGGGCGCACGATTTCATTTCCTTATTGGCTATCCTTGGCGACTCTCCCCGTCCGTCTGCTATGCGGGACCATTGGGCTTGGAAGGACGGGCCCTTCTCCTCTCGTAAGGCCTATTTTGCTATCTCCGCCACGCCAATTGCTGATGATGATAATTTGCTGCGTCATTGTCGGTTCTTATGGGGTCTAAAGCTTCCGGAACGCATTGGGATTTTTCTATGGCTTCTCCGTCGTGGGCGGCTGATGACACGCGAGCGTTGCGCAATCTTCTTCCCAAATATCGACCCTTTGTGTGGACTTTGTGGGGCGGAACAGGAATCAACTACTCACCTTTTCTTCGAATGCGGCCATGTGCGTTTGATTTGGGAGGACCTACCTTGGATCAATACTGTATCTTTTGCTGCTTTTTGCGACTCCCTGATTTCTTCTGGGGGCAAGGACATGCGGTCTATTCTGGACCCTCTCGCTCGGGTTTGGAGCATCTGGCTCGGGAGGAACGAGGCGATTTTTTCAAGACAACGGTTTTACATTGAAAATATCTCTATTCGTGCCAAGCGTTTCTTACTGGATTGGGACACTGGATAGTCCTTTGCTGGTGTTTGGGGGGCTTTTTTGGTGACCTGCGTCTCCGCGGGCCGGCTTTGTAAAGTTTGCTTTGTCTCTCTTTTCTTGTTTCTCCTTTGTATATACCTTTTTCTTTTAATATATTGGGGCGATCACCATCGAGTGACTCCCCCTTTCTTTGAGCTTTCAAAAAAAAGTGGATATGAAGGACATGTACGCTTTTGCTTTCTAAAAGGTGATTGGAACATCCATGTCAACAAGTAACTCATGAGAACTAGCCTCCTGCAAAGAATCCTGCTCAGACATATCTCCAGAACCATCGTTAGAAACCTCATTGTTAATACATACTTGAGGTGTGCTGGATGACGGGCGTTGACCACGAGCAGACGATGGGCGACGAGTATAGAAATATGGGAAAGGTGGAACAACATACACCTGTGGTGGTATAGGAGTAGGTGATGTAGGTGGAGGAGGCCGTGGTCGATGGATTGGAACAGACTGGACTGGTCGTGTACTCATAGGAGGAGGTGGCATGTAAACCTCATCATCCGAAACTGATGAAGTCAACTATCACATGTGGGGGAGAAGTATATAACCGACTCAAAAAATGTAACATCAACACTCACATAATATTTCCTGCTCAATGGATTATAGCAACAATAGCCCTTCTGTGTCATGGAGTACCCACCAAACATATACTTGACATCTCTAGGAGAGATCTTGTCTAGACCTGGAGATAACTGGTGGACAAAGGTGACCAAAACAAACACACGGGGAGTAAGAGAAAACAATTCCTTCTCTGGAAATGCTAGAGAAAGGAATTTTCTCTCCTAGAACAGCAGAGGCATGCGATTAACAAGATAAAATACCGTAAGAACTGCAGCACCCCAGAACGAATGTGACACACGACTCTGAATGAGAAGACTACATGTGACATCGAGTAAGTGGCGATGCTTTCTCTCTTAAACACCATTCTGTTGAGAAGTATATGCGCACTTTGTTTGATGAATTATACATCGTGATGAAAAGAATTTTGAAAGAGAATGCGTACATAATTCCAAAGTGTTATCAGTTCTCACAAATTTCACAAACAAAGAAAAAATATACTGAACTCCATTAATAAAAAAAATTAATAACATCCCTTGCTTCAAATTTATTCTTCAAAAGAAACACCCATAACAAACGAGAGAAATCATCAACTGCGACAAGGTAAAACTTGTGCCCCTGGTGATTAGGAACACAACTCGGACCTCAAATATCAATATGGAATAACTAAAAAAGGGAGCGACTGCTCCGACTCTCACGACTAGGAAAAGCAGATCTATGATGCTTTCCCAACTAACAAGCCTCACACTGGAAGGAAGAGCGAGGGGAGATTTGAGGCATGACATTACACATCTTATGTAGAGGGAGATGACCAAAGCATATGTTCCATATGAAAGGAGAAGCTGATTTAGAAGACTGAGAAGATATGCCAGCATAGGGGGGTTCGAACTAGTCTATAGAGGTCGTCCTGCTCACAACCACAATCAATCACCCTGCCTGTTAGTATGTCCTGAAAAACAAGAGACAATGGATCAAAAATAGCCCGACAATGTAAATCCTTTGTAATTTAACTAATAGATAATAAATTCATAGAAAAGTCAGGCGCGTGTAGCACATTATGCAAACACATTGACGATGTCTGACCGATTTCCCCCTGTCCTGTAACCGGGGAATGGGTCCCATCTGCTATAATAACAGTTCTCCCTAGAGGTACCTATCTGTAAACTGTGAGCTGATCTCTATCGCTGCATATGCGATGTGTCGCTCCAGAGTCCATAATCCATTCTTTAAAGGTAGAACCATGACAAGTAGTAAGAGCATACATTCTACCTGAGGTACTGGAGGAGGCAGATGCTGCAACATCTGAGTGGCCTCCTGGAATAGATGAAGAGTCAAGGGAACTCCTCGAAGGCATGATATCCCGCAGTCGAGCAACAAGGTCATCATACCTCTGATCTGAAGAAGTAGTGGCTCGAGAAATTGCTTGCTCTACTACACGAGCAGATGCAGGAAAACCATGCTTGGAGTAGCATGTATCTTCTGTATGGCCAGAGGAGGCAGAGGCTGCAACATCTGAGTGGCCTCTTGGAGTAGATGAAGAGTCAAGGGAACTCCCTGAAGGCATGATATCCCGCAATCGAGCAACGAGGTCATCATACATCTGATCTGAAGAAGTAGCGATTCGAGAATCTGCTTGCTTCGCTACATGAGCAGATGCAGGAAAATCATGCTTGGAGTAGCATCTTCTGTATGGCCAGGACAATGACAAAAAGTGCATGACTGGCGAATACAACCTCCTCTACCACGAGGTCCACGTCCACAAAATTAAGAAGAGCCTCCTACTACGGGAGGCTGCCATCGCAGAAGAAGTATGACTTGAGGTAGGAGATGGTACAATAATCCCACTGAGTCATCTGAAAGCCTCCTCCATAGAAGGAATGGTAGCATTCGCTAGGATCTGTAATTGAGCCGCCTCATATTCAGGGTCTAACGTCACAAGAAAGACACGACCTATAGTAGCATTCCGAGATGTCTTTTGCTGCTCAGGAGTAGATTTGAGGGGCATGAAACTGTGCAGTTTCTCAAACATCTTACGCAGGGACGTGTACATAGAATGTAGTGGCCTCCCATTCCGCTTACCGGTGAAGATGTCATGTTGCAACTGCAGTATCTTGGTCTCATTCCTCGTCTGGGAATAGGTAGCGACGAGGATATCACACATTGCCTTGGTGGTGGGCTAATGTACCACATCATTGGCAATTTCAATCGCCAAGTATCAGGCAGCTAGACCTTGGCATATGCATCATCTGCCTCCCATGAGGCAGTGACTCCTGTTTTCTCAGTCGGCTCCTCCTCAGTAAGAATGTGTTTCTCACTCGTGGATTTCATAAGGCTCATGAATTGCATGGCCCGGAGCTCGTAGTTTGCCCCGTCCATCTTGACAATAGGCGTTGGACCTCTGAAAACGCCAGTGGCAGGAATATCAACCTTGCTCTCTAACATAATACCATATGAAGAAAACTAGGGTTTGTATACTAATAAATGTTTGTCTACACATACATATAGGGATGATCGCATGTGTTGACTCATGCAATCAAACCCACCACCACGATTGTGTCTATATGGAAAGATGAGGTAGAGGAGACCTACGAGAGAATCAGATCTGCGGTGGTGTCGATTAAGGAGAGGTGGTGGCGTGCACGCCGCCACACATGCCGAGAAGGGAGGGGGTCGGCCTGCGCGTCGTTGGAGGCTGAGAAGGGGAGGGCGGCGGGCTGTGCTCTATATGGAAAGATGAGGTAGAGGAGACCTACGAGAGAATCGGATATGCGGTGGTGTCGGTTAAGGAGAGGTGATGGCCTGCGCGTCGCCACACATGTCGAGAAGGGAGGGGGTCGGCCTGCGCGCCGCTGGAGGCTGAGAAGGGGAGGGCGGCGGGCTGTGCTCTACTGCCACAGAGAAAGAGAGAGGGAGAAGGAGGGCTGGGTCGTTGAGGAGGAAGGGGAGGGGTTGCACTGTTGCTGAGGCTTGGAGGAGAAGGGGATAGGGTTTTTTTCTAGGTACTAGAGCTCCGGCCTAGGATCGTCGCTCTGATACCATGTTAGAGAAAATGAACGAGTTGTTTATTCTTGTGAACCCTAGGCTCTCTTATATAGAGGAGAGACATATGAGTAAATTACATAAGATAGATATAATAAAGGATAAATGGAGAAACAATACGTAAGACGTAAAATATCTCTACATAGTATGCAACATTCATTCAATGGTTCGGTTTAAAGTGATTATCCGGATGTGCAAAACGAGTATATGGAGGTAATGTAGGTTGTAATATTTTAATAAAAATATTAAAAATATAAGAATAAAACATGACCATAGAGATTAATCTTTTTAAGTTGATGATTTAAATTCTTAAAAAAAGCTGATGATTTAGTATTATCTAAAATTAAAATTTAAATTAGATAATATAATATATAATCTCACCATTCATGAACCTTTAATAAAGTAACCCGAGACAATCATATAAATGAACCGCCATTTTGACCAGTATTCACGAAAGCCGCCTATGCGGCTGCATATGCGTGCGCAACACCTTCACCGCGCCGCTTTCATGAAGCCCCTAGTTTTGTGCCCATGGTGCTTATGCCTTATGCTGGCCGCATAAGCGGGCTATGCGGTCGCATGTGCCTTCTGTGCGCCCGCTTTGGGTTACATGTGATTTTTTCTGTGATTTTTTAAGCTACTTATTTCATGTTGTTGTTCTGAAATGTGTCACATGTGTGCATGAAATGTGTTATAGTATGATTTGTGCCACGTTTTTTTATTTGTGCCACGTTTTTTATTGTATGATTTGTGCCACTTATTAGAATTTGTTCATGTGACATAATCTAGATAACATTGCAGCCTCATTTTACCCTCATTCCTTGTTTTTGTATGCATGTCAACCAAGCATTCCATCAACATTTAAATCCATGGTCAAAGTAGTTGTACTATGAGATTAGAGTAAACACGGAAGAAGAAAAGGAATAATGTATCAGTAATTTAGCAAACTAATTTAGTCAACTAATAGTTGTTTTGAATGCAATATGTAGGCATATGTAGAGTTTGGTATTTTTAATGGAGAATTAGATATAAATATAACAATGAAGATAAATGACATTATAATTCAACAATAGAGGCATTTATATATTCACATACATTGGCATATAAGTTGCAACAAAGTCATCCTACTTACTTTATTATTAATAAGCACATCATTCCATCGTATCATGAATTTAGTAGATATACATCGTTACAAGTCTCACCTCCATATATTGGAGTTAACCAATTAGAATATTGTCGTTTGGACATTTTTGTTTTCTTATGCTATTTTAAGTAGTGCATTACTAATGCTATTTGTGTTAAATTTAGGTTTTCTTTCGAATACTTAACATATTTTGATGATTGTTGTCAATTATTATGTGTGGTAACTTTTCTATTGAAGTACTAGTATTTGATTGATAAAGATTGTCTTAAGCTTTATATGAAAGTCACTTTCCCTGGATCTTCTGTTGGACCACAATTATACATAAATTTAGTTCAGTTGTAGTCACTTTTGTATATTTTTATTAATTTTTTAATAAAAAATTAGGAAACCGTATAGAACCGTATATACCCTGCATACCGCTTAATCGGTATTTAGTGACCAGTCCGAACGCATACGCATACCGCTTTCCTGAACCTTGATTTTGACATATTTCCCCATGTTTAATATATCAATTTTTTAATAGGGTAGAGTATTTCATATCTCCTGTACCTGGATTCTTAAACAATCCACATAAGTTGTATCTAATATGCACCATATATACAACCATGTGCACACCATATACATCGAATACATCCGTGTATGCGGTTTATGCGGTTGACATATGCGTTCAAGTTGTAATGCTGTATAATGATCACATATTGGCTATGCGATTCAGTAGGGGTACCGAAGACACATATGCTGTTGTATATGTGTTTGCTTGGACTGTATGTTTGAACCATGCATACATTCCTTTGTGCATCTGGAATGCGATATTATGCTCATCACTTGGCTTGATGCGAGTTTGATGATAACCACTAGTAAGACCCGTTTCGGAGAAAACATTGGTGCCATAAATCATATCAAACGTATCATTAAGTCGAAGAATTTGAAATCGGTATTTGACGCTGATTTTATTTGTTACGCAACTATCAATGCACAAACGTAAAAAAATGTCCTTAGGGGACTACCATAGATCTCATACTCTCATGTTACAAATCCATCATCTATTAACTCCAAGACTTGGCGCTGCATTTCTATGTGCTTAATGGGACTTATTCAATAGTGGGGAAGGTGTGGAAGAATGTCATGTGGCACCAAGTCAATATGGTGTTAGATATCACAGAGTGGTAGTGAACCTTCATATAAGTCCTTGGGCATGACATCCACAAATTCTAATAGGAAGGGTTGTACCTCAAAGGGTATATCAAGAGAGTCAGAAATGCTAACATCTATCCTCACGAGATGTTCCCAAAAGGGTGGAGTCATTCACTGAGTTAGTGGTTGGTTTACCATCAACGGGTGTAGGTCAGGGATTAGGACATGGTGAAGATGCCATCTGGCGCGGGCTAAGAGCACTATGCTGATGGTGAAGTGATCGGATTCCTACGTAAGAGGAAGGAACATGCTTTCTCTTGTCTTTATGGGAGGTATCTTTATCATAATGCCATGGCCTACTAAGAAGATCTAACATACGTCGATTGAGCAATATGACACTAAATTTCATTTTTGTAAATAGGCCAATAGAAGCATTAAACATTCATTAACATCCCTCCTTTGAACCACACGTACCTTATAAATGGTCTACGATTAGGTTTTCATGCTGAACTTGTATACCGTGTCGTGTCCTGAGAGATGAAATTCCTAGCACTTTTGCCATCAATGATTAATGAGCAGCGTCGCCCACCAGAGGAGCAAGTGCCAAGTGGTACTGAATATGCTACATTGCAAGACACAACCAAAGATTCTCATCATTAACGTGAGAAGTCAACATGATTTGCCTGGTAGTCTCCATTAGTCCCACCAAGATCTCCTAGGGATTGTCCATGCTCAATGAGTAGGAATGGGCCATGAGACTCTCCCTCAACATCCTAATCAAATCCACCATCTGGATTAAATCTAGCCACCATTACGGAAAGATCATTGGCATTGGTAAAGTTTGTAGGAGGTTTAAGAGATTTTTCCTGAATGAAGTGATCACTTGTTATACGTGGATAATGGACTTAATGGATCTTTGTCCTTTGTGGTAGCATCGGAAGCAAGTATTTGATCCAACGTTAAATTCAGAACCTGTAAAGGCAGGAAGGGATAACGATTGTCTTATTTGGGGGTATGAGATGGGGTATGAGCCTTAGGTAGGTGACAATAGGTGCTCCCAAGTCTCTTAAAGAGGTGGAAGAAGCAGGGGCTCATGAGGGAGCATAGGTGGTGGCTACTGCAGTCCTTTGAGGTTCTATAAGACCAACTTAGGTTTATCTCGCGGAACCGGGTCTTATGCAACATCAATGGTCTTGCAACCACACATGTAAATCTCATCTTGAATATTGACTTTAAGACCATGGATAGGGGACTGGAGGTACTCCCAAGGCTCTTACAAGATGTAGAAGAAGCGGGGGATCATGAGGGAGCATTGGTGGTGGCTACCGTAGTCCTTCGAGTTTCTGTAAGATGAGCTAACTTAGGTTTAGCTCGCAGAGCCGTGTCGTATACAACATTAATGGTATTACAACCACATGTGTAGATCTCATCTTGAATGTTGTCTTTAAGATCATTGCGGCCCTCGTCTTGTATGTGCTTCCACTAGAGTAGACTACAGCTATTGTGCTTGAACATGAAAAATTGAACCTTGTGCCCATTAGATAATTTTTTCAAGTAAAGAAGTGAGTGACATGTCCATCCAATCAAGAAAAATGTCGTGGTTGTGTTGTGTTAGATGTGTAAGCTCGTGATGAGCCATTATGCAATAAAAGTTGTTGCAAATTATTTCATGATATGAATTAAAAAATAAATTATGTTTGTACTTATAAGACCCCTTAGTACAATTAGCGTGATGTACCATGATCATGATAGAGCTGTTAATCTAAAGAGTGAGATCGTAAAGATTGATGCATGGTTGTATATATAAAGAGTTAAATTGTTGACACAAACCGACATCATCAAATGATATTCAAGAAGGATCTCAAATTGAAAAGAGATGTTAATCTTCCCTAAAGAATGATTTTGATTGGCACTCTTGATGCATGTCCTCTGCATAAAAATAGAAATTCGGAGATGTGAGACGAGTTAAAAAATTATTTTGACGAGATCGAGATACTGAAGACTTGTATCATATACTGTCACGAAAAGGCACACATCCTTTGATCAAAGAGAGATATACATTTGTATGTCGAAGTATGCACATTTGGCAAACCAACAGGTTGATGGCTTGGAGATGGAGTTCATTCAGGAGATATTAGGGTCACAACGAATTCAATTCATGGTCATCTTGTTTGTAAAGCAAGATAAAATTCGAGAAAAATAATATATGCTTTTCGAAAGGTGCCATAGATCTAGACATATGTGGATCAAGGAGGTTGATGCAAATACTGAATTCTTTCACAAAGTGGCTTGTGGAAGGTGGAGGCACACCTTGATCCAATCTGTGCCGATAAGCGACAGACGATTTGAAGGAAACCAGGAGTTGGGAAGATCTCTTGCATATTACTCCCATGTTTTGTCTCTCAGAGCCTATGGTGGATTGTGGAGATGGATGAGTCGGCGAACCTTACCTTACCTTTAACCGATCAACTTTCTGTCAACTCGTGCGAGGAACCACTATTGAAGAAGTTAAGGCAACCGTGTGGGGGCTGAATGTAGGTTAAGCTTCCGGTCTAGGTGGCTTCTCCATTTTTTCTCTTTTGAGAATTCTAGGAGATGGAGGGTATAGAGGTAAAGGAAGTGGTGGAGGAGTTTATGAGGGGGCAACTCTCACTTTGTCAAGCTGAACAAGGCACTTTTTTTTTCTCCTACCTAAGGAAGTGTTTGAGAGGGTGGAGGAATTCCGCCATATTGCACTATCTAATGCCATTCACTTGATTGTTGCGGAAATCTTGACAAACAGATTGAATATTATTATGGATAAGATTACCTCTCCGTTTCAATATACTTTCATCCTCGAGAGTCATATTAGTGACGGTTTGACAATTGCAATGGAGATTTTAGCATATTAGAAAAGATATCATACTACTGGCCTCACATGGAAGGTTGATTTCTTCAAGACGTACGACACGATGGACTGGCACTTTCTTTGGTCTTCCATGCCAAACAACCAGAGCGTTATCGTGGGCTATTCTCTCGGTGACATCTCTATCCTCTTATTGCAATATGTTGATAATGCGATTTTTTATTGAATGAGGTGAAGCGTTGGGAATGTCAATAGTTCTTGCTATTTTTGGCAAGGTTCTAATGATGAATATAAACATATTAAGCTTGATCCATTTCGGATTATCAGAGGTAGATGCTTTGGCATGTAAAGAGTCTTTGAATACATCTCGTCTCACCCTTTCAATATGTTATCTCAGTCTTCCCCTGACCGACGGTAGACTTATAATCGCAGTATGGTTACCAATAATCGAGAAGATGGAGAAAAAATGGTTGGCTGGAAAACCTCATTGCTCTCTCGATGTGGACGTCTGGTTCTCGTAAAGGTCGTCCTTGCTAGGGTTGAGCAGCGAGCTGGATAAGGTCGGGACCAATATGGCCCAACTCGAGCTCGTTTATGACGACGGGCCTATGGGTCGGGCTTGGGCCCGATCTTTTTTCAAAAATTCAGACCAAACCCGGACCTGGTCCATGTGTTTGAGCCGGACCTGGGTTGGGCGGACCCTATTTTTCCTAAACCTCATACATTACTCCCAAGTAATATAGATACCGCAGAGCAAGCTTACTTAGAAAAGCAACATTTTTAATGATGACAGTTGTAACATCCAGATGCCACAAATATAAAAACCTCAAAGGGAGTCTCGTCTTCAAGACTCAAATCAAGGTCATTATGTGTCTTGTTTGGATTTTATTTGGTCATAAACCTCAAGGACGTTGGACCCACAAAAACCTCAAAGGAAAACCAAGCCATACTCTTTTAACATGCATATAGTTAAATATGCTTGTTTCGATGATTACCTGAAAAGAGCTGCGAGTATCGTGCCCGCATGTCTACTTCAGTCTCCCATGTCGCCCCTTCGACACCAAGTCATAGCACCTTGACTAGGAAAATCTCTTTGCTGCGAAGCTTCTTCACAGTATTGTCAAGTATCTGCACTGGCCTCTCCTCGTATGTCAAGCCCAGGTCCACGTCAAGATTCTCTTAGCTGATGACATGTCGAGGGTCTCATGCACATATTTTCTCAAGTTGGGTATGTGAAAGACGCGTGAATGGCTGAAAGGTGTGGAGGAGGGGCTACTCGATAGGCCATCTTCTTTACTCTAATAAGAATCTCGAACGATCCAACATACTATGGCTCCAGCTTACCACGAACATGAAATCTCTGTATTCCCTTCATGGGAGATACTCGTAGAGACATCCAATCTCCCACCTGTAGATACATGAATTTCATTAGTGTGAGATTAAATTGAATCTTCATAAACCATTTTTTTACTTAAGTTCATAGTACTAGATGGCTTTACTTTTACAATCATTTGTGATATGTATGTAGTTGTTGCTTACGAAACTGGTGACAATGGCATCAATATACTTGTTTGTTTAAGCCACTTCCAAATGAGCACAAAGCAACAACCAATAAGCTTCAAATCCCTAGAGCTTCAACAATTCCTCAACTGGACATAGGTTTATCAAGTATGCAATCCATTAGATGGTGGAATTAATTGCTGGAATCAAATGTAAAACAATTTTGTCCTTAAAGTATGCTCATCTTAAAAAGATGCTTGAAAGATGTGCATCGCCAATTGCCTTTATAGGAAAGGAATTAGAAAGCCTGGTGGCAGTGAAAAAATAATTTGTAATGATGAAGAAAATACATAGATTTTATAAAGACAAGGACTGAAATTATGCATGTTTCTTAACCTCATAAGAATAAAACCATTGTTGGATATAAATGCACGCAATCCACCATATAATTATAAAGAAAATGATCAACCACGGCTAAATTGTAATGCAAAAATCATACTTATATAGAGGAACATTCTTTTCACCTTCTTGTACTCCCAGAAATAACACCAATCCCGCCCATAATAACCCTATATACATGTTTGAGAAAAATTTACTGGTGGTGGGTTTAGCCTCATCTAGTAAACAATTGGCCATTAGCTTCAAATTTGCTTCTCCAAAGTAATGTAACTAATTAAATGAGTATGTAAAAAAATGCTAAATGACGAACGAGTAATATTGTTTTCCTCAAGAAAAGTAAATGCCACATAAAATTCTATATCTGCATAATGTTTATTAGCATATCTAATTTTATAAAAAAATAAAGGGATATTTACACCCATAACCCTGAGTAGTTTTATAATTACCCCAGGTACTCAAGATAGTCACGAATTACATGAGAAACCCTGAATATTACTCCGTCTCACATCCGTAACCTTCTGTTAGTTTCAACCGTTAATCGTAACCAAACTATCGAGTTAATCTAACCTAACATCAATCCAACGGTTAAAAATAAATGAAAACTAAAAAGAAAAGAACCCCCTCCTTTAACGCACAAGGGGGTGATCGGGGGGCACTTGCAGGCGGTGGAGGCTCTGTCGAGCGCAAGCGGAAGCTGCCGAGGGGGCTTTGGCCCAATGCGACTGAATCTGCAGCAGGAGACGCAGAAGGTGAAGGTTCCAGGCCAGGCAGCGGTTCGGGGGGGGTGGAAGTTTCTAGGCGATGGTCGAGGGGGGGGGGCTTTGGCCGAGTACGGGGTGAAGGTTCCAGGCGGGAGAGGGGGGGCTTTGGCCGAGCGCGGGGTGGAGGTTCCAGGCGGGAGGGGGGGGGGGGCTTTGGCCGAGAGGACGAAGGCGGAGGTTCCAGGGGGGCTTTGGACGAGACACGAAGGCGGAGGTTCCAGGGGGGGGGGGGCTTTGCCCGAGCATGGGATGCAGGTTCCAGGCGGTGGACAGGCACAGGGGGGGGGTTCCAGGTGGTGGTCAGGCACGGGGGGGGGGGGGGGGGGGGCGGGGCGGAGGTTCCCGGGGGGGGGGGGGGGCTTCCTGATTTCAGGCGGTTGGTCGGCCGGAGGAGGGGCTTTGGCCGAAGCTGGTGTAGAGGTTGGGGGAAGAAGGGGAGGGGTCATTACTAAATAAAAGATAAATTTGGGTATAAATTGTAAAATGTTTAACAGATAACGTCAAAGTTAACTGAAAATTCGGTAGAAGTTAACACGGGGTTAAGAACGCAAGAAAAGAAAGAATCTTGTAACCCCAATGTGCATAGAAGCATCCCTTGAGAAGCCACTACTCCAGTATGATATATTGTAACAACTTAAGCTCACTCCACAAATAACTTTACTTAATAATTTAAACAAAAAACACTGTCATATTTAGTTGCAATTCAATCTAAGGTGGGAAACATACTCTTGCCTTTTCATGTCCTTCATTTCCTTAAGCTCTTCCTGGTAGTTTTCGAGCTGCAATCTGTGTCATGAATTCAAGAAAATTGATATTTTGATTAATTCACATCATGCTCCGTAGCTGCTGGGAGGCTGGAGGCGGGCGTCAGAGAGGATAATGCTACTTGTATGCCATCTTTTGTGATGGACTTATCTGAACAACAAATGCATATCTTCTGGGTTGATTCAATTTGATCCTTGATTCTATTAGTCACCTGGATGGTTCGATAACATGGAAAGATTACTAGATTTGGAGGGAAGGTAATTTTTTAGTTAGATGAGCCTACAAAGTAGTTGGTGCACCTTCGGAACCTTCACCCAAATGTCTTTCATGATTGCAAATTTATTTATGGCCGTAAATTACCAACGCACATCAATGTTTTTACGTGGCTATTATGAAGGGATCAAATTCTTATCAGAGATCGTCGATCCAAAATTCTTTATGGGAAGTTCTGATAGTTGTTTGCTTTGCGATGGAGTAGTGGAGATTCGACCACATGTCAGAGATCAAACCTGTCTAACATCAAGTAGAGCTTGATTGGGTGGTTACTGCTAGTAGTAAGGCTTTTGGGAGTCGATTTGCTAAGTGAAATAACACTCCTAATGAGCTACTTCTCCCTTGACAACAATTTTGATGATTTGGCTAGTAGAAACTGGGGTGAAATTTTTTTTCTTTTGATCGATTTTATTTTGAGAAAGTAATTATTCATGATAGGACTCTCCTCGAGTCACGTCTCCTATAAGGTAACCATGCTCTTCTTCCTTTCATTTTTTATTGAAACAAAGTTGGGGCGGACGCCATAACATGTTTCCCCCTTTTGGCCTAAAAAATAACTTTTTTTGCATAATGGTTCGCCATGAGTTATATGTCTCACATAAAGCTTCTCGATGAACTGCCTTCCTCTCCTCTATGCTTAACCTCCACGACAACAACACAGAGGGTGGCATTGGGGGCACACTGAAAAGTGAAAACACAACATAATAAAGCCCCTAGAAAGTCCTGCAACACATGCCTAAACTCGAACAACAGAGATGGTTCTGTACACCATAGTTTTAGATGAAGCGACACATGCCTTTTCCCTATTTTTTGGCATCGATATGGGTAGAGTGCCCACATTCCTAAATGCAGGCGGTATATTTAGCGGTACATTAGTTACTTCAATGATACAAGCGAAGTTTTTTTGGAGCATCTTCTTAGATACTCTAAACTATCATTATCAACCAATATGGGTGATATGAGGGGGCATGCCACTTTATTCGACGTGCCTAAGGCTTGAAGTTGTCATGAGTTGATGCACCTTCGTAAGGAGGATTGATTATTGTCATTATTGTTTCTTTTTTGATTTTTTTATATTTGTCTTCAAGCTTGTAAAAGTCGGTCGATTAGTCGAGTTGGGGGGTAGCCGACTCGACTAGAGGCCTAGTTGACCATTAGCCAGTCAACACAACTAATCGACAGACTTTTACATTGAGCTTTTACATTTTTTAGTTTTTAGTTTTTTTAAAGCAAACTTATTCTAATATGCTTAATGTTATATTTAAAGCTAATGTATAAATCTAAGTTAATATATGAATATATGTATAAGGTAATATATATTTAAAATAATTAAAAAAAATCAAAATCAACTAATGGCTGACTAAATCCGATTAGTCGCCCGACTGCCGATTAATCCTTAGTCAGTGACCCCACTGATCGAGTACCGACTACTGCTTCTTGCAATCTTGTTTGTCTTCAACTTTTAGTTGAATATTAGGTCCTTTCTTACTTTCGTAATGTAACCTTCTATTGATACCGGTCATTTCTTATTAAATAATGTAATAATTTAGTGACAAGTGTGTTTAATATATGAAAGTTTATGTAATGTCTTCATATAATGAACTGATATAATAAATGCACATGATTTACATATTGAGTTCTCTTAAACCCCCAAATGTAAGATAAGATGATATTAGAAATGCAATATTTATACATTTGGGAACTAGTAGAAACTTTATTTTTTTTGAAAATTATTATTTTTATTTAGTTTTGACATGATTTAGGTATTTCATAGGCATGCTGGCTGCAATGCCTTTGGCATGCCCTTTTTAATATTGACGAAACGGCATTGATATGGACACTTAAACCCTTGCTGTACACACTTCAACCAGATACATTGGCCTCACCTTCACCGCCTTCCGACCTTCCCATAACTGATGCTCCTCCCATCGTTCTCACCTTCCACCACAGGCAGGAGGATATGCGATGACCCACTCCATGACAAGGCAAACACCAAAACACAGTCCCAACAGTCCAATGCTCAATAACTGGAGCCCCTGCATTTGAAGGAAATGTCCCTGTACATACACAAGGATCACCTAGATGTCATTGTATTGCATTTTTTAGTTTGTAGGTACTTGCATTATATCTTTTATTGGTTAATCTTTTTCTTCATTTTAGAAACATTTTTTGTCCTTAATGTGTGCTTTATATTCTACAGGCAAAAAACTCTAGGTCATCGCACACATTGCAGTAAGTGTAATCTTGTGCAGGGGCAGTTTTGTGGCGACTGTCTCTTCATGAGGTAACGTCCTGTTATAGAAGAAAGTGCTTAAATACAGTTATCACTACTTATGGAAATCTAAGAAAAGAAATGTGGAACATGCAAATTAATTATTGTTATTGCTACTCTGATTATCAAGAAATATGTAGCATATTGTTTTCGTGAAGAAATTATGAGCGTGCCTGAATTCTGATGGGAGACTTTTCTTTTCCCATGTTACGTATGTGGAATGTTTTGTAATTTATAACCTTTTGATTTTCTATTAAGGATAACAACCATTCATGATATTACATATTGTATGTTCATAGTTTTTGAGGGGTGATACCTTAGGGACGACCGGAGGTCTTTGATATAGTGATGCTGTTGGGAGTATGGAGATGCTGCATGCCTGTAGATTGATTGAACGGAGGTGGGGAAGTCAGGGAGGTTGATGACTTGGAAGATCATTTTATTCCTTCTCACTTGATCTCCCTTTTTGTATCTTTAGACAACTTAGGCTGTTTGATGTGGATGGTTACTATTCTCAGTAAGTAATAACCATCCTTTGGGTACAAAGAAACTTTTTCACTTCATCTTCTGTGGTTTTAGCAACGTTGGAAAAATGGGAAGGACAAAGGCGAGATAGGGTAACTACACCTGCCTTGCGAGATCTGGAAAGGGAATCACTCAGATGCATACAAAGGAGAGGGGGGAGACAAAGGAGAGGGGGGACACCAAGCTCTGCACATTTTGAAGGAGAAATGCAGAGATGTGCAAGGAGGTATGGACAAATGAGGGTCGTGCTTTATTCAAAGCAAGTAACATGTCAAATTAAACCATATGGAAACTATAAGTTCACCAGTAGATTAACTTGTACATAATTAAGGACAAAGGAGAATGTGTCTTTATTAAATACACTCAGGAAGATTTGCTATTATCATTAATAAATACAACAAAATACTTATTACCTCTCACAATTCTGATGCAGCGTGGAACAGAAATATAGGGCCACATATTTATTTAATTTTTATCCGTTAATTTTATTTACGTTTATTTGAGTTGTCGTAATTTTAATTAAATAAATGAGATCGCCTGTGATCTCAATTAATTAGTTAACGATTTGAATTTCAAATTAGTCGGTTAGTCGGTTAGAGTCAATTTAGGATAATTAGTTCAATTTGAATTTGAATTCTATTTTTGTAATCTCATCCCTCCTATATAAAGGGATGATGGGGCTATGTTATAATCAATTCAGTTGATAATTAATTTGAGATTTTATCTCTCTCTCTCTTGTCTCTCTTCTTCCCCACGTGGTCTTCACGTTTCTCTCCTCCAACCCCTCTTGTTCCCGACGGGCTTCTCTCCTCAACCCTTCCATTTATTCTTCTCCACCTAAAATTCCACCGCTCAAATTTATTTCCCGCCATCACCGAATTTCGATTTGCATCATTTGGTATCAGAGCATGGCCTACAGATCGTCCTCACGATCTGACGATCCGTCCAGACGTTCGCACCGACATGCATCGAGGGATTATCATTCGTCCGGACGAAAAGGGCGAGCCAACGACGCCTACAACAAGGAGACGATACGCATGCTACTTGATTTACAAACCACATTCCACTCCCAGTTTCGAGATCTTATGGCTAACTTCGAGGCCCTATGCGCCGCCAAATCAAAGGCTCCAACAACACTAATCACCGAAACCAATATCGACGAAGAAAAACTCGCCATCAAGGACGATTCGGTCGCTGTCCAGGCCGCTTCTGATCAGCCACCACCGACGATATCGCCCCCGACAACAGCTCCAGCCCCGCTGTCGCCCAGCCTTGTCATCCCCGCACCCTCGGGTCCCCTTCTCGCAGCACCTACGGCCCCAGCAAAACCCCCAGCCCCCACCCCGCTCCCTGGGCACCCCCCGCGCACTTCCCCGCGCAAGGCTCTGCGCTTTCGCCTCCCCTTGGCGCCGCCATCCCCGCATACAACCCCTCCTCGCGCCTCCACCTTCCTCTCCCCCGCCAACCTCCAGCGCCCTCACCCCATCACGGGGCCGCCCCATCCCACGCGCGAATCTGCGCGCTTCCACCTCTCCTCATCGCCTCCCTCCTGCCTACACCTCCCCCTCGTCACTGCGCCCGCCTACCTCTCTCCCGACCCCCCCTCTCCCGCCGCTTCTGTGACCACCAGCCACCTCGGCCACTGCTGCCACCGCCCCAAGCGCCCCAGCCCGACTACCTCTCTTGGAACCTTAGGGTCTGGCGCCGCCCATGTCCCTCCGTCCCAAGCTCGCGCCGCTGCCCCCAAATGAGGAAAGACCGAACCCTAACAAGGGGATTCGACGCCCATAAAACTTGGGAAAAGAAAAAAATTGAGAATATTTGCATAAAGACCCCCTATCCCAAAAGCTTTTATCAACAGGGATATTTGGAGGATAAAAGATGCTATGGAGTTGCCTTAAGGGAAGGGGTACAAAATTTGCACTTCGACCCCCTAGAGCAGAAATATTTTAAAAAAGGTTCTAAAAAGAGGAAATCTGGGAGATCTCCTTATCCTATTAGGACTAGAACCATGAGTTTCACCTATTTAAAGGCCCCATGGCTTCATTCATTAGACACCTCTCCTCATCTACTCTCCTTGTGCTATTGTTTTGTTATGGACTCTCCAAAGGCCAAGTTGATTGTCATGAAGATGCCCCATCAGTTCTTCGAGCACCATGTCAACGGGATGAAATCCGGCTGGAAGCCTGCATATGCGCCACACCTGCTCTTCCACCACGAAGCCCACGTCGCCAACGCCCACGTCGCGCAAGTATGGATTCCGCCATTCGCTCCACACCAATTCTTCCATGGGATGACAGAAAACGCGGATTTCAAATTATCAGCCTCCTAGCCTGCAGATCCAGCAATTCGTCGGGAGACGAATTTTTAAAAGCGGAGGAGAGTTGATGCAACGTGGAACAGAAATATAGGGCCACATATTTATTTAATTTTTATCCGTTAATTTTATTTACGTTTATTTAAGTTGTCGTAATTTTAATTAAATAAACGAGATCGCCTGTGATATCAATTAATTAGTTAACGATTTGAATTTCAAATTAGTCGGTTAGTCAGTTAGAGTCAATTTAGGATAATTAGTTCAATTTGAATTTGAATTCTATTTTTGTAATCTCATCCCTCCTATATAAAGGGATGATGGGGCTATGTTATAATCAGTTCAGTTGATAATTAATTTGAGATTTTATCTCTCTCTCTTGTCTCTCTTCTTCCCCACGTGGTCTTTACGTTTCTCTCCTCCAACCCCTCGTGTTCCCGACGAGCTTCTCTCCTCAACCCTTCCATTTATTCTTCTCCACCTAAAATTCCACCGCTCAAATTTATTTCCCGCCATCGGCGAATTTCGATTTGCATCAAATTCAAACCAGATAGGTTTCCTAAATGTCATAATGGACTACACAAAAAGGCTAGGAATGATGAGGATCAACCTTTGAGGAAAAGGAGCCCAATGATGTTTGACAAACCGCCTTGCTTCACACTCAAAAGTCTCCGGCAAGGCCAGTTTAGGAAATATCTGAGAGTGGGCTCTGGCAGAAGGATGACAAGGCGTAAATGCCATAGGAACGTGTGAATAGAAACTGAGATAACACCAACTAAAATAGAATATATAGGGATATTAAGATAGTTTAAGCCAAATTCTTCTTATTGACCCCACCAAAAATTTGCATCATTTGGATGCCCTAAAAATAACAATAGCACTCGTCGAAAATCACTTTGTAGTTCAGCTCTACACATAATCTATGACAATGAGCTCAAAAGAAAGTCATGAGCATAGAAAACTCCAAATGGCATGAGTTTGGATGAAAACTTCGTACTTTAAATGATAATAATGGATGAATGTGCACCGTTGCTAAACAAACCGACTTCACAGTGGATGAAGCTTTCGAAGAAGTTAAAAGACTACCGTCTCCAGTCAAGTGAGTAGATACATCACAATCAGTAATCTATGCTAGCATTAAGGAAGAAATAAAATTGGCTACATTACCCGAGATTTTAGTCAGAGTCGCTGTAGAAGGATTCTCACAAGTAGGGGATTATATAGAAGTTACACGAGTCTCGAGTAGTTTATAGTGGAAAGTTGTACGATATGTATTGTTGACTCCTGATCTGGGGTCATCTCCACCGTAGGTGCTTCATACAGACGATGCTATTTTTTAAGAGAAAGGTTGTGGGATTCCGAGATGGAATCCACAATAGATTATTAAATTAAAGAGGAAAAAAGTACAATCAATGATAATTCCATGCTGACAAGATGCCTCTGTAATGACTTAGTACATTCTTAGGGTAGAACCTATGCTCACTAAAAATGTCTCCATTTCTAACACACCAAATAGACCAAAGAAGTGCGAACCCACGAGTGATGTGTTCCTGTGAATTACCACCTACAACACATATAGATCTCCAAAAAGAAGAGACGTCAACCGTGATCCAATAAATATTTGCATCGTTCAATACCAAGCACAAGAAGTTACATTTGAAGAAAAGATGATCCATATCCTCTTCCTCACCACATCTTCCTCAAATCCGGTCATCCGTATGAAGAAGATTACTCCGTCTCACCTTAGTAAGTAGCCGTCCATTTCTAACCAACCATAGAAGCACCTTAATCCATTGGGGGTTTTTACAGCTCCAAATAATCTTGCAGTCAAGCTTCATATCATCTTGAATCACATTGAGGCAATGTGCAAAAATTTAATAAGCCTTTTTGATAGAAAAAGAACCATTAGCCCAACGGAAATGGTCTCTTTACCGAGACAAACCATGAAAATAAGACAAATCATTTAGCATTGCCAAATAGTCATTCATCCATTGCTTCGAGAATCCACTTCTGAAGTTTGGCGCCCATGTAATCTTTACATGCTTATTGAATATGTAAGTTTTGGTCTTCTGCCAGCTTAAATTGACGAGGGTAACACTCCTCCAGAGGGCCTAAATTGGTCTAGTTGTCTCGCCAGAAGAGAAAAGTGTCACCATTCCCAATGGTCGACTGAAGTAAATCCCCTAACTCCAGGAGGATCTTACGAATTCCCTCCCAAAGAGACGAGGGGTAATGCTCAGAATCACATGTCTAGATCCATGGATAGCATAATTATTCTGCATCAGTCAACATACAAGGTCATCACCTTTTCTCCAAATTCTGAGAACCCACTTGGTTAGAAGGGCCTTATTTATGCATTCAAGCATGTGAATCTCCAAGCCACCATTTTTCTCAGTTCTTGTGACAGTCTCCCAACTCACGGTGAATGCCGCCTTTCTCCTGCCTGCCATCCAACCAGAAGAAACACCTCATTATATCCTCTATCTTTCCATGGACACCAAGTGGAAAAAGTGCAATGGAACAACAAGAAGACAGGGATAGTTGATAGAACATGCTAGAGGAGCACCCATTTTTCGCCTTTAGATAACATTTTCGCTTTCCAACCATCCAACTTAATCTCAAATCTTTCAAAAATCAGTCTCCAATCGCATGCACGCAGTCGACCATCCACCATGGGAAATCCAAGGTATGTAACAGTGAAGGAACCCTATGGGCATCGAAGAAAGGCATTAGTCTAAATTATCTTGCTCTCGGAGAGTCCAAAAGAGATAAAAACAGATTTGTCTCTGTTGAAGACCAGAGACATGTCCAAAGATGTTCATAATCAACGATGCATGTCTCACCTGATCTATCCCTCCCTTTAGAAAGATCATAGTATCATCATCATATTGAAGAATTGGTATCGATATGTCATCCCTGGAGTATCCTGCACATAAGTGCCCTTTATTGGTCAATCACATAATATCTGTTAGAGCATCCACAACGATGACAAAAAGAAGTGTGGCCAGAGGACAACCCTGTCGAATTCCCCATTGCAGCTGGAAGAACCCCATTCCGGCCTTCCATTTACGAGACGACAAAAGAAGCCGTCACAATGCATCGCTTAATCCATGCGATCCACATCTCAAGAAAGCCCCTCCACTGCAAAGATGCCCGAATAAAGTGCCATCCGCCAGTCAATACAATCATAAGCTTTGGAAAAATTCACCTTCCAAAGTAGACCCTTTTTTCGTAGTTTGTTTGCGTCTTCGTGTTTGCGTTTGTTCGCCTTCCAACACAATGTAGAAGTATCGAATTTGAATGTTAGCTTTTGTTCGCATCTTCAATCAAAGTAAATTTATCTAAATTCCTTCTTGAAATAGTCCACCCCAAGCACCCGTGGGTTCTAAAGCAGTAAATCTTGAAATGAAAGCACCTCTGATCGAGTTCCAGATGTTCTCTATTCGTTGACTGATTTTGTTTTCCTGAAGCAAGATAATATTAGCTTTGGCTTCCGCACACTAATCCTGTACAACAAGTTTCTTCTCTGGCCTACCTAGCCCTCTAGTATTCCAGGTCACAACGTTCATTTGGAAACAAGTTTGTCTTCGCGTGGTGGAACCTCTCCCAGACATTCCACCTAAGCCCTATCGACTATTTCTAGAATCGGCTGCGAGACGCAAGAAGCCTTCTTCTTCACACAATCCTTCTTTTGGGAAGATGCACAACTACTGTCAAAAGTGGATCTCCTGTACAGGGTAAACCCACCTGGAATGATCGTCTTCTCCAAATCCTCAAATTTTTGTAGAGTTCTATACCATGTCTAACACATGTGTCGTCTCCTTTCTTTCGTCGGGTCCTTTAGTATCTTTTTTCGAATCTCTCCAAACCTGCCATATCAAAGGGGGTAACTTCTTTAATAGAGCTCTCAAAGGTTAGGGGATTATCACCAGAACCCCCAAAGAATAATGGAGTTGTAGGAAAGTCCACCACCTACTGACGTGCCTTTAGACTTCACGGAGATCCCAGCTTGCCCAAGTCTAGAAGAAACATCGTCGTCGAGGAAGGGGGGGTCTCACGAATAAATGAGCGCTAGGAGGCCTTCGCCTGTGATTGGGTCAGGTTGAAACTCTTGTTATCTCCCACAGTAACATTAAATGAGGCTCCAGATGCAATCAGGTTCTAAGAAAGGCCCAAAAAACGAGTCTGACTCAAGAGGTGAGAAGTGGTTCCGAAGGAGAATATGGAAGTCGGCTTTGATTTTCAATTCAACAGAAGAAAGGAGATGGAGGAAGGCTACCGATGATAACAGAAGTAGAACTTGAAAAAGAAAGAAGAAGGAAGAAGGGAAAGGAAGAGTTACCTGTTGGGTTCTCGTTAGGAAGTTGGAGAAGCTCGAGGAGCGACCTTCTGATTATTTCCTTAATCCGGTGGAATGAGATCACAGGAGAAGCTCGACATATGTTGGGGATCAAGTGCAACAAAAGGGGGTATCTCTTTTTGGATCTCGCTGGAGCCGATAGGTGGCAGTCACTCAACACTGATGATGCCCTCAACTATTAACTGAAGGGTTTGGGAGCTCTCTCTCTCAAGGACTTAAATTTCGATTTCGATCACCATTTCGGTGAGTGATCGAAACGAAATTTTGACCGAAATTCGACTGAAATTTCGGTCATTTCGATCACTTTTTGTACTAGAGCCCCCAAATTTCGGCTGATATAGGCCGTTTCAGTCGAATTTCGGTCACCCACCGAAATCGAAATTTAGCCGAATTTTGCCAAAATTTGATGCCATGCTTTCTCTCTCTCTCTCTCTCTCTCTCTCTTTCTTTCGTTCACTCCAAGTTGGCAGACCCCCCATAATGAAGGAGGGCGATGGGTTTTGAAGTCGACCGTTAGGGTTAACGATGGGATCAGAGGTGGTGGGTGGTCGAGGGAGGAGAGAGGTACGACGTAGCCTCATAGTGGTCGAGAGGAAGAGGCGGAGGAGTCGGGGAGGACGCTCGATTCTTGGCCATCTGATCGATCGAGATCGAGCGGCCGAGATGGAGACATGTGGCAAATGGAGAATACAAGAAATGAAATAATAAGTAGGAATAAAATAAAAACAAGGGAAAGAAATGTGGGCTGTTGGATGAAGGGACCCCATCCAACGACCGACATTAAAAGCGGTTGGAGGAGTAAAAGGGGGCGACTCGTGGTGACTCCAGGAGCGACCATGTATCACTCCAAAAAAATACGGAAAATATTTAAACGAAAAATCAATATAAAATAAAAAACGACTTCAAATTAGAAAGTGTCCTACATGAAAGGTGTTCATCTCAATGAAGTCTACAACTTTCAATGAAGTCTACAATATCAAAAGAAGTCATCTGTACAAAATGGAAATTTTGGTGGTATTCAATGTACATAAAAATCGTACTTTAATATTTTACATTTTTTTTGTTTTTTAATTAAGGAATAATTCAAAATAAAATCTGATATAAAAGAAGATAAAGATTTACATATTAATAATATTTTTTGGGATTTTTAATAATTAAGAAAATAAAGGAATAAAATAAGATAGACTTATGTACATACCATATATTTAGACTTAGAAGGATTCATTTTTTTATTTTTTGTGTTATTTTTATTTGTATCTTTATACACATTATCAAAACATAAATCAAAGAAAATAAATTAAAAAGAAACAAAACAAATATAGTTAATTATGCACATAAATTAGTGAGTCAAAGTTATTTAATATATACAATATACGCTGTGGATCCAAAACCCAAGTTTCACATATGTACTCCATTTCTTTTGAATTTGATCTTGATTTGTAGATAATTGATTGGATATTAATTCAAAAGTGATTAGAGGTTCATAGTAGACTGCATGTGAGAGATATTTGGCATTGCGACTTTCTGTCTCAAAATTTGGGTTTAGTTTTATTTGACAATTATACAAGTTAGTATTTTTTTGATATTTTTCATTTATTTATGTTAGTTTTTAGCACACACTGGAGTTGATTTTATTTCTTTTTGAATTATTATAAAGTAATATAAAAATATAGGAAATCGTGTTAATTTACAGGTGCTTGTATACATACAGTTATTTGCTTCTTATTAATGCAAAATATAAATGATAATATATAGATATTATCTACACATGCATGAATGATAATAACACAGTGTTAATTCCTCAACGCGATTAGTTACTTGGGAACATAGCTCTATTTTCAGCTTTTAAAGTTATGAATCACATATCCATTAGAGGTCAAAATCCTATAGCTATAGTATACCATTTTCATGATCAGACAGATTAGTTGTCCTCTGCACAACTTCTACTCTTCGCTTCAGAGCATGTTCGAGAAGCTGTACTAATTCATGCTCGTGACTACATCTGTAGAGCAACATATGACCTATAAGAATGCCACAATGGTTGGAGTTTTTCTGATGACTCTAGATCATGAGTATGATGCTGCACACACTCAGCTTCTCACAGGTGCATCTATACCTCTGATGGAAGAGGCTTACAACAGACTTAGCAAGGTCACTGTCCCATCTACTGCTACCACTCAAACCTCCTCTGAGATGGTCGCATCTCGCAGTAGAGGAAGTACATTTTGGTTTAGAGGATGCGATGCCCATGGCAGAGGAGGCTGACGTCGGTGTTGTCAACATGGCCTCAAATTTCAGCGAAATTCGGTCGAATTTCTGTCGAATATCGATATCCAGTCGAAATCGAAATTCCACCGAAATGACCGAAATATGGGGGTCCTAATACAAAAAATGACCGAAATGACCGAAATTCCGGTCGAAATTCCACCGAAATTCCATCGAAATTCTGTTTTGGTCGATACCGAAATGGTGACCGAAACCGACATTTAGGGCCTTGGTTGTCAATGCACTTACTGTCATCGTCCTGGTCTTTCAGAGGAGACTTGTTGCTTCAAGCATGGCTACCCCTACGTCTGCTCATGTGGCCGACCAGGTTGAACCTACAGCAACCTCTATTAATCAGAAGTTTAATAATAGGGATTATATCACTTGTGCCCCTCCGAGATATCGCAATATCAGTTATGCCCTTTTTTTTTAGTAATATCAATTGTACCCTTCACTTCTTCCCATTTTATCACTTGTGCCCCTCAGGTTAATTTCCATCCAATCCTAATACAAACAGACTTTAACTTCAAGGATACAAGTGGAATTAATTGAAAAGAATGGATTGAAATGTCCAACTCTTCTTCTTCCTCCTCCATCCTCTTCCTCTCCCTTCTCTTTCTTCTCCCAGCCACCTGCTCCTCCACCGGCTCCTCTCGACCGCCCTCAGCCCATCCCTCCACCCCGAGTCCCCGCTCTCGCACCTCCGTCCCCCGGACCTCGCACCTTCGACCCGGCTCCTCCATGGACCCTTGTGCCCTGCCTCCTCTGCCTCCCCCGGCCCCTGCCTCCTCCCCCTCCCTCGGCCCCCCCGCCCCCTCCCGCTGCTCCTCACCCCTCCCCTGCCCCCGCCGGCCCTGCCACCCCCGCAACCCCCTCCCGCTGCTGCTCACCTCGCACCACCCCCATGCCCCTCCTCCCGCTGCTGCTCCCCCCGCCCTTGCCCCTGCCACCGCCGCGCCCTCCCCTCCCGCTGCTGCTCACCCCGCGCCCCTTGCCACCACCGCACCCCCTCCTGCTGTTGCTCCCCACGCCCCTGCCCCCGCCACCGTCGTGCCCTCCCCTCCCGCTGCTGCTTACCCCATGCCCCCTCCACCACCGCACCCCCTCCCGCTGCTGCTCCCCCTGCCCCCGCCACCGCCGCGCCCTCCCCTCCCGCTGCTGCTCACCCTGCGCTCCCTGCCACCACCGCACCCCCCTCCAGCTGTTGCTCCCCCCGCCCCTGCCACCCCCGCGCCCCCTCCCGCTGCTGCTCACCCCGCGCCCCCCTGCGCCCCCTCCCGCTGCTGCTCAACCCGCCCCTGCCCCAACCACCCCCGCGCCCCCCTCCCGCTGCTGCTCAACCCGCCCCTGCCCCCACCACCCCCGCGCCCCCCTCCCGTTGCTGCTAACCTCGCAGCCCCTCCCGCTGCTGCTCAACCTGCCCTGCCCCCGCCGTCCCCCCTCCCACTGCTGCTCCCCCGCCACCCCCGTGCCCCCTTCCGCTGCTGCTCAACCCGCCCCTTCCCCCGCCATCATCGCGCCCTCTCCTCCCGCTGCTCCTCACCCTGCCCCTGCCCCCGTCCGGCAACACGTCATCCTCCGGGACCTTGATACCGTGACGGCTCGACGCTCGGATGGCGATGGAGTAGCCAGAAGAATCAGGAGAGTGCGATGGAGCTTCTATCCTGCCCTATGAGGATGAAGCTTATCCCATTTTTCTGACCATCATACCCTTCATAACCACATCATGGTTTGAAAAAACCATGGTTAAGTCAATTCATTGACGGTCAATCTGACGGAAGGGCACAACTGATGACGGAGAAAGAAGTGAGGGGCACAACTGATATTACCAAAAAGATAGGGGCATAACTGATATTGCGAGATCTAAGAGGGGCATAAGTGATAAAATCCCTTAATAATATTATCTCCCATTTGAGGGAGATTATGATTCATGCTGTTGCCACTACTACTGCTTCTGTTGGCTCTTCTGACGTTGCTGTCACATCCAGAGCCTATTCTAGTGCCTCAGGTATAGTCTATGCCGTTGCCATTTGTCACAGGGAAGGCATGTCTGAGTGGATCGTGGATTCTGGTGCATCTCATCATTTTGTGTGGAGACAAAATTGAGTTTGTATCTTACATATCTGTGCCTCTAGGCAAGTCAATTGCCGTTGCAGATGGGATTCATTCCCTTATTACAAGACATGGGGAGATCTCTTTGACGCCATCTACGCGTATGCAGAATGTGCTTCATGCACCTGATTTCTCTACGAATTTATTAGCAATTTGTGAGATCACTAAGGATTTACATTTTCGTGCCATATTTGACTCCCATTTTCTTGTGTTTCACGACCTACTTACGAGTAGGATGATTGGATAGCCATGAGCAAGGGGGTCTCTCCAGACTGGTCAGTCTCCATATGCTGGTGCTTCTTCCATTATCACTGGATCAGTCTCTTCATATATGTGACATCTCGATTTGGCCTCCTTCATTTGCGAAAGATGTGTCATGTCCTTCCTCAGATCTCTTCCATATCCATTTTTCAGCGCGAGGCTTGCCAGCTTGGGAAGTATCACGTGTCTACTTTTCTTGTTAAACGACGACAATAACTCTAACTATCATAAGGTAGCGAAATTCCTTGTCGCATAAGTAGCGACCTGTACGAGTGGTGTCACGATTGCCCCGCTATCTCCGACATGGACCAGTGAAATTGAATTCTCCGTGAAGATGCGGAGTACCAATGGCTAGACGGTCAGCCCTCGTACACCTTGACTATAGCTTTGCAATGACAACCGTCGATCAAATGTTTATGATAGGTGGGAGGTGGTGACACACAACGACTGTTAAGAAATGGGAAGCGGAAGCGAAAACATGGAAAAAGATTAAACATCAAAGAAGAACAGCGGGATTTACGTGGAACCCTACTCTGTGAGGAGCGGGATGAAACCACGGGAGAAGCCCTCAAAGGGGCATATGCTTCTATTGATTTTCTCATTGGATACAGGAGGTCTGGGGCTCCTTATATAGCCTCTCCAGAGCCTCCAAGTCCCACCACTAGACGATGTGGGACTAAACACATGGATGGGGTAAATGGATCTTCTCCAGGATCCATTTACCCTGCTACAACTCAATAGGCGCACAACCAAATACTCTAACAACGACCAATCATGAAAGACCACTCTTTCGTCTGACGGATGCCTAACTTCTTTCCAGGGGGTGGGACACTGCAAGGTGGGTAGTTTATCTGGGGCGGATCCCTCCTAAAGAGTAACGAAGGTGTGCGTCGTAGTAGCAATAAGTTATTTGAGCTAGTCCATTTTGATATTTGAGGTCCCAGTCGTGTCCCCAACGATCATGGGCACATGTTTTCTCTTGTAGCTGTCGATGATTATTGTTGTATTTTATTTGGCAAACACAATTGAAGTTGGTATGCCATTCACTCCTTTATTTATGTTAATGAATATTTTTCTGGACAATGCCTTGGAGTTCTATACCATTCAACTGTCTCAGTTCTTTATGTATCTTGACATTATACATCAGACTTTTTGTGTGTACATTTCTCAGCAGCACGGTGTTGATGAACACAAATACCGACATTAACTTGATGTGACCAAGACACTCCTTATTCAGAGTTGTGCTCTCTGAGAAGCATCTTCTCTCTTGGACTACGTATCTTTGGCTATGTGGCATCCGTTCATCATCTAACTCTAGGTTGTGACAAGCTCTCCCTTAAAGCTGGCAAGTGTATCTTCGTGGGCTAACCCTAGATCCAGAAGGGGTATCAATGTTTTGATTCAGTTAGACGAAAGTACTGTGTTAGTGTTGATGTTACCTTCTTTGAGTCGACGATGTATTTTTTTCCCTATAGGTGACAAGTTGACCCCGTCTGACTCTGGTGAGGAAGGTTCCATCCTCCTATGCCACCACCACCTCCACTCGTGGTTCCTTCAACGCCTCCACCACATACACCACCTCCGCCACCTCTACCTCTTGTTGACGTACCTACTCCTTTGGCTCAATTTTTGCCTCATTATTATTGTTGGGAGAAAAACTTAGATTATTCATTCAGAGAAACCCTAGGCTCTCTTATATAGGGAGGGACCTTAAGGGTAAAGTACACAGTAGTCCATAAACGACAAAGAAATAACGAAGAGGTACATAACATAATAATAATAATAATAACTATCTCTACACTCCCCCTCACCGTGGAGCATAGATGTCTATTATGCTCAGCTTGGATGAACATCTCTGAAAAGGTCCTCTGAGCAATGGCTTGGTGAATACATCTGCAGTTTGATCTCCTGAGCTCACATGCGTAGTAGATATCAATCCTCTCTGGATCAAGTCTCTAGTGTAATGGTAGTTAACTTCAATATGCTTGGTTCTTTCATGAAAAGCTGGATTGTTGGCAATGAACAAGGCTGCCTGATTGTCACACTGAAGCTTCATGGGTAGAGGCACAATTACATGTAGATCTTCTAGTAAGGATCGAACCCACATCATTTCCGTGCTGGCTTGAGCCATGGCCCTATATTCGGATTCGGCACTGGACCTTGCCACAACAGTTTGTTTCTTGCTTTAACCAGAGAGCCTCCAACAAAAACTGCGAATCTTGAGGTTGATTTTCGATCCTTAGGGCATCCTGCATAATCGGCGTCTGCACACGCTGAGATAGATAAATCTGTGCCCTTTCTGAACAACAACCCTGAACCTGGGGAAGACTTCAGATACCTCAGTATCATGTATATAGCATCCATGTGAACTTGTCTTGGCTGCTCCACAAATTGACTCACCCTGCTTACTGCAAATGCAGTATCCGGACGAGTTATGGTAATATAAAGGAGTTTTCCCACCATTTCTCTATATCTCCTCTTATCCACTTCATCAGTATCACCATCATACAACTTCATGCTAGGGTCCATGGGAATATTTGATGGTTTGTATCCATCCATGCCTGTCTTAATCAGGAAGTCTGTAATGTACTTCCGTTGGGTCATCACCAAGCCCTGTGCATTCCTTGCAAATTCCAACCCCAGAAAATATCTTAAGGTTCCAAGATCCTTTGTAACAAACTGACGGCCTAGGATTGCCTTCGCCCTTTCTATGCCCTGAACATCATCTCCTGTAACAAGAATATCATCAACATAGACCATGATAACAACCGTACCTGCCGATGACTTCTAGACAAACAACGAGTGGTCTGCATTTGACCTCTTGAATCCCTGTTGCTCAATAAGGTTGGAAAGCTTCTGGAACCATGCTCTTGGACTCTGTTTGAGGCCATATATTGCCTTGTGAAGTCTACAGACCATATGCTTCTCCCCCTCAGCAGTAAACCCATGTGGTTGCTGCATGTAGACTTCCTCCTGTAGATCCCCATATAGAAATGCATTCTTGACATCCAGTTGAGATATACTCCATTCACGAACCACGGCCACCGATAAAAGAATGCGAAGGGTAGAATGTCTAGCCACTGAGAGAAAGTATCCATGTAGTCTACGCCATAGGTCTGTGTAAACCCACGCGCGACCAAACATGCTTTGTACCGATCCAAAGTGCCATCTGCATGATATTTAACTGTGAAGACCTACTTACAAGTCACAATAGATGCATCAGGAGGAGCAGGAACCAAAGACCATGTGCCACGAGACTGCAATGCACGCATCTCTTCTTTCATAGCTAATCTCCAGCAATCACTCTTCAAAGCTTCCTGGTAGGTCCGTGGTATATCCACGGAAGACAAGGCTGAAGCAAATCTCTGAAAGTCACCAGTGAGACGGTGAAACAAAACCTGTGACGCAAATGGATAAGAGGCACACATCCGCTTCTACTTCCGAATAGCAATCGGAATATCAAGATCATCATCTGCTGCACTGGATGGTCTAGTGTCTTCCTGTACTGAAGAATCCTGCACATGTATCAAATCTGACCCGTCAGTAGTAATGCCATCTGAACATACCTGAGGCGTGATGGGTGGCTGACGTGTAGCCTGAGCAGGACCTGATCGACGCATATAGAATTTTGGTAGAGGTGAAATGGGAGGTCGTGGAAGAGGTGGAGGAGGAGGTGGTGGTGGTGGTGGAGCTGACGTGGAGGCAGGAACAGGAGGAGACTCAGGTGAACTCCAAGTAGGTGGTGGAGGAACGTAGACATTATCATTGGTAGTGGATGGTACCAGTCTGTCACCTGCAGGAGAAAAATACACGACAGACTCAAAGAAAGTGACATCAGCACTTACGAAGTACTTATTTATAGGATCATAACACCGGTAACCCTTCTGAGTCCTGGAATAACCAACAAAGACACTTGACTGCTCTAGGAAAGAGTTTGTCAAGTCCGGGAGACAGAAGATGAACAAATGCCACAGTACCAAAGACACGTGGAGTCACTGAGAATAATTCCTTGTCAGGAAAAATGAGAGAAATAGGTATCTTCTCATCAAGAACAGAGGATGGCATTCGATTGACCAGATAACATGCAGTAAGAACATCATCCCCCCAGAAAGAAATAGGAGCGCAACTCTGAATCAACAGGGTTCGAGTAATATCCAGGAGATGGCGATGCTTTCTTTCCGCCACACCATTCTGCTGAGATGTATATGCACAAGTGGTTTGGTGAATAATGCCCTTTGATGAAAGAAATTGTGAAAGTGACCGCGTGCAAAATTCTAGGGCATTATTCGTCCGAACATATTTGACTGAAGAAGAGAAAACATTGTGCACTTCATTAATTAAATTCTTGATCACATCTCCTGCTTCAGATTTATTTTTCAAAAGAAAGACCCATGATACACGAGAGAAATCATCCACTACCACAAGATAAAATCTGTGCCCCTGATGATCGGGTACACGACTCGGACCCCACATATCTATATGTAACAACTCGAATGGGGAGCTACTGCTCCGACTCTGACGATTAGGAAAGCTCGACCGATGATGCTTTCCCAACTGACATGCTTCACAACGAAAGGACGAACTAGGAGAGATCTGGGGCAGAAGATGGCGCATTTTCTGGAGCGGAAGGTGACCAAAACAGAGATGCCAGATGTACGGAGAAACTGGTCCGGCAGAATGAGAGGAGACGCCAGCATATGAATCCCGAACCAGTCGATATAGATCATTCTGCTCAGAGCCACAACCAATCACCCTGCCCGTTAGTATGTCCTGAAAAATAAGAGAAAACGGGTCAAATATAGCATGACAATGCAAATCCTTCGTAATCTGACTAATAGACAACCGATTCATCGAGAACTCAGGAGCATGTAGGACATTCTGTAGATGCATAGTGGAGGATAGGATCATATGAAGACCTCCCCCTGTCCAACAAGAGGGGAATGAGTACCATCTACGATCTGCACTGAGCGGTCGTTAGGAATGTCCCTGTAGGAATGTAGTCTCTCTCTATCTCGACAGAGATGATGTGCGGCTCCCGAATCTATAACCCAATCAGAGATATCATGAGACGGTGTAAATGCAGTAGATCTACCTGAGGTATTAGCAGCAGCAGATGAACTGGCGGAGGCTGTAGCAGCAACATCTGAAGGTCCACCAGACGAATCATCAGATGAATGTGGCATAATATCTCGGAGACGTGCCACAAGTTCCTCAAAACGATTATCTGCAGTAGATGGCAACGGGGATTGAGAATGCTCTGCAACACGTGCCGATGCTGGGAACCCATGCTTAGAATAGTATGTCTTCTCTGAGTGTCCTGTGCGGTGACAATAGGAACATGTCTGACTGAAGCGACCACCCCTTCCCTGGGGTCCACGTCCACGTCCACGACTAGAGGATGGGCCACCTCTCCCACGCGAGACTGCCATCGCTGATGGGGGTGGAGTAGAAGAGCTGGAAGAAACTGTAATGCGATTGAGTCTCCTGTAAACATCCTCCACTGGAGGAATAACTGCATCGGCTAGGATCTGAGACCGGGCGGCGTCGTATTCAGGATCAAGGGCCGCAAGTAGAACACCCACCATGGTGGCGTTCTGAAATGTCTTCTGCTGTTCAGGAGTAGCTGTGAGTGGGATAGTACTGTATAACTTCTCAAACATCCCTCTCAGGGATGTGTATAAGGAGTGAAGAGGTCTACCGCTCTGCTTCATTGTGAAAATGTCATGCTGAAGCTGTAACATCTTGGTCTCATTTCGCACCTGCGAATATGTAGCGGCGAGAATATCCCACATCGCCTTGGCAGTGGGCTGATGGATGACATCATTAGCAATCTCCATCGTCAATGTACCAGACAACCAGACCTTTGCGTAGGAGTCATCAGCCTCCCATGAGGCATATGTCCCTGTCTTCTCTACGGGCTCATCCTCGGTAAGAATGTGCTTCTTACCATTCGACTTCATGAGGCTCATGAACTGCATTGCGCAGAGCTCATAATTCGACCCGTCCATCTTTACTATTGGCGCATGACCTTTGAATGCGCCGGTGGAGGGCATATCAACCTTTGATTCTGACATACTGCCGCTGGAGAAGAACTAGGGTTTTGTAGACAAGGTAATGAATGTCTACACAAACTGCATTGGATTCGAGTGCGTATGTAGACGTTACGCACTCAAATCCATCTATCCGGTGGAAGAAACGAGGGTGGCTAGGGCACGCCGGAGATGAGGCCGCGTAAGGGGCTGGCGGCGGGACAGGAAGTCGCCTATAGGCCTGGCGGCAGGAGTGGTGCCGCCCAAGTAGTGGCGGCGCGACAAGGAGGCCGCCTGGGGAGGGCGGTGAGGATTGGCGGCGGAGGGGGTCCGCCTGGGGACTGGTGGCGGCGGGCTGGGGGCTAGTTAGCGGCGGGGAGGGGCCCGCTGAGAAGGGAGGGGCGATAGGAACGCCGGGGATCGGCGCGGGGGTACGGCGTGAGAGGAGAGGGCGGTGGGTGGGGAGAGGGAGAGAGCCCTAGGGCGGCTCTGATACCATGTTGGGAGAAAAACTTAGATTATTCATTCAGAGAAACCCTAGGCTCTCTTATATAGGGAGAGACCTTAAGGGTAAAGTACAGAGTAGTCCATAAACGACAAAGAAATAACGAAGAGGTACATAACATAATAATAATAACTATCTCTACAGTTATGTATGCATGTTGCCTTCTTTACCTCTTGCTCATGTTCTGAGTGCTTGGTTTCTACTGATGGCACTAGTGATTTATCTGTATAGCATGCTACTTTACAAGTCGAGCATGTGCCTACTCAGGAGGCTACTTTACATGACAGAAATGGTCCAGAGGTCCTTGATCTACCCATTGATCTCAGGAAGTGGAGGTTTACATGTGTTACGTATTCTCTTGCTGCTCGTATTTCTTTGGAGCATTTTCTCTTAGTTGTGGAGATCCCACAGACATATCAAGAGGCTATGCAAGACAGTCAATAACGTCTTGCTATGGAAGAGGAGATGACAACTCTCCAGTAGTGTGGCACATAGAGCTTGGTTTACTGCCCATACAAGGACTTTTGTTGTTGGTTGCAAATGGGTGTTTTCATTGAAGTAACATGTAAATGGTATCGTTGATCTCTATAAGGCTTGGCTTGTGGCTCGTGGGTTCACCTAGACATCTGAGGTGGTCATGATATGTTCACTCATGTGGCACCCCATTCTACACTTCGGATCCTTTTCTTTGTTGCTATGGTACCAAGACTAGTCCCTATCCCCATTAGATTTGAAGAATGGTTGCTGTTGAGTCTACATGCATCAACCACCTAGGATCGTTGTCAAGGGGAGTGTCAAACGGTTTGTAAATTTCATAAGGTTACTAGTGGCCTTAAGCAGAGTCCCAAAGTATGGTTCCATAAGCTCTCAGACTTGATAGAGCAACATGGCTTCATGAGATCGACTGCAGATCATCCAATATGTTCAGAGAACTTAAAGAGGTATCGTTGTCATTCTGGTCCGTGTCTATGATACCATTGTATATATGATGATGCGCAGGGTATTAGTGTGGCTAAGGAATACTTGGACATCAGTTTGCCACCAAGGATCTTGGTGATTTACGATACTTGATAGGTATCGAGTTCACCATGAACCAGCATGGTCTTGTGATAGTCCCAGAGGAAGTATGTTACAGATCTCCTTTTACAGACTAGTATGGCAGATTGCAGACCAATCACTACTCCCATGGATCCTAGCATGAAGCTATATGATGATGATACAAAGGAGGTGGACAAAAGGAGATACATGGAGTTTGTTGGGAAGCTCCTCTATGTGACTATCACTAGGTCTGTCATCTCCTTTACTACGAGCGCAATTAGCCAATTTATGGAGCAATCGAGACATGCACACATAGATGCAATTCATATGATTCTGATGTATCTAAAGTCCTCTCCAGGTACTGGATTGCTTTTTATTAGAGGGGCATCCCTTTCCATCACGGCGTGTGCAGACACAAACTATGGTTGATGCCCCAAGGACATGAAATCTACCTCCTGCTATGCGGTGTGCATAGGAAGCTTTTTGGTGTCATGGAAGAGCAATAAGCAGTCCGCGGTTGTTAGATCTAGTGTTGAGTCAGAGTACAGGGCCATGGCGGAGGGTAGCAGATCCGTTCTGACTGACTTTGCTATTTTTTTTGAGGAAAAGACTGACTTAGCTATTGACGCGCCTCTCCCCTACAGTTATAATGCAGTTGTTCTTTTCATCACCAATAACCCTGCCTTCCATGCGAGGACCAAACACATTGAGGTCGATTGTCACTGTACATGTGACATGATTCAGAAGGGTTTTATCTCTTCTTCCCATGTCAGCTCAGGGAACAGAAAATAGATGTTCTCACCAGGGCTCTAACCAGAGGGGTCTTTCCAGAGGTGTTGTTCCAAGTTGAGCATGATAACTTGTTTATGTTCCTCCCGCCATGGGTTTTTAGCCCTGCAATTTTTAGCGTTATAGTTTTTAGCACATGTGGTCACACGAAAAGATCGGATTCAGAATGATGTGATCAGGATGAAAGTTGGTGTAGCTCCGATTGAGGATAAAATGAGAGAGAACTGCTTAAGGTGATTTGGTCATTTGCAAAGGAGTTTTGCTATTACACCATTTAGAAGATGCGAGATTTGGGATGTTGAGCCGGCTAAGAGAGGGCGAGGAAGGCCCAACCCAAGAAGTCAGAACGGATGTTCTTACACATGTTCAAAGCTTTCTCTAAATTTTTAGCGCTACTGCTTTTCTAAATATTATTTTTATATACATCCAATACTTGATTATATTCATCGATATAATCATATGAAGTCCCTTTGAACTCGTAATATAAGTCAGCTAGCATGTATACACCTTACGCAATGGTGCTGCAATTTCCTGACATTTATGAGTCCGGTGGCCTTTGTGTGCACAAACACAGGCGAGTAAGAACACCTATAAGTTCTTAATCTTTCGACTCTTACGAGTAATCCACGACTGCTTCGTTCCTTGAGAGCTTGCATCACACTAATCTTGTCATTTTTCTTCCTTAGGCTGCATGTGGACATTTCTTTTAAATGAGTTTTTCAATGCAAGATTGCAGCTAGTTTGTCATGTAAGGCATTACTTTTGTAAAATTGAAACTCAATATGATGCTTCTGCAGAACTTTTTGTACTAGTAATTCGTTGGATAATTTACTATTAGTACCATTCACCATGGATCAATGTCCATTTAGAGTAACTCATATCTGGTATATGAGTGATATCTTGCATTTTGATTTATTTCTTGCAAACTTTGATGGTATGATGAAGCTCTAATAGAATGTCATTCACCATGGATTAATGTCCATTTAGAGCAACTCATATCTGGTATGCGAGTGAAATCTTGCATTTTGATTTATTTCTTGCAAATTTTTGTCGTATGGTGAAGCTTTATAGAACTCCATTGTCTAAAAATTCAAGGGAACATTTTACCGGTGAAAACTACATCTGAGCAATATGGCTGCTAATTTTTCATCCTTTCCCATAATTCCCTAATACTAGATTATCTTCTTGTTTTTATGCTCCTAATATAGATATGGAGAAAATGTACTCGAGGCCAATGAGAATTACATCTGGATATGTCCTGTTTGTAGAGGAATATGCAACTGTAGCCTCTGCAGAGTGAAGAATGGATGGGCACCAACTGGCCCCCTTTACAAAAAAGTATGCCGGATAGTTATCATTGTTTATTTTTGTAATGAATAATAGTTTGTTACTTAGATTTTAATATCACACAACATATTTCTTAGGTGAGAAAACTTGGTTTCAAGTCTGTGGCACACTATCTCATCCAAACCAGGCGTGGGGATCCCTCAGAAGATCCAGACTCTCTGCTTCAAGTATCAGCGAAACGATCATTGTTGTTTGCAGATGTAGAAGAATCTCCGTTCTGCAAAAAGTTGACTGTTGAGCCGGAGTCTGGGGATTCTAACATGAGCGAGGATGGAGGGAATGGAGTACCTGGCTCTGAAAGCAGATTTTTGAAGTCCGTCAGTGACTTCTGACTATTCTGGGGATGCATTCTAATGGAAGGGCATCATTCATTTCACAATGGAAGGGAAGTTCATGTCAAAGGTTAGTTTAAGTTTGCCGAGTTATGAGAATTAAGCGTCTCTTCGACGTGACAACAGATTTTCGAAGGATAATTAGTTCCAATTTTGAGTTGACATCAAGTAGATCTAATTAATCGAGAAGGCTTCTGCTCGGGTTAGTTCGGCATTTTGGAGTTTTGCTACTTTGGCCGGCTCGGATTTTTTGTGTATTTTGGTGCTTGGGGTGTTATTATGGCTAATGTAAAAACAGTTGGTTATGACTCTGAATGAATATAGTACATCATATTTGAGTTTGCAGGCGTGCATTGTCTTTGATTTTTTCATCGTGCTAATCAGCAGGACTTTTTTTTGGCAAACATTGCATCTCGTGGCTCGATATGGATATGGGGGTTTAGTTATGTCGTGTAAGTGCGTGCTGATGTACACTTACTGATCCTAGTTTAGTAGTTTCAATGTTTCTACACTTTTCATAAAACTTCCTCTCAGCTATCATCAACTAGCTCGATAAATTTTGTTTGAGCATTGTCTTTCCACCTGTTTTACTATAGCCTTGTTTTGTTTTGTAGGAAAGTCAACTAAGGACTTGTAAAGAGCATTTGTAAGGAAGGAATTTGTTTTTGGTATGTAAACCATGATAATTAATATCTGGTACCAAATAAGACATGCCAATGATTTGATGAGGGGCTCTTTTGCAAGGAGCCATCTGTTTGAGTACCAGTGTCTGAGTGCTCCTTTTGAGAAAGCAATCCTTTCCTAAATTGGAAATATATCTTTGAGAAAATCTTCTCCTGTGTCTGAGTGTTCCTTGTGATGGCATTATCTTATGCGAGGGGTGGCTTCCTAGGAGCATACAATAAGATATGCCTCTCTTGTTAAATGACTAAGTGTGCGTAGGGAATATTAATTGCTTAAAAATAACTTAAGCAGCTTTAATGATGAAATTGCTTGTCTAGAAAAAGAAATTAGTAAGCTTATAGAAAAGTTTTACCTATTTTTGTAATAATTAAAATGAAAAAGTAGATAATATTGCCTTGAGTTGTAACTTTAGTAGCAAAAAGAAAAGTATCTGGGTCATTAAAAGTATAATTAAGCTTAATCCTGAAATACCCAGAAGTCAAAGTGCATCAAAATAAAATCTGCAAGTACTGCAGATTAATGGAGGATAACCCATACATATGAAATCATATCACAATCTCCATCTGTGGTGGATCTTGCTAAGGTCAAGCCCTTATCAAATGCAAACTCAAGGATGGATGTTGCTAGCTTGGCGAATATTATAAGGTGGGATAAGTCCACCTTAAAGACTTTAAGCGACTTCTTTATTTTTCTATTTAGTTGATCATGCATATCTTGTCTTATTAATTATGAACCCTTGATTCTTATCTTAAGGAGAGTCCTTTGAGGAAATATTAAGATGGAGCTTGAACTTATAGGGATCCATATAAATTACATATGTTCTAAACGAAAAATTGGTGATAAAAAATAAGCTAGCACATCCTTTTGTATTATTAACCCTTATATTGTTATGTTGCACCTTCTTGATAATGTCCAAAATGAGAAGAGTTAGGAGGTGTTTTCAAAAATTCAAAAGTTCAGCACACCACTATTTTTTTTACAAATACTAAAATGTTTTTTCATCATTACGAAGGAGAATATTGTTAAAACTTGCATAAGCATACATATTTTTATGATAAAAAGTTTCTTATCTTGTAGCTAGGCCACAAGACCAAAGCTTTTAGGGGAAGAAAGCTTGAGCTTAAGAAGGAAAGTCCTCTTTCTTTCATGCAACTATTGGCCTAATTTCTGTCTAAATGAAATGGCTATTGGTCTAATTTCTGTGTTACGGAAGGAAAGTCCTGTCTTTCATGTAACTATTTTTATGGTAAGAGACTACAACGCAACTACTCGATAAATGATCTTTTAGATCGTGTTCTTGGACAACACGATGCATATATATCACATCTCAATTGGGCTTGTCATAGTTTTGGCTTTATATTCATAATGATACCATGAGTACCTTAGGGCATCTCAAGGTATGTTTTCTGATATTGCTATATAATTGCAACCCATCTTTACTCAATGGATAGAAAACACTCATGATTTAGCAAGTGGTATAACAACTCATGGTGCATCAACAAGCTCCCGTTCATTTACTCAATACATTCTTCTCAAGTGAGGAATTCACTTGTACTTACTAGGACACCATTGCATTCTTTTTGTGAGGTTTACAACAATATTTTGCTATGCACTTTAATCGTAAGTTCTTGAAGATCCGGCAATCACCATTATATTTAGCTACGTAAAATCGTTCTTTAATCATCGTCCATTACATACATACTTAATTTGTAGTCTTATTGCTACAGTTAATTATCTATGTAAGCATTTTGTTGTATAGGTAGGATTGTCAGTGTGTACAAAACTTGTTGTAATACAGTTGGGTTGCTGCATAAGGAGTCTAGTTAGTAGAAAGGACCGAGTGATTTAGTTAGGTTGGTAGCCTGAGTCGGGATACTCAAATCGTGGCTTTACAAGGATGGTTTCCAACTTAATTATATTGTGCCTTCGTGGTTGCATATTACTTCTACAATGGTTGATATTGCTACAAAATACTTTTAGCTATTTGAGAAACTTGTGTATAACTGAGCATCTTGATCGATCCAAAATCCTAAAACCACACACATTCTCTCAACCCTTCATATGCTGGTCTCTTCATTCCCTTTGTTTGTCTTTTGTCCATTTATGCCTTTAACATATTCTTGTCGTATTTTCTAACATTGAAATAAAGATAGTCATGCTTCTCATGCAAAGTTGTTAGCTGAAGTATAAATAAAGTTGGAGATTTCAATGTAGTTGCAAGCATCTAATTAGGTGACTGATTTCTCGAAATAAAAATCAGTCATCTAAGCCACGAAGACTAGCCATTTCATACACCAAGTTGGTACTACTTCATACCCATCTTAGCTCTCGCTAGGTTGGACGAATGGCCTCGACCCTAATCATCTGTGCTAATCATCTATCAAGCAAAACATGGAACTCAAGGAGTGGTTTGGTAATACAGCAGTGTAGCTCCACTTTAAAAGTCCCGGGTTCGAATCCCAACGGGATGTTCCAGACCCTCGAAATTACTGAGTTTACTATTAAAAAAACAAGCAAAACATGTCTCCCAAAACTAGTAGATTTGGCATCAGTCGACTGGCCTATTCCTAGCTTCCATAATTTCAACCTATAGTTGACTCATATTTCTTTCATCTATCTAACCAACTTTCTAGTAGACTTCCCTCATTGGACAATTGGTTGAGGGGTTCTAGAGTTCCATTTACCTCATTATAGTCAATAGATTATTTGGATAATTGGACTCACAATTGACGTGGAGTCTATTTTCTCATTTTATTTATTTTCTCATTTTGCATTGTTGAATATATATATTTCATTCTTACATATTTTTTGGCATCATTTTCAGTGTGATTTGCATTCAAATCCCATTATATATATATTCATAATTATCCTAATTATAAATATCTTCATAACATAAGAATTGTTGTTAACAGGATTACCACCGCATATATTAAACAGTAATTATACGGATCCAAACGAACGGAAATAAACGTATTACAGGTTAACATCATTAACGTCATACATTTCCAATCCATTATTCGATTACGACATGCAAGCAGGAATTGATTAAACAAATGGAAACATAAATCCGGGCGAGATCCAGGAAAAGTAAAGCAATAAACATATTGAATAAGAAGTCACCGAAGCATCCATGAAATGGACTATCCTTAGAGAGGATATCGCCCCCACAATATTGGTACGTAGGGTACTGGCGATCCGTTCCCAAGATACGACGGCACACGATCTTCGTCAGCGCACACCAACGGGATCGTCCTCGATTGTACTTCAGAGAACTGCAACCGAGAGAGAGAGAGAGAGAGACGTTCGTCCGTGAGAGGAAGAACAAAAGAAATAGAGCTAGACGGCGTGAGGAGTTTTCTTGCTGGTGTAGAAAACACGTACGATGTGGGGGAAGGGATATATAAAGACGGTCGCGTGCCCTAACGCGCGTTACCATTTCGATTTCCGAAATGCTCCTTGACAGGCGCCATTTCGGATACCGAAATCGCGGCCATAAACGCGTCCGTAATGGCGAGTTGGATTTCCCATTTTATTCAAATTACTAAATTAATCGTGTGATTAATTTAATCGACTTACCAAATGAAACCCGCAACAAAAGTATCGAGATCCGAATTGACTCTCTCGAGCCGGAGCCGGAGACGGAGCGTAGCGCGCGCGTGTGGTCCTTCATTCCTCCTCTCTACTATTGCTACAAGAGCTTGGGGTGTGAACTCACATATAGGTCCACCAAAAGTTTAGAGCTTCAAGGTATGGTAATAAACTTCCACCCAAACTTTACCATGTTTCAAATTTGGGAACTCCCAACTTTCACTCAAAGCCATTTGGTTTCCCAATTGAAACTAAATTAACTCCAATTGTAATTATATAGATTTTCCAATTAAAATCTAAATACAATTTTTAATACAACAATCCCTCACGAATTCACCAATTTGGAAAAGAGATTAAAAAAGAGTTAAAACACAACTTTCGGCTGCCACACTTTACTTTCAGTAAAAGTACCTTACGGTTTGAACCTCTACCTAAGTTTACTACTTTAACTTTAGCAGGAACGAAGTGAACTACGTCTTGAACTTCAGACCTTGGTGTTAAAGTATACTGTAGAAACAACAAAACGTTGTTCTTGGTACAATCCTGCAAGGGTGCTCTTAAAGGCCATGCACCCTTATCCTGTTTCATGAGTGTGTTCAGGAAAGACCCTCTTCCTTTAACTGCGGCCCACAATAACACTCACATAGGTGGCGTTCTCCAAGGATGTACTGCTAACATCCTGCCCAAAGGCTTGAACCCATTCAGAGCCTACGCTCTTCCTAAACTTGCAGCTTAAACGGCACTCAGGCTTCCAAGGATAAGACACTCATGCTTACGCATTAAGATTAGAGTGACAACCAGTTCTCCAAACAGCTTGTTATTACCACATTGAACCTACTTTGTGGGATCTCCACTCAGATAGGTTGGGTTGTTACTGTAGAGGAACTCCCAATGGGTCTCATGAACTCCACTCAGACACCAAATCCCTTAACGTCTTAAGTCTGATTTGTATCTATCTCCTTATTTTCTGATTGAACTTTGAACTCTTGATCTCTTGGCAATTGTGATCATATTATCACAATGTACCGAGATCGCAGTAACAGGATGACATACCATGGGAATTTCAGACAGAAGTTCCCTTAGCCATTCAGCTGCAATTCCAGTGGTGTCCAAAGCACACAGCTCAGCCTCAAAAGTGGATCGAGCTAGAATGGTCTGTTTCACAGACCTCCAGGAGACTGCACCGCCTCCAAGGGTAAATACATACCATGTAACACCATTACTCCCAGACTCCTCTATTTTTGCTATCCAGCTTGCATCACTATATTCTTCTAGTACAGATGGATGTCTATCATAATGCAAACTAAGGGAATAGTTCCCTTCAAGTACTTCAGTACTCGATCCAGAGCCTCCAAGTGAGTACGGTCAGGACAACTAGTGTATCTACTCAGCTTTGCAATTGATAATGAAATATCAGGTCTCGTGCAATTTGCAAGATACATTAAACTTCCTATCATTTATGAATACCTTAGCTGAGCTACAGGTACTCCACTTTTATTCTTAAATAACATTTTGGATGAATCAAAAGGAGTGCTTACAACTTTGCAATCATGATATCCAAATTTCTCAAGTACCTTCTCAACATAGTGACATTGAGAAACTACAAGCCCATCAACTGACCTTGTCAGTTTGAGACCTAAGATCACATCAACAACACCCATGTCCTTCATCTCAAACTTGCTACTTAAGAATGCCTTAGTCTCATTAATAATCCTCATATGTGATCCGAACAACAATATGCCATCAACATACAGGAACAAGATAATATACTCATCACCTTTCACCTTGGAATAGACACACTTATCGGATTCATGAACCTTAAAGCCACATGACAAAATAGTTTTGTCAAATTTATCATGTCACTGCTTTGGTGCTTGTTGCCACTGTTTTGGTGCTTGTTTCAATCTGTAAAGGGATTTAACAAGCTTGCAAACCTTTCCCTCATTCCTAGGAATCACAAGCCCATCAGGTTGATCCATACAGATCTCTTCCTCAAGATCGTCATGCAAGAAGGCGGTCTTCACATCCATCTGGTGGATGGAGAGATCATATACAGATGCCAATGCTATGAGCATCCGGATTGTGGTCATCCTAGTCACAAGGGAATAGGTATCAAAATAATCAATACCTTCCTTTTGCCTAAAGTCCTTGGCAACTAATCTGGCTTTGTACTTTTCAATTGATCCGTCAGGTCTAAGCTTTCTCTTAAACACCCACTTGCACCCAATGGTAGAGCACCCTTTGGGTAAATCGACCAACTCCCAAGTTCCATTAGCCATAATGGAATCCATCTCAGATTTGATGGCTTCCTTTCATTGTTTCGCTTCGGATGAAGGCATGGCTTCCTTATAACTTGGTGGATCACCCTCGATCTGGTAGACAACAAAGTCGCTACCCAGATCCTTGGCTATTTGAGGTCTTTTACTCCTTCTAGGCTCCATCTCTTCTGAGAGATCATTGGGTTCAGGTTGAGTTTCAACCTCCACATTCGTTATTCTTTCCACTTGATCTGGAATAGATCCTAATGTGGAGGCGCCCTCAATGGTCAGATTTTGAGGAATCCCAGTCTTCAACGGGAAGACATCCTCAAAGAATGTAGCATCACGGAGTTCAACAATGGTGTTGATTTCTATGCCTGGTATCTCGAACCGAATTACCAAGAACCTATATGCATAGCTATTTTCCAAATAACCTAAGAAGGCCGCATCAACAGTTTTAGGACCAAGTTTCTTTTTCTTGTGTTTTGGGACTAAAACTTTAGCGAGACAACCCACACTTTAAGATATTTTAAACTCAGTTTCCTATTTCTCCAAAGTTCAAAATGACACTTTTCCATATGTCTTGGAGGAACCCTATTCAGAATATGGCAAGCCGTATTCAAGTCGTCTCCCCACATATAGATTGGAAGTCCAGAACTCTGTAGGAGAGCACTGATCATGTCCGTTAAGGTTCTATTTTTCCGTTCTGCTATCCCATTTGATTGCGATGAATATGGGGCCATAACTTCATGAACTAAGACAAACGATTTGCATTGTTCATCAAGTAAGTTAGAGGTATATTCACCTCCTCTATCTGACCTAAGGCGTTCAAGCACTTTTCTTGTTTGTGTCTCAGCCTCATTCTTAAATATAAGAAATTTCTCTAAGGCTTCATCCTTGGTTTTCATTAGATATACATAACAGTATCTACTGCCATCATCTATAAAGGTGATAAAGTATTTCTTATTGTCTCGGGTCAACACACCATTAAACTCACAGATATCCGTGTGCACTAGATCCAAGATCTCACTATCTCTAGAGACAGACTGAAAAGACTTCCTAGGTGTCTTCACTTGCACACAGATTTCACTTTTTTGAGTTTAATCAATAGTGTGTTTAAGGATTATCTCTAAATTCATCATTCTTTTAATTGAATTTAAGTTTACATGTCCCAATCTACCATGCCATAGATCACAAGATCATAGATTATTCACAACATGAGACACAGAATTAGAATATTTAGAACTTAAAACATTCATTTGATTAATGTTTACTGAATCACATCTAATTCTAAATAATAAATCAAAGTCTGCCAAATATCCTTTTCCATAAAATATGTCATGTCTCAGACTGACAACTTTATTACATTTAAAGTTTAATTCAAAATCATTTCTAACTAAGATAGAGCCAGATAAAACATTCTTCTTGATGCCAAGACATGCAGCACCCTATGCAACGTCCAGACACGTACAGAGGAGAACCTCAAGTTGACTTGTCCCGACCCTAGCACCCTGGCTGCAGAATCGTTCCCCATCTTCACAGTCCCACCACTGTAGGTCTGATAGGAAGAAAACAAAGTTATGTCAGAACAGATATTTACATTGGCTCTCGTATCTATGAGCCACTCATTTGGATCATGGATATGGTATAGTTCAGGTTTTACAGAGACATACCTCTCGCTAGCCCTGAGTCCCATAGTGATCATAGTCACTTGTGGACTCCCGTCTCCAGCCTTCGGTTGAGCCTTAAAGGACAGACAATCCTTCTTCCAATGGCCAACCTGATTACAGTGCCAGCAGGGTTTATTCTTTTTCTTTTTCTGGATCTTGCCCTTTGGTTTTATTTTATTATTATTAGGACCCTTTCCATTCTTATCTTTACCCTTCGAGGTCATGAGATTGACCTTAGCCTAAATATCAACAGGAAGCACATGTTTTTGTTTCTTGTGTTCCTCCTCTATGGCAATTGGTACCATCAAGTCATCCATAGAAATCTTCCCCTTCCTGTATTTCAGGGTCATACCGAAGTTTTCCCACGACTTGGGGATAAAGCACAAATTTTTGTTTCCTGTGTTCCTCCTCTATGACAATGTCCACGATCAAGTCATCCATAGAAATCTTCCCCTTCCTGTATTTTAGAGTCATACCGAAGTCTTCCCACGACTTGGGGATAAAGCACATGTTTTTGTTTCCTATGTTCCTCGTCTATGGAAATTGCCACCATCAAGTCATCCATAGAAATCTTCCCCTTCCTGTGTTTCAGGGTCATACCGAAGTCTTCCCACGACTTGGGGATTTTTTTTATGATGCACATGACTTGAAACTTCTCTGGAAGTTTCATTTTGGCATCTTCTAAACCATGGAGTAGGAGTAAAAACTCATGTGCCTGTTCAGAAACAAACTTCCCTTCGACCATGGAAAACTTTAAGAATTTGGCCACGGAGTATTTCTCAATAACGAGGTCTTCGGTGTTATACTTTCGATCCAAATCTTCCCATAACCCCTTCGCAGTCTGCGTGGATGAACAGTACACGTCAAACAACGTGTTGGCAGAGCCAACATGATGCAACCATGACATATACGATCACGTTCCTTCCATGCGGATTGTGCCTTCTGGCTATCAGGTGTGGGGTTTTCTTTTTCCACCGTAGGACAGTCGGTTTCAAGCATAGAGATTAATCCTATAGCGGTTAACCAGATTTTCGTTCGTTGTTGCCAACGCTTAAAATTCTATCACCGAATTTTTCAGGCATACTCATCATATCTACCCTCGATTTGAACATCGTTTCCGACATTATTCTAAAATCGGTTCGGAATATCCTCGCTAAGAATGTTGTTAACAGGATTACCACCGCATATATTAAACAGTAATTACACGGATCCAAATGAACGGAAATAAACGTATTACATATTAACATCATTAACGTCATACATTTCCAATCCATTATCCGATTACGACATGCTAGCAGGAACCGATTAAACAAATGGAAACATAAATCCGGGCGAGATCTAGGAAAAGTAAAGCAATAAGCATATTGCGACAAACAAAATAAAAGAGAGATTAGATTAGAAGTCACCGAAGTGTCCATAAAATGGACTGTCCTTAGAGAGGATATCGCCCCCACAGTACCGGTGCGTAGGGTACTGGCGATCCGCTCCCAGGATACGACGACACATGATCGTCGTCGGCGCACACCAACGGGATCGTCCTCGATTGTACCTCAGAGAACTACAACACAAAGAGAGAGAGAGATGTCCGTCCGTGAGAGGAAGAACAAAAGAAACAGAGCCAGACGGTGTGAGGAGTTTTCTTGCGGGTGTAGAAAACACGACGTGGGGGAAGGGATATATAAAGATGGTCGCGTGCCCTAACGCGCGTTACCATTTCGATTTTCGAAAACGCTCCTTGACGGGTGCCATTTCGGATACCGAAATCGCGGTCATAAATGCGTTCGTAATGGCGAGTTGGATTTTCCATTTTAATCGAATTACCAAATTAATCGTGTGATTAATTTAATCGACTTATCAAATGAAACCCACAGCAAAAGTATTAAGATTCGAATTGACGGAGCCGGAGACGGAGCGGAGCACGCGCGTGTGTGTGGTCCTCCATTCCTCCTCTCTACTATTGCTACAAGAGCTTGGGGTGTGAACTCACATATAGATCCACCAAAAGTTTAGAGCTCCTAGGTATGGTACTAAACTTCCACCCAAACTTTACCATGTTTCAAATTTGGGAATTTCCAACTTTCCCTCCAAGCCATTTGGTTTCCCAATTGAAACCAAATTAACTCCAATTGTAATCACATAGATTTTCCAATTAAAATCTAAATACAAATTTTAATACAACAAGAATCTAATGTGATTAGTCAATTAACTAAGTGACCAGAAATTAACAGTTGCATAATCCATTCCTCGTGATCGATTATACATACCATTGTAATCCATTTCTATACCTAAATTGATTTTGTAAAAATTGTTGAAGTAGTGATTTTCATGTTTAACACCAAAATTTTACATATTAAAATGTCACAAAGACGACTCATCATTTGCATCGATGTATGTTAATAAAATATTAGTATACCTAAAATTCTCAATAGTAAACTTAAGTTACTTAACAATTTCAACTTATGTACCAATATTGGGTGATAATTAATGAAATATCTTAACACACTTAAACATAATTATCTTGTAATATGTACTTGTACAATTTGGTAAATATCAATAAATGTTTCTTGCACATATATGAGATATACCAATATAAGATACGCATACTCAACCATCATGTAAATGACCCCAGTAGCCTTCGAATTTGTGGATAAGCACCTCAGATGTTGGGAAAATTGCATCCGTATCTACGGATGAAAAAATTGCAAAGATACCCCTGCCATCGCACTGTGACACGGGTTGAGGGGATAACCGATCCTAGTAGCCTTTAAATTTGTGGATATGCACCTAAGATGTTGGAAAAATTGCATCCATACCTACGGATGGAAAAATTACATCCGTACCCATGGCAGAAAAAATGCAAAGATACCCCTGCTACCGTGCGGTGGCACGGATTGAGAGGAAAGTTGACCATTGTAACCTTCAAATTTGTGGGACTATTTTTGCATCCGTACCGTTGGCTGGAAAAATTGCATCCGTATCCGCTGCTGATGGAATCAAGCCTCTGCTACCCACCCCTATATTGTGTTATACATGTACACTTAAAAATTGTGAAAAATCGTATTCTACATTATACATGCTTATGTTTATTGAACCTTCAAAGATCTTAGGGTGACTGGTTATAGATAAGAAATGGACACATGCCCTTTCATTCAATCAATTTATATTCCACTTGACTACTTGTATTATTTAAAGTAAGATGTCATTCGTAAGAAGTATTTTTCTCGTTCACTAACTTAGTTTTCAATCTTTCTAGTTCACTAACTTATTTTTCAATCGATTACTTTTAGTTGACTAATTTATTTTCAGTTGACTACTTTTTTAACCAATCGAAATTTAGCATTTATACTCATTATGATTCTAACATTCTTCCTTGTCTAATTATAACGCCCTTTGACAATTATATGTCTAATTTAAGTGGCTAATGACCTAATTTCTGTCATAAAGAAGGAAAGTCCTCTTTTCTTTCACAGTTGTTATTATGGCAAGAGACTGCGATACAACTACTCGATACAACAATCTTGTAGCTTGTGTTCTTAGACATCGCGATGCAATTATATCGCATTTCAATTTGGTATGTATATGTATGGGATTTCACAGTTTCGGTTTGTATACTCATAATAATACTATGAGTGCTTTAGTGCATCCTCAAGATATGTTTTCAGATACCATTATAAAATTGCAACCCATCTTTTTAATGGATACAAAACACTCATACTCTAGTAGATGGTACAACATCCCTTGGCGTAGCAGTAAGCACCCTCTTAACTTGGGGAAGGGGTGAGTTAGTAGCCACTCATTTTATTTACTCAATACAACATTCTAAAGTGAAGAATTCACTTCTACTCACTAAGACTCCATTCCATTATTTACGAGTGAGGACTACAATAACATTTTGCCATATACTTTATTCATAAGCTCTTGAATGTCTGGCAATCATCGTTACATTTAGCTATGTAAGATCGTTCTTTAGTTACGTTACATTACATTGCACACATACTTAAATTGTACTCTTATTGCTATAGTTAATTATCCGTGTATACATTTTGTTGTAATAGTTAGGGTTGTCCGCATGTAAAAAATTGTTGTAATATAGTTGGGTTGCTACATAAGGAGTCTAGTTAGTGGAAATGACTAAGTGATTTAGTTGACTCATCTTTCTCTTAGCTATCTAACCAACTTTCTAGTAGACTCACCTTATCTGCCATTAGGTTGAGAAGGTTCTAGGAGTGCCATTTACCTCATTCTAATGGATAAATAATTTGGACGACTTACTCATAATTGGCACGGAGCCTATGTTTCATTCTTACATATTTTCGGCATCATTTTCGGTTTATTTGATATTTGCCTCTCATTTTGTATATATTTGCATAATTATCCTCATTATAAATACCATCTCATCATAAGAATCTCATGTGATTAGTCAATTAACTAAGTGATAAAAGTTTAACCCATGCATAATTCATTCCTCGTGATCGACTACATGTACCATTCTCCATTTCTATATATCAAATTATTTTACATATATTGTTGAATGAGTGCTTTTTGATGTATAATGACACCGAAATTCTTCATATTAAAATGTCACAAAGACGACTCATCATTTGCATCGATGCATGTTAAAATATTAGTATATCTAAAAGACCTAAAAGTAAACTCAATAACTTCACCTTATGTACCAATATTGGATTGTAATTAATGATATACCGAATACACTTAAACTTAATTATCTTGCAATATGTATTTATACAATCTGATAAAATATCAATATATCTACGCTTCTTGTACCGATACAATGCGATATACCAATACAAGATACAAACATTTGATATACCAATACTAAAGAAGTGTTTTTATCAATAATTACTATCCCCATGTGGCTTTCTCTCACATTCTAGCTCCATATGAAATCCATTGCATTCTTTTAAATTTTTTTTACAAAGTAATAAGGTGCCGATATCTAATCAGTTATTTCAAAAGAATTATCCGTTATCTTACTAGAATTCAAACCTCAAAAATATTTTTGCAAAAATTAAAAGAACTAATATTTGTTTAAATGATTAAAATCCACTTTTCCTCTATTCATTTATAGTATATTGTCAAATATAAAATCATTTATTTGTATTCCATCAATTGTAAAGATTTTAAACTTTTAAAATTAAGTTTTTGTTGTGAAATCACCATATTCAAATTAAATCATTAAAAATTAACTAATAGTTGATACAAATTCATATGAATAAATATGATGTATAATATTATGGTAATTTTTTTGATAGACAATATAATAGAACTATTATTCCCAATAACATCATGTCTTTCTCATGCTCTCAATTTCTTTTTTCTTTCCTTTTTCATTTGTATTCTCCTTTTTTTCTCCCAATTACATTCTTTTAAATTTTTTTTTATAAAGGAACGAGTTATATTTATTTCATAAATTATTTTATGTAAATTATCCAATAATCTACAAGAATTTGTGCACAAAGATATATTTGTAAAGACTAAAAGCACCAAGTTTTCTACTATTTATTTATGGTATTATATTGTGAAATGTATTTTATTTTTAATTGTAATTCAACAACTATAATCAAAACATTCAAATTGAATCACTATTAATAAATAATATTTGATATGCATATATCATAATAAAATTCTGAAAAACTATGAAATATAATCAAAATTGATTTGATACTAAGTATCAATATCTATTCAAACTTAATAAATTAAATTTACTACGAACATTTGAACATTTGAGAACAACATAGTAGATGAATATGATGGATTATGGATGCCACTTTCTCTATTTGCTTACGATCGAGGGTTTCAAAATTAATTCGAGTTAAAAACACAATTACAAATATATGAAATAGGAGCATTTAATTCAATCATGTATAGAGGTTCTAAATCAACCATTATTGCATGTGAAGTTTCATGGACTATTAATGTTAAGAAAAACAACAATATCAAAATAGATGGTTAACCTATAATCCTGTAGCGAAGTACATGTTGTTAGACTAGTAAATAGTAAAGACGAGGTTACTATGTTTAGGGTTTCATGGACTATTAATTAAGTGTTTTCTGTGAAGCACTTCTAGAGTAACAAATGCAAAGTACATTTGAACATATGTAGAAAAACTATGAATGGTTTGCATGGGAATAGTCCTGTGATCAATGATGAACATAGGAATGGAATAATTATAGAATCGAAACTCCCTTTGGGAGTTTACCATGGTACTTGAATACAAATATTAACCGTGAATAAAAAATGGCAGAGGATATGACATGCAAGAATAATTTAGTCCCCTCTTGGAAGGAAAATGATGGCACAATGAAAATTTAGCATATATCCTAAAGATAACATGTGAGAATTATAATAATGTCCATGGCTCTATAGAATCAAAGATAATATGCTGTCATCTGAATAATTCATTTGACGAGATTAGAGAAGTTAATATACCTAAGAATATGACACAACTCACATTGTGTTGATGATATTGGATGGATATTGATTTCCAAGTTTGCGAGATCATGTGGTTCCTTCATTTTGTTCAACCAAGGAAACAAAAGGATACTCATGTTGGACTATAAGAATATGGGAATAACATCACACTCGATTAAATATTCAAACTTTATCTTCTTTGACTGTTGTGTACTCGTGGGGTTAATATGTTGAAATTACAATAATGGTTATTACTTAAGTTTAGTTGCTTTAGTACATTGGAATACATATTTAAATGATGAGTTCCTGATGAAAGAAACACTTAATACTTCTTGAGTACCAATTGATGAATTGCATGTAACATGAACAATAATCTTAGAATAGAGTACTCGTTATGGTGAAGAAACAACTAGAAAGGTAAATTATACATATAACGGAACATGAACATATTCCTCAACTTTTACAATAGTTAGAATGTAGTTGCCATTCGCCTATTGTTAGTTGTATAGACATGTCCTCTTGTTTCCACTCCTTCGAAAAGTACTGCATGCCAGATAAGCACATTTTTTTGAATCAGGACTTGATTTGAGTTTCTATAGCAGAATAATGATTTCATTTTATTTTCACTTTGAAATAATTATGGAACACATGGACTTTTGTCTTTAATAGAATTATGGATTTTTAAGTTGATTAATTACTGCTCTTTTATGATTCCTCGAAGCTTACGTGCAAGGATCCGACGTATTGCAGAGTTGTCGCTTCCGCATTCCTTTGAATGTTCGGGTCGTTACAATATTGATAAATATACAAACATTTTATCATATCTATGAAAACAATATGGACATAAAACGAATACGATATATATACATGTAGTAGTAGGTTTACTTTACAAGTAAACTTAAGTATATAAGTTTAGGATGGTTTGCACATAAAACAAATATACAATTTCAGGCATAAAAATTTGTTACACATTTATAAACAAATCTATAATTGTATTTATATATTAAACTATATGATTTTTTACCACTATTCCTATAAACTTTGTCAATTACCTCCTCGCACGTGTATTCAAAACTTGCTTTATATTACACCTCAATTTATGCTGTTAATTAACTCATGTTAAGTTAATATGCTTGAGTTAATCCAACCATTTGAAAAATCAACACCAAATTTTCATAGAGAAAAAAGAAGGCTCTCCTTCCTTGTACTCTCCCTCCACCTTCCTCCCCTGATATGTTATCTTTCTTCTATAGGATTTTCACTGTACGAACTATAGAGTCTTTGTAAATCACCTACTCGACCTTGTAAATATCGTTATTATGTCCTCAACCCTATAAACTTGTTAACTCCTACCCCACAGACCATGTCATTAACTCCCATCCATTTTACGGATCCAGGTACACAACCCTTTCTTTGGGAGAGAATGAGAGAGAGAGATGGAGGGATATAGTCGGAAGGGGGCTCCCGTTATCGAGGTTCTGATCGATGATCATTCTCCTCCTCATGGATGTGTATGTATAGGAGTGAAACCCTCGCTTAGTCTGTCCCCTTCCCCCACGCCCGACGGTTACGATCTTCCGCAAAACCCGACCTCATCGTAATCACCGACCTCCGCAACGACCGGCGACAGTTCTTGACTACTTGGTCAAAGACAATTCTACATCTCCCACTTGACCACAGTGGTTAAGACAAAATCCACTCATACTGTTCAGATTGTATATGAAGATGTTAGCAGTGAGGTCCACAAAACCTCTTCCTTGACTCACGCATTCTTGAGTCCCATTAAACCAACATTTAATGTATGTTCCTGCTGCCATTCCCTTGGTTATGGAATCAACCAACATGTCATTGGTAGGTATATAGGTTATCATGATTTCTTTCTTCCCCACTATGTCTTGTATATAGTGATATTGGATCTCAATGTGTTTTCTTTTAGAACTATTAGCCACACTATTAATCAAACTTATCGTAGCTCGATTGTCACAAAACATTTCAATTGGCCCTTTGACCAATTTGAGGCTTAGATTCTCTAGAAAACGCCGATCCACACAACATGAGTGGTTGCCATGCTACATGCAATGTACTCATCCTCCTATGTATGTCAAGATACATATCCGTGTTTCTTGCTACCCTAAGAAGTGGTTGCACTACCAAACATGAACCGATGTGAATTTTCTATCATCCATATCCCCTCCGAAATCAACATCGAAGTATTCTACCGCTTCACACGATTATGCCTTATACACAAGTTTCAGATGTACTGTCCCTTTTAGATATTGAAGAATCCTCTTTGCAACTTCTCAATGTGCTGGGGGGATTACATTGATATCTACTGACCAAGCTTACCGGATAGGCTAAGTCATGTCCAGTACACAGACTTCCCCTATATCTAAAGATTTTTGCCCATTTCTGGGACATCGACTCTTGCCGAGTCTCTTTCCCATCACAAGTGATGTTGGTGTTGGAGTGCAAATTCTACATTCCAACTCTCCTTAATATAGTATACAAATATTTTCCTGACTAAGGCTCAATGTCCTTGAGTCCCTGTCTCTTGTTATTTGAATTCCAAGAATATATAATGCTTTACCCATGTCCTTCATCTCAAAGTAGTTGCTCAATTTTTGTTTGATTTCATTAAGCATTTGTATGTCATTACCTACAAGCAGAATGTCATCCACATACAATGACAAGATTGCAAACATGATCCAACTCTTCATGACATACACACAGTTATCCAATTTATTTGCAACAAACCCAACTAGATAACTTTTTCATGAAATTTGAGATATCATTGCCGTGAAGACTGCTTCACGCCATATAATGACTTTCTTAACTTGTAAACTCTTTTCTCCTATCATTCATCTGAGATCCATCAAGTTGTTGCATATAAATCTCCTCATTTAATTCTCTATTAAGGAAGACCATCTTCACATCCATTTGGAACAATTCCAGATCCATAAATGGGACTATGGATAAGATCATCTGAATAGATGCAAACTTAGCCAATGGAGAGTAGGTTTCCTGGAAATCTATTCCAACTTGATGAGCATAACCCTTGGCAACTAATCTAGCTTTGTATTTGTCAAAAGTACCATCAACTTGGTACTTCTTCCTGAATATCCACTGACATCTTATGGATTGCTTACCTTCTGAAAAATCACATACCTCCCATACACCGTTTCGCTCGATTGAGTCCAACTCATCCCTCATGGCGGCCACCCATAATTCCCACTTAGACGAAGCCATAGCTTCATCAAATGATATGAGATCTGTACAATCTGCGACATCCTCATCCACGATGTAATACAACGCCTCGCATCCATAGAAATGATAATCTTCTATCCATGCATGTCGTATTTTGGATCTCTTGTTGCCGCTTACACTCGTGGGTTGTGTGGATCCACCCACTTCCTCTAAGGATTATCGTGTTCCATAGGTTCATTCTCTATATTTGGATGATCAAAATCATCCTCAAATTCTTGTCTAATGATCAAGTCATCTTCATTGTCTTGTAGGATAATCAGAGGATCTGATTCCTCTACTTCATGCTCCTTTTCTTGATGATTTTTAAAAAAATTGCATCACGACTTTCAATTAGACCTTTGGATTCACGGAAGAACCTTTATTCTTTAGAATTCTCATTATAGCCAATAAACTTACACTTTACTGTCCAAAAGTCTAGCTTGTCCCTAAGTTGACTCAGTACCAGAACATGTGCAACACATTCCCATTTCCAGAGATGGCCCAACTCGGGCTTTCTGCCATTCTATATTTCATATGATGTTGATTCTATGGATTTAGTGGGAATCCTTTTCTGTATGTAGTTCGCAGTCAACACTATCTCTCCCTAAAATTTCTTGGAGAGTCTTGAGTGTGAAAGCATACACCATAATGCTCATCAAGGTTCGATTTTTTCTTTCTGCTACACCATTCTGATGTGATATACAGGGCATTGTAGTCTGCCTACGGATACATGTTTGAATGCAGTAATCCTCAAACTCCTTTGAGGAATATTCCCCACCTCTATTTGTCCCAAGGGTCTTGATTGGTTTTCCCAATCTTATTTGCACTTTCGTCTTATATCTCTTAAATGATTCAAGTGCTTTTGACTTTCTTCCTAAGAGATAGACATATGAGAACTTTGAGTAATCATCAATGAATGTTATAAAGTATTCCTTATTTTTATGTGTTCTTACGATCATTGGTCCACATATGTCCGAATGGATCAAATGTAGTAACTCTGTTGACCGAATTCCGGTTGAAAAGGGATTTCTCGTCATTTTACTGGTCAGACAGTGTTCGCAGGGTAATGTCCTTGCACCCGTGATCATAGGCAACATATTTGCTTTCATCATTTGATCCATCTTAGAATTTCTTGGATGATCCAGTCTCATGTGCCGCAAGTCATAGTTAGATAAACAACACAAATAATACTCAGAAGAGACATTCATTGATTCACTAGAGTTTATTACAGGAAGGCAGAACAAGTCATGCACATGAACAAACTTTCCCATCACATAGACCTTCTTATTCTTACTTATAGATACACACTTATTATAAAATCGGACTTCGAAATCCTTCTTGAGCAGCACTGGGATAGAGATCAGGTTCTGGCGTATCCCTGGAGCATATAGTACATCATTCAGTACGATAATACTATCCCCTAAGTCAAGTCCGTATGTCCCAACACCTTCCACATCCATGTAGTTATTGTTACCCATGAAGATCCTCTGTTATCCTTTGCTCAGCTCCTTGAAGTCCATCAGGCCATCCTTCATCTTCGTGATGTGTATGGTTTCTCCAAAATCGATTCACCATTCATTACTGTTTGTGACGACGAAGTTGCATTCCAAAACAATTGCAAATTTAATCTTTTTCTTTAACTTTCATTTAGGGGCATTTGAAGTTTATGGCTTGACCATATTTGCTACAACCGCAGGAAGAGCCACGTGGATATTTCTCACTCTTTCCCCTGAAGTTCGTATTTGAGGGGCCCAACCTTTCCTCGCGTGTAAGACATTTGATTCTTATTCTTCCTCGACCTCAAAGATCCCAGTCTTCAATCTTTATTTTGTGAGGTCCTGCTCAATTGTTAGCTGAGCAGGTAAGTTCGCCATAGTCTTAGTGGTCCCATTCATCCTCAGAGATATGACGACTACATTGAACAAAGGAGGGAGGCTTTCAAGCATCGTTGCGATCTGCATCCTCTCCGGAATGGCACACTCTGCAACCTTCAGATCCTTCGCCATCACAATCATCTTGTTCACATGCTTTAGAACGCTCTCTGATTCTTTCATCCTACATGAGTTATACTTGTGTAGATGGAGTTGGGCACTCACTTCCGACTTGGTGTGATATTTGTCCTTGACTATGTTCCAGAGCTCGTAAGATGATTTATAGGTCTCAAAGACCCGAATCAAGTTCAGCTCCATGTGCATGAGCATGAAGCTCCTAGCCCTATTATCAATCTTCTCCCACTATTCGTGGGATCGTATCTCTTCTACTGTCATGTTTTTTGATAGTGTAGGACCAGTTTTATCAATTGGCATGGATGTTGTCATGCAACAATCTGTAGTAGATCTTCCTACTCCATAATTCGTAATCAATGCCATTAAAATACTCAATTTTGCCCAGACCAGGTTAATCTATTGGCATGGATGTTGTCATGCAACAATCTGTAGTAGATCTTCCTACTCTATAACTCGTAATCAGTACCATTAAGATACTCAATTTTGCCCACCTCAGTGGCAATTATTTTGCTTGTTATTTTGGATCTAATTAAATAAATATAAGTTTATATGAGATTGTGTAATTTAATAAAAAACCTTGATGGATCAATGACTATAAGCAGATGGATAGAAGAACTTTAGGCAAGAAGATGATTTCTATTCAATAATAATTGTGAATATTAAGGCAAACTTTTAATTCAATCAACAAACAAATGCAAAACAACTTCTTTTTAATTTATAGATAGCTAAATATACATTGATTAAAGTGTCACTTATCTTCTTAACAGATTGATCAGTGAAGCAATTTTAATAAGAAAACTCTACTAAGATTGAAAAAGATACCTAAAAGATCCTCCTCTTTAATTAAAAGATTTCGATTTTCAATCTTATTATTATTATTTTAACAAAAGGAAATCAATATGTTCAAACAACCTAATTAATTTAGTTTTGTAATCCAAGATAGAAAAGTAAACACAAACAAAAAAATGAGAGTTTCTATGAACAAGTAAAAAAAGGTCGTTGACATCATACAATATATTAAGGGCCGTGGACATGGCACTGATCACGACCCTGTAGCATTATTTTTTCGCAATTGCCAATGTTTTGTTTATATTATATATAGATTCAATTATAAATTAGGTACCATTATCCTCATGTGAGTGGTTGGTAAGGATGAAAATCGATACGGATATATCTGAATATCTGCTTACAGTATTCGAAAAATAATCGGATACAGATATCCGTATCCGAATTTTATATTAATCAAATATGGATTGACTATGGACATGAGTTGTAAAATTTTTTCAGATACGGATATCCGTATCCGAATATTAGTCAAATACGAATATATGTATCCGAATATTAATTGAATACGGTTCGAATATGGACATGGGTCGTAAAAAATTTTTGGATACAGATATGGTAATGGCTTGAATATCTGGATCGGGATTCGGATATCCAAGTACAATATTTAATATTGTTTTATATATTAGTTAATGTAATATAAGACACACTCATATTGTTATATTAGTATTATATATTTTATAATATAATAAATTAATGATATTAATATACTTCCGTTTGTTTGGGAATGAGCATGAACAAAAGTTATGAAACCATATCCCTCTTTTTACTTCAGATATAGAACATATGCCATCTCGACGCTTCCTTCTATTATGATGCAACTTATTTATATTTAATACTATTTTTTAAAATTGCTAAGAACTTTAAAAATTTCAATTTGTATTCCTATGTGATTTTTATTCGATCGATATTCGGAGTTTATGTTTATTGAATCTATATTTATATTCACTCTTTATTCGATTCATATTTTTATTGGCCCTTTATTTGATCCGTATTCGGGTGCTTTTTCATCGATACGTATTTGGATTCGATAAATATCCGATTCGAATTCAAAGATTATGGTTTCCTTAATGCATATCTGAATCATATATGTATCTGATCCGTTATCATCCATAGTGGTTGATTGATATTTTGTATGTTTTATTTCAATATAAACATGGTGTTCTTATCATGTGTTACAGTGGAAAATTTCAGGAGATGCCATATCATGTGCTTCCTCTGACACATGCTATGTACTTTTTTTGATACTGACACGTTAGGAATGGATTGCAGTGGAGGTGTTTGATGATAAAAAAATGAGGGTTACTTGGTCTTCTCGTCCCCTCTTTTAAAATCTTAGAACTTAAACTTCCTTTTGATTGTCCGTCGGAACGAACCCATCGCTTCTCCTCACCGCCACCAGTTCCTTTTGATGTTATTTGGAGCACCCTACGAGAATCACTGGATTGTGTCTGATCGGAGAGCTCCTTTGTTTGACAACTCTTGTAAGGTCCTCTATCGCCGATGTACATCTTTGTTTGTTCGATTGCTCAAGATTCTTCTTTATGATGAATTCCTAAATTATAAATTTCCTCTATCTGGTACTCCGCCGACATGGATTGGCCCAAAGCCCCTTTTTGCCTCGACACGAGATGAGTTTAGTAGATTCTGACTGCGAGAATCATAAGATTGCTGGCAATAGAGGACACTGGAATGACAACTCCTCCAAGGATTGGTGTACATAGTCACCGATTTGTTTGTTTGGTTTTGGCAAGGAGATTCATCGAGCAACCATGCAAGAGCCCATCTGAAATCACTATTGAGACCATCCCACCAAAACACTTCAGTTTTGGAAAGATAATAGATTTTCTCTCTTTTGGTATGGTTTAGCAACACATGCAAGAGTCGGTACATCATCGATATCTTCCTTATTTCATGTATTCGTCTTCAATTTTGAAAAGGTTTTAGGTTTACCTTTGTTGGATAGGTTGTGGTGTTTAATTGTGAGTGACATATGTGATTTGGTCAGCGAACGTCGAGCACCAACTCATGCTCACAATCTTATGTAACATGTGCTTAATATATTATTGTTTTGATAAAAATAAGTGAGTAATCACAATCTCTGACCAACATCTCCATATAAGATATACAACATTTTTTAACAACTGCTTCCTAACAAATACATATGAGCTTGATCACCATGTTTTGATTTTTTTATTATTAAAAGAATGTGTGTAAATATTTTATAGACGAGAACATACTTTGCTCAACTTTATCTAGCTGGATTAGAATGCTTTGATATCTTTTGTTACTAAAAGAACATTTGTAAATATTTTACAGACGTGATCATATTTTGCCCAGCTTTATATGTGTTATGCATTGTAGAACCAACCCATCTTTTCATGTAAAACTCTTGTGTTTAGTTGTCAATGTCATTGTTGTCGCCGTCAAGAAAGCATTTACATTTGCACGGTGTGAGACATACTCACTATAAAACAACGTTTCTTCCTACTAATCTATTGTAATAATGATATTTGTCACAACTTTTGAAGTGTTTTAGATATATTTATAATACAACATGTTTGTCAATCTCTTTGAACTGTTTAAGATTTATTTTTCCTACTTTTTCTTTTTTCGGGCTACCTTCAAATATTTTATCATTCTTTAAATCAAGCATGGCGATACAAATCAACTCATTTCTATTCAATATCACATTAAACTAGAAAAATGAAGTTAGCTCATGCAACGCACGGATTTTACACTATTTATAATAAAACTTTAACAAAAAACACATCACGTTTTCTAATATAAACAAAGGCCCACAACCTAAAAGATAAATGTTAACGTAAAAAAGTAACAACAAACATTTTTTATTAGGTTAAAAAAACTCAAAAGATAAAAAATTACAAGGTAAGGGGGGGGGGGCACCGCAAACTTGAAATCTCGTGCTTTCGATAAAACAAGAAGGGCATGCATGCAAAAAAAAAAATAAAAAGGAGACTTGGGACTTGTTAGGGTTTCAGACCAAAAATAGATGGTCTTGGTGGTGGTGGGATGGATATTGGCGGGCGATCAACAATCAGAACGTGTGGCGATGGTGATGTGGAAGTCGGATCTGGTCGTGCACGGTGAGGTGAAGATGCGAGACATGCTCGATGGCTTTGATACCTACCACAGATCAAGATGAAAAAACCCTTTGGGAGAGAACGAGAGAGAGAGATAAAGGGATAGAATCGGAAGGGGCTCCCGTTGTCGAGGTTGCGATCGATGATCATTCTCCTCCTCATGGAGGTGCATATATATGTGTGAAACCCTTGCTTAGGCCTCCCCTTCCCCCATGCCTGACGATTACAATCTTCTGCAAGACCCGACCTCATCACAACCGTCGACCTCCACAACGACCGGCGACAATTCTTAACCACTTGGTCAAAGGCTGTTCTACACCATTTACCTATTAAATTTAACCTGATTTCTCTAAAAATGGTGCATATTACCCTCTTTGTTTAGCAAATATACAAAGGAAGACATCCCTCTTCCCCCTCACCCTCCTCCTTACATCCCCTTCCCCTTCACCTCCCTCAAGCATATCAAGCACCCATCCTGCCTCGAGCTACACAATTTCCACCCCCTCCTCACGCACCACCCGATATATAACCACCGAGAAGGAGGTAGAGAGGCCCAAGCATGAGATGATCTTCAACATGAGAGGGAGAGAGAAAGAAGAGAAGTATATCTCATCCCCAATCTCCCGATATTCATTGCTCGCATAAACCCGAGAATCATTTCCTCGATGGAGATCTTTAGCGGACAAAACATCGTTGCGTTGTGGGATGCGCTTGTGCTCTTTGTTGCATGTGTGCAATCCTTCTACTTGCACAAAGTTGCATCTTGGAACTTCCAGAAGGTGATATCTCGACCAGTTTTGAGTTCTATGCTTGATCTAGATTGGTTTTGTTGCCTATATTTTTGGTATTTTGGTGTTGATTTGTTCTATCTAGGGTTTGTGTTGTTTCTTTTTTCAGGGTTTGATTCGTGGAGGGAAATGAGAGGGCGTTGGGTGCTGACACAAGGTTACTAGGAATAGAGTCGAAAGATTGGATCTTGGGTATGGTGAAGTGGAGTTTGGAGATTTGTAAGGTGCGCGATGTTGCTGATTCATCCCCCTAGAGTTCAAAACATTGAGAATGGAGCTCGACGGTAAGGTTTGGAGTGCCATCCAATAGCCCCCTGTTGAGTATTATCTGCTCCCATCCTTGGGGACATTCTTGCAAATAGCCCAAGGATAATTGGGAGGTTGTTGCATGTCACATGCAAGTTGGACTCCTACTTCACATCGGAGTAGGAGAGAGAGAGAGAGGGGGAGAGGATGCCATATAAATAAAGCCACATGCAAGGCATTGGAAATTATCCCAACACAGAAGCATCTCTCTCTTTTCTTTTAGTTCTCTTTCTCCAAACAAGGAGAGAAACAGCCCATGCAAGGCATGAGGAGCAGGCTGCGCAAGGTGTGAAGAGTAGCCCGCAGGGGCGTGAAGAGAAGCTGCATCAGCAAGAAGCGTCTGCGTTGGAGGTGCGAGGAGCAGCCGTCTGGGAGGTTCGTTCTTGAGAAGGGACATCTCGTGATGAGGAGAAGCATCAGTATCGTATTCTCCAAGTACAAGGTGATAGTTATCTAATTTTATTCTTGTATCCGAGCCTCGATTTTGTTGGACAACAAAACTGAGAAGTTATTGTTCCCTCTCATTTTTTAGACCTAGTGGATTTGTTGCGGGTTGTCATGCCTCGTGGATTTTCTCCTCTTTCACATCAAGGAGGGTTTTCCCACATAACATTTCTCATCTATCTATGCTTGCTTGATTATCGTCCTACGATTATTGTGCTACGATTATTGTGCTTGGTTGGGGAACGTTCTGCTGCCTATCATCCTTTGTAGGACATGTTAAGGGAACCTTGCGATTTCCCAACAAGTGGTATCAGAGCTCGCATTGTCGAGATGGGAAAGGATAGAGAAGGCACGATGATCAGCAAATCTGGAAGGTTAAGATGAGGAACATCTTATATTGCAAGGACGCCCATGATCTGATGGAAGGAGAAACAACCAAGATCGAAAGCATGTCCGCAGGTGATTGGACGAAGCTGAACAGGAAAGAAGTCAGCACTATCAAGAAGTGCCTGTATTATTTGTATTCCACCATGTCGCAGAAGAGACAGACGGAAAGAAACTGTGGGAGAAACTGACAGAGCTTTATGAGCAGAAGACGACCACCAACACGACATTCTTGATTCGAAAGTTGGTGAATCTGAAGTACAAGGACAAAATGAAGGTTAATGAGCATTTGAATGAGTTCTAGAGTCTAATCAATCACCTGAGTACCATGAACATGTCACTAGATGATGAATTGCAGGCGCTTCTTCTACTGGGTTCCCTGCTAGACAGTTGGGAAACCCTGGTGATTATCGTGAGCAACTCAGCTATGGATGACAAGGTGACCATTCCTATGGTCAAGAAAATTCTTCCGAATGAAGAAATCAGACAAAGATCATCTGGAGAGTCCTCTTCTTCACATGTGTACACAGTTGAGAGTAGTGGTAGGTATAACATCAGGGGAAAATCACAAGAGAGATAGAAATCCATGGAGAAGTCCAAAGACGGAGGAAAGTGCCATCATTACAACATGCTTGGTCACTAGAAGAGAGACTGTAGAGTCTGGAAAAGAGAGCAAGAAGAAGCCAAAAAGAATAAGAAGAAAGATGGAGATGAGAATGTTGCTGCAACAATGGATGATGATAATGATATCAATTGGTTATCACTATTCAAGAATAATGTCTACATGCATGGGATGATTTTGAGTGGGCCGTTGACACGACCGCCTCCTACCACGTGATCCACATAGGGAGTTATTCACTTCCTATACAGAGGGAGATTTTGGGAGAGTCAATATGGGGAACAACAGTTACTCCAAGATCATTAGCATGAGCACCATCTCATTTCAGACTAATGTTGGATGTGTAATGACTCTGCAGGATGTCAGACACGTTCCTGACTTCTGACTTAGTCTCATATCCGATTCTCAACTGCAAATAGAAGTCTATCATATGAAGTTTGTTAATAGCAGGAGTAAGACAAACAAAGGCTCTCTTATCATGGCCAGAGGCAGGTTGTGTTGCACTCTTTACAAGACTCGGGTGAAGGTCATAGATGGTAGCCTACATGCTAGTGAGGTTGACACGTCATATCTTTGGCATTGTCGACTCGGGCACATGAGTTAAAAGGGCTTACAACTTTTGAGCAGGAAGGAGTTGATTCCATGCTACATTGACATGACACTACCACCTAGTGATTTATGTGAGGTTGGAAAGAACAGGTGTGCTCCTTTCAAGTCTATATCAAAGGTGAAGAAAAACTTCCTGTAGCTGATTCACTCTGATGTATGTGGTCCCATGGACATATCGTCTTTGGGGGAAATAAGTATTTTCTAACTTTCATTGATGATGCATCAAGAAAGGCATGGGTTTATATGCTGAGGATGAAGGATCAAGTCTTTGATTGCTTCAATAAATTTCATGTCATAGTGGAGCACGGGACAGGAAAAGTGTTGAAGTGCCTGTGCATGGACAATGAAGGGGAGCACACCTCTCATCTTCTAGAGCTCCTACACAGAGCACATATCATGCATGAAAGGACAGATCCTGACACACCCTAGCACAATGATGTCACTGAACGGATGAATATGACCATTGTGGAGAGAGTTCGTTGCATGCTGAAGACATTGAAAATGCCCGAGACCTTTTGGGTTGAGACAGTTCAGACCTCCTGCTACTTGATTAATTGCTCTCCATCCGTTCCCTTGAATTTTCAGGTCCTTGAGCGCATTTGGTCTGGAAAGGATATCTCATATGCTCATATGAGGATGTTTGGATGCAAAGCCTATGCATTTATACCAAAGGAACATAGGAAGAAGCTTGTTGACAAGGCAGTGGCCTGCATTTTTGTTGGCTATGGAGATCAGGAGTTTGGATACCAACTTTGAGATGCAAGGAAGACAACCATCATCAAGCATAGAAATGTGATTTTCTATGAGAATCAGACTTTGGCTGAGGACGACAATGGTGATGGTGATTCAGATGGGTTGCTATAGATGATGACAATGATGAGAACTCAGATTCTTCTCCAGCACATGGTACAACCAGAGAAGATGCACAACCAAACAACATGAGCCAAATGCAGATCCTGCTGCTGCAGGTCTAGGGGATCCTGGGCAGGGGGAGCAACCTCATCAAGAATAAGATGTGGCAGCGCCTCAGGCTTGGAGATTAGGGAGGGCACATCAACCATCATTTCGTTATCCTACTTCCCATTATGTGATGCCGATTAATCATGATGAGACATGCACTTTTGAGGAGGTACAAGAGCATAAGAAGAGAGATCATTAGTAAATTTTAATGAATGAAGAGATGTGGTCTCTGAAAAAAATAATACCTACGATCTTGTTGAGATTCCTGCAGGCAAGAGAGCACTGAAGAACAAGTGGATTCACAAGCTGAAGACAGATGATGATGGAAAGCAACTGAAGTACAAGGCCACATTGGTTGTGAAGGGATTCAACTAGAAAGGGGGAGTGGAGCTAAGATTGAGAACATTATTACATTAATATGTAAAATTATTACATTAATATGGAAGAATAGAATCTGTGTCCTCAAGTGTTAGAGTATGTACAACTATAAGTAATCAATCTGTATTTGGTCATAGTGTCTACATCTACAATAGAATATGTAATGGCAAATTGAGTAATGGTTTAAGTCTCCATATTGTTTTTACCACATTTCTATTTTCAACATACAACTAGTGCCAGAATAACAAATTAATTGGCGTACTTAAAGTAATAATCATGCACACGTGCATAACAAAAAACCAGATAGATATAAGAAGAACGGAACACCTGATATTGGCATACATAGATGTTAAATTGGGCTGGCCTGACCCGAACCTGATCCATTTTGTTTGGGTCAGATTTGGACATGGACCTGGAATTTGAAAATAAAACGGGATTAGGCCCGACCCATTAGTCCATATACTTAAACGATCTTGGGCCGAGCCAATTCAAATCCGATCCTACCCAGCTTGATGCCCAACCCTAAATATACACGTGCTGACATGACAGGAAACGTGGATCGAAGGAAATCAACTTTTGGGTACATTTTTACCTTCGCAGGGGGAGCGATTTCGTGGTAATCCAAGTTGCAGAAATGCATTCCATTCTCAACGATTGAAGCCGAGTATATTGCAACAACAGAAGTAGGGAAAGAAGTGATGTGGTTACAACAATTTCTTTGTGAATTTGGATGCGATGATAGTGAGCCGATTGCCTTCTGTAATAGCTAGAGCGCCATTTATATGAGCAAGAGCATGATGCACCATGCTCTCAAAGAGTATATAGATGTGCGATATCATTGGATGAGAGATGCTATTGACAAGAAACATCTCATTCTGAAGGTCCTCCTTAAGAAGGTCCACACAGATGAAAATCCATCAGATATGCTGACGAAGGCCATGACTCATGACAAGCTACAACTCTGTAGAGAGCAAAGTGGTGTCACCTCTCATTGATCATCTTCTTGGCAACACCTCCCCATTGGGATCGGAGGGGGAGGTTGTTGAGTATTATCCGGATCTACTCTTGCGGACATTCTTGAAAATAACCCAATGATAATTGGGAGGTTGTTGCATGTGCCATGCAAATAGGACTCCTACTTCATCTAGTAGGAGAGCGAGCGAGAGAGAGAGAGAGGCATTGAAAGCCAATATAAAAAAGGCCCCATGCAAGGCATTGGAAATTATCTTAAAACACACAAGCATCTCTCTCTTCTCTCTTAGTTCTCTATCTCCAAGCAAGGAGAGAAACAACCCAAGCAAGACATGAAGAGTAGCCTGTGCAAGGTGCGAAGAGTAGCCCGCATGGGCGTGAAGAGAAGCCGCATCCATAAGGAGTATCAACGTCGGAGGCGTGAGGAGCAATTGCTAGGGAGGTCCGTTCTTGAGGACGGACAACTCGTGGCGAGGAGAAACATCGGTATTGTGTTCTCTAAGTACAAGTTGACAGTTGTCTGATTTTATTCTTGTGACTGAGCTTCGATTTTGTTGGGCAACAAAATTGAGAAGATGTTGTGCCCTCTCATTTTTCCGACCTAGTGGATTTGTTGCGGGTTGTCGTGCCTCGTGAGTTTTTTCCCTCTCTCACATCGAGAAGGGTTTTCCGAGGTAAAGTTTCTCGTCTCTCTGTACTTGCTTGATTATCGCACTACGATTATTGTGCTACGATTATTGTGCTTGGTTCCCGTGTGAGTAGCGTTCTGTTACCAATCATCCTTTGCAGGATAGGTTAAGGGAACCCCACGATTTTTCAGCACCCCCCATGTCGATAGACCACCACTCCTGGATTGGACAAATAGGCGGGTTGCATAGAAAGGAAAGAGGGAGGAGAGAAGAAGAAGAGAGAGTGGAAGAAAAGATACCGCTGGATTTGATGTGATTTGATTTACTCAACTTTTACTCAAGCAAGTTAACCCAAGAACTGCCAAATTAACGTCAATGTTCATGAGGTAAGACATAAAAAGTTTATGGGATCAAGGAGATTATAACAATGTCTACAAGACCGAGAATGCAATTTGACATGCTTCTAAAATTCATGAGGTGAAAAATCCCTTCTTCTATACGCAGATAACCCATTCTAATGGGACATCTCGTAGCTGTTGCCTCCATCCCCGCTCATCTCCTCTTCCTCGATATCTAATACTTGTATGGGCTCCTCCCCTACCTCTCTCCCTCGTGTGCACCTGCTGATCCGCTCTCCTATGCAAGTGCCAACGGTCCCAAGCCCTCCACGACCCCTGCAATGTCGCTCCTACTACACCTACAACCCTCTGCCGCCAACATCTATTCGATGCTCGAGCTCCTGCTTCTTGATCACTGTAGCCAATGTCACGTTTGCTGCTCAATCCCGAGCACCTTCTTATCACCTCCCTTGTGTCCTAAGACATGGCCTCAAACAGATAAAATAGAACTCCACTATATATCTATACATCTAAGATCTGATTTGTTTTTTTATTCCGGGATTTCTACGTTGATGCTCGAGGAGTACCCCCGGAGCACCATGAAAGAGATGGGCAAGCCAAACAAGGTTTTGAAGGTTTTCATCGGAATGAAAAAAAACATCAAGGGTCAATATGCAATTTTTTTACGGGTTGTTTGCACGTCATTTTTCCATAAATTTTTTATCTATACCATCTATATAGAATAGATCAATTATAACAATGTTTACACCGTTAAAATTACATGTTCTAAATGAAGGACACATTTAATGGTATTTTGAAAAAATAAAAAAATTACATAAAAATAGCTCGGGGACAGCCAAGGAGCAGCTCTATTTTCCTCTTTTTTACGTGTAACTACAAAATGGATGAGTGTTAACCACAAGAGATAGATAAGAAGAATAAAGAGATGAGTGAGCAATTAACAAAGTCTTTAGGATCGTGATATGAAAACCCCAAAATATGGATTTCAAGGTAATGCATACATGTATCCAAATTAAATAGATACAAATGATGATGCAATTAAAATGAATAAAATAGTAAATTAGATGCAGATATATTTATATTCGCTTGCCTTGCTAATAATTAGGGTAGAAAGAGATATATGAATGGTGTGAACATGATATACCTACGAAAAGTAGAATATTTTATCCTAAATTGATGCTATCATACCATTATTCCTCCGCCGAAAACATGAGATTTTTCGCCATTCTGGATAATCATATATTCTTTTCCAGAAAATGGTTACGTTAGTCTCACATTACCTTCACCGAATGGAGCACTTTTTATTCCCTACGACTTTTAACTCTAGGGTGCTGGTCTTCCTCTTCGTGGTTTAACTCTCATACTCCATATTTTCTCCCTTTTCGTGAGCCCCACCTTTATTCTTTTTTTAAAAAGTTAAATAAATAAATTTTACATCGTCAATCCTATCAAAAAATAATATATTATACCATCATCTCATATAAAAAATATAAACTACTCAACTTCTACTCATTTTTTCAAACTCCAATACAATCACATCACAATAACTACTCACTTTTTCAAACTCCAATACAATCATATCATAATAAATCCACTTCTAACCCACCCCCAGTTTAACCCTCTATCCAAACACCAAAACCCAAAAATAGGTTACGTGCAACCAGTTTAACCCATCTAAACCCACTATCCAAACACACCCGAGAAATTCAACGCCAAGAACTTGAGAACTAATTATTGCTACGAAAAGATTACGGCAAATGGCTACGAAATATTTCTTGCAGAAACAACATATTTTTCCAATAACGCCATGATGTGGAAGGAAGGATGGTCGTTAGATATGGATCCATTTTGTCGACTCCAGCTAATTGTAACACAAGTCAACAATCTCATGTCAAATAAATATACCGACACACACAGAGAGCGGGAAAGAGATGGGCAGGGAAACCATGAACTGGTCACTGGTATTCCATTGCATTCAACAGAATAGATAGACATGCATGACGAGTCCCTCCCATCCATATCCATCAGTAGGTCGGAACCCAATCCGTGCAAGTGGTTCTCTCTCTTTACAGAACCACTAACCTAATCTAATCTCTTCTGGTTCCCATCGCTGCCTCAGCTTATATCTTCAGCCTTCACCCAAAACCGCTCTCACACCGATGGACCGCCCATCCTCTTCGGCTCCAACCACAAAAAACAAGCATATCGAGAAAACTCTATGACGGAAGTTTACAACAGTAACGACCAAGAACCAACAAATCCTACAACACAGAGGAGACCATATATTTGATAAATCTACAGAGGTAAAGAAACAAGCTAACAAGGAAGAGAAAGCATGTCATCTATCTTATAATATATCAACGTAACCTTAATAAGGGGGTGGGTGTGGAGCTCTGGCAGTGGGAGCCCATATCACATCCGAAAGGAGATGGCAGCTGGATATGGGCATAGCCCCACTCATCTGCTGCTGCTGCTGTTGATGCTGCTGATGCTGAGTGCCATGTGATTGGCTCTGCTGATCCCCTTCGCCGCCGGACATCGACACCGACACCGAAACCGCCACGTCCTCTTCCGCCGGCAGCCTGTGGAAACTCGGGCTCGCGAACGCCGCCGCCACCACCGTCACAGTCCCCGCCGCCACCAGCGGCCCCGCCACAGCCCCTCCGACGATTTGCCCTTGCGGCCCCGCCAGGGACACGGAGAAACCCCCTCCACCAGCCGCGGGGAACGACGGCGGAAATATTGTGGCGGAGATGGAGAGTATCTCGAACCTCCCGTGGAACGTAAACGTGGCTGCACCGGGTTGCCGGAGGGTGACATTGGAGACGGGTCCCGTCCCGGCGAGGACGCTCAGACCGAGATCGCGCCGGCGGGAGAAGCGGGATAGAGCGTCGGCGACGTCGTGACCCGCAGGGATTTCGAGGATGTGCGGGCGCATCACGTTGGGAGAGTCCGGTGCGTCGCGCGTGATCACCACAGGGGGTTTGGGCTTGTTCTTCGAGCCAGGGGGCCTCCCGCGTGGGCGGCGGACCACCTCGATGCTGGAGCCGTCGCCCGGCGGAGGCGGGGAGCTCTTCTTGGGCTCGGAGGGGGCAAGGAGGAGGGGGGTGGGAGCAGCGGCGGGTGAGTGTGGGTTGCTGCTTGGGTCCGAGGAGGAGTCTCGCTTGGAAGGATTGTGAAGTGGGTGTGGGTGGAACTTGGTGAAGATGTTGCTGCTTTTCATGTTTGCCCAACTCCAACTCCAACTGAAGGTAGAGGCGGGCAGCTGCTTTCTGCTTCTATCTTCTCCTCCGGTGCGTATCTGCGTGTGCGTGCAGGGAGGGTCGGAGGTTGGTGATGGGTCAAATTTGGAAGGATATCTATCTACGTTGGCGAGATGGATGGGGGCGGAAGTAAGAGGGAAGGCGTGCGAGGAGAGCTTTATTTGAGGGGTGAGCAGAGTGAAAGGGATTGATATGAAATCCCTGATGGGCTTCGGCTTGTCTGCTTCTGCTTCGTTGCTTTGTGCGTATGTATCTGTGTGGGCGGGGTTAGTGGGTTGCCGTTTTCGGGTGGGGAAGGGAAGTGAATATGCTGACCTGACCTGTTTTTTTGCCGGGTAATTTCTATAAGTATATTAAAAAGGTTAATTTTAAGAGCAAAGAGAAGCTATTTTGAGTAATGGTCAAGTTGGCTTTTACACAAGATAGTTCTTTTTCCCCTATATTTTTTTATTTTTTTTAAATATAAATATACATATTCATCTATATATCATTCTTATATATCATACAAATCTCATAAGAAATATAGGCTCTTATGCCCTCCATCTAGAATAGGCAATTTTTAACGGTCTGAAATTTGCTGTAATCAACTTGTTCTAGATGAAAGGTTTAGGAGTCTCTGTTTCTCACAAAATTTGAATGACATGTAGGAGGGATATATAGATGAATATATACGATTTTATTTTCCAAAAAAATAAAAAATTGAGGGAAACTGCCTTGTGTAGCAACCAACTTGGATGTTACTCAAATCAGCTTCCCTCTCGTCTAATTCTAATATGTTGACATGATCTGTTTTTTTTATCTATAATATACTTATAGAAATTATCCAGTAAAAAAAATTAGTGGACCACGACTGATGAATCTCTTATTCATTACATTAAAATCTACTTATTAAAACCCTTGCTAAAATAAATCAACAAAAATTGCTGATAATTCCTTAATTTTATCTTGTACTATATTGTGTAAAATTAAATTGTATTTATACTATTTTATTTATTTCTTAATTCTACTTAAACCCCATAAAAATTAGATCATAATTAATTGTCTATAATTACCCTGACCTTTAAAAGAATTTAAAAATACCAAAAAAATCCAAAACCCCAAAATTGGTGTTTTTATCTCTCAAACCCCCAAATACATGTTTGTATAGATGATCTCCTTTGTCTTTTTGTCCAAGAAACTTGTAGTCTCATCTAAATCTATAACTTCCATGTTTTGACTTTTTTTCCTAATTTTGCATCTAACTAATTCTTTTCGATTTTTTATTTATTGATTTTTCTGTAGCGATCACGTGACACTCTCTGGAGCTGCCACACAACCACCCCCTCTTGCGCTACCCACCTCCTCTAATCACCCTTGGATCACCTCCATCAGAATCGTTGATCCACGCTTCTCTCCGTACCGTCAGATCTGATCACAGATCAGATCTCAGCTACTCACACCCGCCTACGTCACAACTACCAGATCACCTTTTCATCCTACAACCACCTTCGCTCCACGTCACTTATTCACCCTCCGTCGTTGGATGGGACTCAACTCTCATCTTGATCGCACACTCCCGCTTCACTTCCAACCGTCAGATCTCCCTTGAGAACTGATCCCAGCCATCCATTTATGCCCACTTCTAAGCTGCCCGATCCCCCTCCCAACCTACGGCTCTCAGACCTCCACATCACCCTTTTATCTTCCACCCTCCAATCACGAACCATGCTTGATCCCGGCCATCCTTTAGCACCCGCTCTTTCACCGTACGATTGATCTGATCGAACAAATCCTAGCCTTCCGCCCACGCCATCTTCTTGACCGTTGGATCACTAGATCCAACGGTCCACAAACCATACCCTACCTCTAGTCACCCCTTCCCCATGCGTTACGCATGCGTATCCCTCTGCCCCCTTCCTATTATTGAAACCACTCCAGCCACGTTCCTCCTCTCCTAACGCCCCCACTATATTGTCCGTAGATCCGACATCCCCGTGTAACCCCCATCATCCCTCGCCTTCATCCCCAGCTATCATTACACCCGTTCAAAAACCCACCAACACCACGTAACCTCTGAGATCCGTCACCTATAAATCGCCCCCTCCACCACCTCTATTCATCATCCACCATCCAAGGGGCTTCAGCCCAGCTTGCCCCGTCCTCCGACCAAACGCCCCCAGTGTGATCCATGGTCCTCCGACCATGTCGCAACCACCTCGTACACCGCTAAGCACTGAAGCCCAGCTGACTTCGTCGTGCAGAGAGCGGATACTCCCAAGGAGCCTCAGCCCAAGCCTCACCCACCACCGTCTTCCTCTTCTGATCTCCAGGTACCTCCTTCCCCTATCTTCACTTCACTTTTCTTTGATTTTTCTCACCACACAAAACGCCGATCATCGACCACCGACCATACTACAAGCTCCACCAAACACCAATCACCTTCGCCAACCCCATCCGCCATCACCTTCCCATCTCCAAGACCCCATTCACCTCCACCAACTTCACCTCTTCCTCGTCGAGGGGAAGATACTGGTCCACCACTATAGCCACCTTCACAGAACCCCATCTCACTCACAAATCCACGCACAACACGCCTCGGCTATATCTGACACTTGCAGGTACACCATGTCTTCAATGGTCGGAGCCTTCACGCCTACTTCGATCTCGACCTTCTTCTTCAGCGAGGCGACGTCGATCACCACCTACAACTACCTCGTAGCTTCGCCTTTCATCAACTTTTCTTGCCTAATGGCAACGAAGATCAGGCGACCTTCTACGAGCATGGAGAATCACAAAGGGGCTCTGGCGAGTTCGCTGGAGTCCCGTTTACACCACCCCTCCTCCGGTGGAAGACGAAGTACATGTGCCATTAGATGGTGCCTCGCGGTGGCAACCCCCGGACCTGCCGGTTTGGGTACACCAAGCCACTCTCCAAAGCACCAGCACACGCCACATGTTCTCCGAAGCTGCGCCTCCCCCGAGCCTAGCTCCTCACGTGCATTGCATGTGCGGGGCTGGGTAATTTGTAGAAAGAACCCCGAGACTTACCATAATTATAATGAGGTCCAGGCACGCATGCATCATACGCACACCTGGGAATTTTGCACACATGCCCCACTAGGTTGCGTAAATTACAAATTGGTCCCGCACACAAGGATAAATTACACAGAGGCCCCTTTGGGTTTTGTTTATTACAAATAGCTCCTTCTAGGGACCTATTTGTAATTATTTATCTTATTTTTCATCGCATTTTATTGTATTTATGCCCCTACATTATTTCTTTCATAACTTGGGCATCTTAGATCTAAATTGCATGATTTCAGTGTCATTTTGTTGCTTATTTTATTCTCTATCTAATGGTATAGTTAATTTTCTGATTTAACACTAATAGAAATATGATGAATTTTTGATGACATAGTTTCTCTTGCCCTATAATTCCTTTCCATTAATAGATATTTGATCTTTATTTTCATGCTCTATTTGACTCTAAATCTGACATATCATGTGCTCATATTTTCCAGGACATATTTGTAGTAATCACTTGCATGCATATCCTTTGCATTTAGTCATGCATGCATCACTTTGTAATTGCATCTAAAAATCTGTAAAAATCACATGCATCATACAATTGCATTGTTTTATCTACATTTTATTGTGCATCTGCATGAAGACCTATAAATGAGAATCTATTCACACATAAATTTAATAGACCAAAATCTGATAAATATATTAAAGAGGCCCGTGTCCCTGTGTTTGACTTTGGCATACTTACCAAGTAAAAATATTCCATAACATTCAAAGAGTGTGGTTTTTGCTGACCTTGCCTCCTATGCTACGACATTCCCTTACTAGCAAAGAGGCAGATTTTGCGTTCATCAAATGGTGTCATTATCGGGGACACGATCAAATATTTATTTGTTGAATTTTGAAATTTTCATTGTGAATATTTTCAAAATTTGTAGGTCTTCTTCATGTATTTTTGCATCATTTTTGTTGATTATTTTTCTTGCTATATTTTGAACATTTGTCTTTTGTGACAGTATCCATGAAGATCGAGGACGCTTGATCTCCATGAAGGCGTGGAGTTGGGAGCTCCCGCTGAGAAGGCTGCAAAAGAAAAGATGAGGAATTCAAGGAAGATTAGTCAGTTCCTCATGCATTTTCAAAAAAATGTATCGTGTGCATTGTTAGCGGTCCTCATTTGAGGGCTTGCGTGTGTAAAAAACAAAGAGAGAGAGAGAGAGAAATAGAAAAAATTTGAGTAGATGACTAGATGATATACCCTCCCCCCTTCACACATACAGAAACACACAAACTTCATATCTATGCATCAACTCACCCCCACCTTCTCTATATATTTCACACAATCACCCCCTCCCACATCTTAATCTATAAATACACACACACATCCCTCCCGTATCTTTATAATCGACCCCTCCTCTCTCCACTCTCTGTATAAATCACCTCCTAACTATTACCAACCGGGGAACCCAACCCAATTTCTGCATCCTCTACTTAGGCTATTTTCAACCTAACTATGGGTGGACCAGACTCATGCATCCATCCATCTCTCAATTTTCTTATACTTAGGTCATTTTTGACCTAAGTATAGGGGGACCCTCCTCCTCAGTTCCTCTATATCACCCAATATTTAACCGAGCCATGGCTTCATATCACTTGTGCTATGAGGACATAACAAATTTTAAGTATAGGGGGGTATACCGTATATTACTATATATTTACTTAATCCATAGCTTGTATCTTAACAAATTTTTGAAAGCTTTTTGGGCTAGGGTTTAGGTATACTAGTGAATTGTTTTTTGTAAAAATTGTGTAAAAATCTTTTTGATTGAGCGATTAACTTTTTGTAATTAAAATAAATTTTTTCAAAAAAAATGAAAATTAAAATCCATAAAAATTTGCAAAAGATAAAAATCACAAAAATTCACTAAACAAGGTTTTGTTGTATTCCTGACACTTTTACATTCACTCAAGGTTTGAGGATTTGAGGACACTTGATTTTTGTGATCTTGATAGTCTGAGTTAACATGCCTTAGTCATTAGAGTTTTTGAACTTAATAATCCACACTTCCCTTGTTTAAAATATTTGAGCGCTATATTGCACTCCTCATCTCTACCTTCTAAAGAATATGATCAGCACAACACATTCACAGCTGCAAGATTGATGGGATGAGTTGAGTTATCACTTGAGGAACTAAGACTGGTGATTTGAGTTTAGATCTGATTTAATGATGCTCGAGGATGGGATAAAGTTAATGAAGGCTTCAAGAAATCTGAGTGTCAGCAAAACCATATCAAGTATGTGAACAAATTCATATGCTATTGTTTGATATTTACCTATATGCCAGCGTGTGATGAAACTTAATTAAATTGTTGATTAGTGTGCGCCATCTTTTGGTAAAAACAATGGAGCTAGCCAAGAAAAGAAAGAAATATATCAAAGAAAAGCTCTATCCTTACAGGTTAAATTCAAAAGAGCTTCCACCATTGATGAGCTCTACCAACCATTTTCAAAGTGTCCACTTGGACCAAATACTACTAGGATCAATGAGTCGGTCTAGCACCATAAAAGGGCTCTGCATCGTATAATGATACAAGTCTGGGTGTCGAAGATATCTTAGATACTAAAAAAAGACACACCTTAGTGTACTCCCAGAAAAACAAGTGCAGATGGTTCCGAATTCTCTTGACGGACACATTGATCAATAAACTAAAAATCTACATGTGTTGAGTAATAAGGCATTTGAGAGGCCCCTTGTTCCAATGTGATGGAGATAAAAATAGACACAATCCTATACCCTCCATCATCTGATTGTCCATCTATATTTTCATGTTTGACAAACTAAAGAGACGAATGATTGAACCAAGAGTAGACTTATTCCCTAGTGTTGAGGATTAGGTCTTGAGGAGTCTCTTGGATGGGAACTTTGGGTGATGTCTCGACTCAACTCTCATGAATGCAATATAATAAATTTTATACCCTTATATTATATGTACAAACAGAGAGTTTGATAATTAGAGAAGTTGGATTTCTTTTGATCAGAGCGTGATTAAGCCCAGAAATATAAGATCGCTTAAATTAAGGGTTTTTGATTAATTGAGCCTTGAAATTTTCACATGCATTATCAGGAATTAATCTGACTCCTTCATTCTTTAGATGCTCGAGGAAGAGCATAGTTTAAGTATAGGGGTATGATGAATCTCATATTCATCATATTAAAATCCACTTATTAAAACCCTTGTGTAAATAAATAAATAAAAACCACTGATAATTCCTTATTATCTTGTATTATATTGTGTATAATTAACACTATATTTATACAGTTTTCTTTATTTCTTAATTCCTATTAAATGCCCATAAAAATTAGATCATTGATTGTCAATAATTACCCTAACCTTTAAAAGAATTAAAAAATACAAAAAATGTCAAAGCCCAAAAATGAGTGTTTTTATTCTTTTAAATATACCCTTAAAATACACTTTTATATAAATGACCTCTTTTACTTTTTCCTAATTTTCCCTCTAACTAATTCTTTTTTATTTTTCTTTGATTTTTTATTTATTGATTTTTCTAGAACGGCCACGTGGGGCTCTCTGGAGCTGCCACGCGACCACCCCCTCTTGCACCACCCGACTCATCTAATCACCATTGGATCACCTCCATCACAACCGTTGACGCATACTCCTGCTTCACTTCCAACCGTCATATCTCCCTTGAGAACTGATCCCAACCATCCACCCGCGCCCACTTCTGAGCTGCCCGATCCCCCCTCCTAACCTATGACTCTTAGACCTCCACGTCACCCTTTTATCTTCTACCCTCCAATCACAAACCGTGCTTGATCCCAAACATTCTTTGGTTCCCACTCTTTCACCGTACGATTGATCTCATCGAACAAATCCTAGCCTTCTGCTTGCTCCATCTTCTTGACCGTTGGATCACTAGATTTAATGGTCCATGAACCATCCCCTACCTTCAGTCGCCCCCTTACCCCAACATTACACATGCGTATCCCTCCGCCCCCGTCCTTTTATAACAACCACTCTAGCCACGCTCTATTCCTAACACCTCCATCGTATTGTCCGTAGATACGACATCCCCGCGTAACCCCCATCATCCCTCGCCTTCATCCCTAGCCATCATTATACCCGTTCAAAAACCCGCCAACACCATGTAACCTCCGAACTCCGCCACCTGTAAATCGCCCTCCTCTGCCACTTCCATTCCTCATCCACCATCCCAAGGTCTTCGGCCTAGCTTGCCCTGTCCCTCCAATGACAACGGAGGGCAGAGGCCAAGGAGAAGATGACCAAATGCCTCCGGTGTGATCCATAGTCCTCCGACCATATCGTGGCTACCTCCATGTGTTGTTGAGCATCGAAGACCAGCTGACATCGTCGTGCGATGATCGGAGGCTCCCAAGGAGCCTCAGCCCAAGCCTCCCTGACCGTCGTCTTCCTCTTCTTATCTCCAGGTACCTCCTTCCACTGGCCCCACTTCTCTTTTCTCTGATTTTTCTTACCGCACAAAACACCAATCATCGGCCACCGACCATCCTACAAGCTCCACCAAGCACCAATCACCTTCACCAACCCCCTCCGCCATCACCTTCCCTTCTCCGTGACCCCAGCCACCTTCGCCAACTTCACCTCTTCCTCATCGGAGGGGAAGATCCTAGTCTACCACTTCAACCACCTTCGCAGACCCCCATCTCACTCACAAATCCACACACAACACGCCTCGACTATATCTGACACTTGTAGGTACACCATGTCTTCAGTGGTCAGAGCCTTCACGCATATTCCGATCTCAACCTTCATCTATGGCGAGGCGACGTTGATCACCACCTACAACTACCCTCATAGCTTTGCCGTCTATCAACCATCCTCGTCTAATGTCCACAAAGCTCAGGAGACCTTCTACGAGTACGGAGAAGCACGGAGGGGCTCTGGCGAGTTCACCAAAGTGCGGTTTATACCGCCCCTCCTCCGGTGGAAGACAAAGTACAGGTGCCATTAGATGGCACCTCGTGGCGACCATCCAACGACCCAAGTGGATCCACGTCACAACCCCCGGACCTGTAGGTTCGGGTACACCGTCACACTCCAAAGCACCAGCACACACTATATGTCCTCCGAAGCTGCGCCTCCCCCGAGCCTAGAACCTCTTGTGTATGGCACATGTGAGGGCTGGGTAATTTGCATAAAGAATCCCGGGCCTTACCATAATTACAAAGAGGTCCAGGCACGCATGCATCATGTATGTGCTTGGATATTTTGCACACAGGCCCCACCGCTTTACGTAAATTACAAATTGGTCCCCGTGCACAAGGACAAATTACACAGGGGCCCCTATGGGTTTTGTTTACTACAAATTGGTCCTTCCAGGGATGAATTTGTAATTATTTATCTTATTTTTCCTCGCATTTTTATTGCATTTATGTCTCTATATTGTTTCTTTCATAAGTTGAGCATCTTAGATCCAAATTACATGATTTCAGTGTCATTTTGTTTCTTACTTAATTCTCTATCTAATGGTATAGTTAATTTTTTGATTTGACTATAATAGGAATATGGTGATTTTTTGATAACATAGTGTCTCTTATTCCTTGCCATTCGTAGATATTCGATCTTTATTTTTATGCTCCATTTGACTCTAAATCTGACATATTATGTGCTTATACTTTCCAGATCATATTCGTAGTAGTCATTTGCATGCATATCCTTTGCATTTATTCATGCCTGCATCATTTTATAATTGAATCTAAAAATTTATAGAAATTACATGCATCATATAATTGCATTGTTTTATCTACATATTATTGTGCATATGCATGAATACCTATAAATGAGAACATATTCACACATAAATTTGATAGACCAAAATTTGATAAATATATTAAAGAGGCTCGAGTCCCTATTTTTGATCTTGGTACACTTACCAAGTAGAAATATTCCATAACATTTAAAGATTGTGATTTTTGCTGACCGAAATCTGCCTCCTATGCTACGACATTCCCTTATTATCAAAGAGGCATATTTGACATCCATCAGCGACATTAGTTGGACAACGACTATTGCTAACTGTGGAGCTCCTAGGTCCGTGATGAGTCTACATTTCATCATCTTTATTCCATCATTTTAGCCTTAAAAACCCTCGTAAATGCGTGTAAATAGGCTTAATTTAGTATTTTACCATTCAAGCATCATTGTGTAAATATTGTATAAAATACGGTTTTTAAAGCTAAAAGTATAGAATAAAGAAAAGAAAATAATAATAAAATATTACAAATATTTTATGACCCGAAACCCCGAGACCTGCATCTCGATGACTAGGTCGACAAGGAATAAAGCAGGGGGAGATAAGGGCCAAAATACAATAACAATTCCTTTTATTTAATTCATTCTTTATTATTTTGGGCATATTTTAAGTTCTACTTTTTCTACTTTAAATAAATATATTTTGTACATGAAAGTTGTATATAATTAAATATAAAAAATACAAAATTTATTTCATACAAAAGTAAAATACTGATATAAAGTTATGAACTGAATTAGTTTCCAGAATCCCAACTTCCCAAACCTGTATATCTCAAATAAAAACTTAAAATGTATCAAAATCGCTTTAATTGTATATAAATTTTAATAAGATATTTAATGAAGGTGGTTTCATATTTTTCGGAGTTACGATTTGAAAGTTGAGTTTTGGACCCCTATTGTATAGCTATACTGATTAAAATATTCATTTTATTTATTATTCATTATTTTTATAGTATTATATTTTTATAATTTTTTAAATTTTTTTATAATATATGTGTATATTAAAACATGAATAAAAACACAAAGAAAACATAAAAATAAAATACTTCTATATAGCACATGGATGAAATACCTATAACTATAATTACATAAGTAATACATCTATTTATTTAAGTGTACAAAACACATCACAAAAACAAAATAAAAATAAATTTAATTTTCTAAAAATGAGTTATAAATTTATAAAATATCAAACCAAACTAATAAATTTAAATATACAAAATAAAAATAAAATATTAAAATATATAGATGAATATACCTATAAATAGCCCTTAAAAGGGAACTAGTAATTTTATACCTCTAAAAAATAAATAAAATCATAATAAAATAATTTATAAAATAATAAACATTTATTATTTTATAACAAAAAATTAATAAAATTGTTTATTATTTTTAATCAAATTAATAAAACATTTTTTCCAGGAATTTCCTGGTTGGTCCACGTGGACCAACCATAATCTTCCGTCAACCAACCTCGGTCAACTCTCTGACCGAGGTCTGGCTCTTTGTCAGATGTTTGTTTTGACCCATCTTTGTGGATTTCTCGAGGATCCGTCTTTCATCCTTTGGCATTGATGTCTTCTCGACTTTTTGACCTCGTAGACTTGTCTTGCACGCCCAGGTCTCTTCTCGAGGATTGCATCGCTGCATTTTCTGCTCCACCTCGATCTTTGGAGCGCCTCGACCATCCTATTTAAAATACTCCCTGTTGCCTCCTTCCATCTTTGAACACTTTCTTGGACAAGCTTAGACCTTCGAGAGTGCTCTGAATCTACTCCTTTGACAGGGGAGTCTCCAGCACTCTCGTGTGAGGTACGACGAGGTCAGAAGGGCTGAGTTCCACCCATCTCCGGCCACCTTGGCCTTGAGGTACATCTCAGGAAATCTTGACTTAGAGGTTCGATTTTTACTTATTTTTCTTGCATTTTCTCCTTCTCCGTAGCATTAGGATCATATCCCCACATCCCGTTCGACCTTTTATCCATTTAATCACCCTCGCCACCACCTCACCGGAGTTGGCTTCAGCGAGTTCGCATTTCGACAACCATCATTCCCTTTCGCATACGGGTGGTCGCGACATTTTTCCCGCAACTCCCTTTACTTCTCTTTCAGGTTCACACGCATTTTGGAGGAGCTGGAGGTTCATTCCGTAGGGTGTTGGAGGCACCTGGGGCCGTGTTTCTCTTCTGCCTCCGCCGGCGTGCTCCGGTGGACGCCGCCCCATTTTGGTCACCAACAGTTGAAGAAGGACTGCAGGAGTGTTCCGAGCCATTTTGGAGTGTAGAAGACCAACGGAGAGGTACGAGAAGGCCGGAGGAATTTCTCCTCGGTGGAGTTCTTCCTGGTTCGTCGTCGGGCCTCCTCCGCCGTTGGATCGTGAAGGCTCTCCAGTTCGTGCAGCCGCCGTTGGATCTTGGCCACCCCGCAATCGTCTGATCATCCTGCCGGATCTAATCTCGACCGTCCGTTGCGAACCGATATCGGCGCTTCCCGTGCAGACCCGTGTCCTAAGTGGAGGAGCGTCAGCCGTTCTATCAGCAGGTGTGGGTATTTGCGTTTTCTTCCCCGCCAAATTTTGTATTTAAAATTTACCATTTAAAATTTCTTCGGCTGTTAATTTACTTTATAGAATTTGCACATTGCCCCCCAGGTTTTTGTAATACTACCTTTTGTCCCTACAAGGTCACGTGCTCTGCGCACGTGACTTGGCAATTTTGCAAGTCTGCCCCTGGGCATCTTCATATTTATTTTTAGTCCACAAAATTTTTTATGCAGTTATAAAGTTTTTCGTAATTTTGCATATCGATCTCCAGGATTTTGTTAATTACGCCCAGGTCCCTACCAGGTCACGTGCTCTGCGCATGTGACTTTGGCAAATATTTGCAAGTTTAACCTTGTTTATTCGCTTATTTCATTTGGTCCCAAAACATTTTTAATTAATTATATATTTCTGGAATATTTACACTGTGGCCCTTGAACTTTCTACTAATTACACAAGTGCCCCTACCAGCAGTCCATTTTCTCTTTGTTTCTTTTATTTATTTAATGCATCTATAAACTCCTAAAAAATCCCAAAATATTACGTTAGCTTCCTGTTTCATTGCACATTCACGCCATATTTTTATTTCGTTTTTTGTCTCATTTTATTGATTATAAAAATTCCAAAAAAAATGTGCATTTTCATCACTGTTTGCATTAGAAAATACAAAAAAATATAAAATATTTTTGAAAAATGCCAAAAAATTTATATTTTGTGTGTTTTTGTATATTTCAACATTTAGACCAAATATAACAAAAAATATAAAAGAAAAGTCATAAAAATAGAAAAACTCTAAAAACCTTACTAAAAAAACTATAAAATCCATAAAAAATCTAAAAACTTGTGTTTTCTGTTCCGAAATTTTCTTCATTGTATTATCTCTATTTTAAAATATATTTGGATAATTTTGGTTACTGTTTGATTTTTTCATCTCCATTTTAATTTCGACCATTAATTTTACTCACTATTTTCAGTATTTTTGACTTTAAAAATACCAAAAAAACATTAGAAAAATATAGAAAAATAACAAAAACATTAGAAAAATATAAGTCGGAAAAAACAATTTATTTCCTATATTTTGAGTATTTTTACCCATTTTGATCTCTCTCTTATCTATATTGTATATATACTCCTTATATAGTTTTATATCCTTATTAAAAGAAAAAGAAAATATAAAAATATAAAGGGAAAATACAAAATCAGTAAATTGAAAATCAAAATATAAAAATATAAAATAAAAAATTAAATAAAAATATAAAATTAAAAACCCACAAAACATCACACACATATAAACACTTGATCATATTCATTTTTGTGCATTGAATTGCCCCGATCTACCTGCTTGCTTCTTGTGTTCGACACTTTAGACATGCTTGCACACTATACACATTCATTGTAGAGTTATAATAAATTTTAACTCCACATCTTGCTTTCATTGCTTCATTAATCTATTATGGGTTAATTGTTGATTGACACAGATTTCGTGAGCGGTCGCCTCCACGACATTGTGCTTCGCCTTGTGTGGATTACTTTAGATCCTCGTAAAAATCTGACTCATCAAATGGCGTCGTTGTCGGGGAGCAATAACGCATAGATCGGCTTTTTGTTGATTACAATTTTTTGTCTATATTATTGCTTCATTATTTTCTCATTTATTTGATATAACTGTTTGACTTGTCTAATCACTCTCTTTTGTTGACTTTGTGCGAGGAACCGTAGATCGAGGGAGGCACTCCACCCTAGATGCTTATGTACCCACATGAAAGCGACATGAGATTTCTGACCTAGCATCAAAGGAGGCAGGGGGGACTTGAGAAGACAGTCACATTTTGAGCAATTTTTTTTCTTATATTTATTTACTTGTGTAATTTTTGTGAGACAGATCACTATTTATTTATAATAATACATGTACCCAGGACTTGAACATTCAGGCCCAATTTCCAAGGGATTGTTCACTTGGGAGCTCACCGCGATTTTCACGGTTTTTCATCACCTTTTTTATTTTGTTTCTCGATTTTGTTTTCCTTATTTTGTGTGATTGAGCACTTAGTTTTAGGATTGATTTAGATGGATTAAGGACAAAAACATAATATCATTGCATGCTCCTATAGATCGTTTGGAGTTAGTCAAATTTTGAATTTCTTCTCACTTAGTCTCGAAACCACCACGCCACGAGAGTTCACGATACAACGCTTGCAGGACCCATTGTGGTGGGAACCAATGAGACTCCAAGACCGGACACTTAGGTTCCATTCTAAGTCATTAGCATCGGCTCTTCACGTTAATAGCAATTACTGAACTTACGACGATTTCATCGGCTAGCATTTGCATATAGATAGGTTCAAATTCTGCTGAGCATCTTTGCATGTAGAGTGCTGGAGGCAAGGTGATCATTTATCTTTAGCATACATCATTGATTTGCCGCTTGCATTGCTTTTCTGCCTCTCTGCCACTGATTTTTCCAACCTAGGTGCTTAAAGGAATTGACTCCTCGATAAGCTCGTGCATTCTCATTAAAAATCCAAAAAACGTGATAGCAATAAAATTGGGGCTGTTAACATTACTTGACCCTAAAATCAACCAAAAAGAAAAAAATCTTGTATTGGGGCGAGTAATCCCCTCATTGTCTTCGCTTTTACTTGCTCGCGCACACACTAAGGATTAGTGCCCAAATCCCATTTCAGCCCCTAAGTGTTTGTGCAACTTTTGGACTTTTCACCTAACTCTAAAATAGACAAGATAAAAAGATCGACTTTTCGGTCTCTACCGAGTTGAGTAGGTGAATTGATGGTTTGTATTGTGTGAGTTTTGTTTGTGATTGTTTATGTGCATTCCAGATCGCCTCTACGCATTTGTGCCTCTTTCTCATCTCTCTTGACTTGACCTTCGTAATCTCCCGACTATCATTTTTTCTTTTGTTTCGAGATGACCGACTGGAGTGTCTTTTGTCCGGACTTTATGGACCCCTCGTTCGCTCCAGCCGGTCCACCTCCATTTTTCCAGGAGGACTTGGCTCCTAACTTTTGTACATACCCGCTTCAGCCACAAATTCATGACTTGGACTTCTATCCACATCCACCTCCACCTTCATACTTTCCACCTTCACATCCACCTGAGACTGATCTGTTGGAGTCACCTTTCATGGAGTCCACCCTTGAGCACTTGACCCAAACGATGGATCATATGAGACAGAGGATTGAGAACCTCACTAGCCTAAATAAGAACAACCATGATATTCCACCATTTGATGATATGGGTTCACTCGAGGATTTCCATGAGAGCTTGCAATCGCCCAAAATACAAAAAAATGAGAAAATTTTAAAAATCCAAAAAGAGTTCGGGAGACCTTTGGTTGATTCAGACTGTGAGGAGAGTGCCCACTTGCCAGACCCTTTGATCACACAACCTTCATACCCTGTCCCACCTTTGACCCCGAGGATGTCGATGTACAAACTGCTCTTGGTATGGCTCGTGTATATGTTGATTCCGAGTTCCTCCCTTGTATGAAGGAGGTCCAAAAATTCAAAAAATGTTGACTGAACCTGAAGTGGTGGCCACTATTCATGAGATCATCTGTGCCCCACTTCAATAGGCCATGACCGATTTATCTGCTCCTCTTCCCAAGAAGAGAAAGCGGAGGAGCAGATATGAGCATCATATCTTGACCATGGCCACTGCCCACGTCATCACACAGCGTCCCATTCCTAGGAATAGGAACTCTGCCACACCTTTCATTAGCTACACCATCTCTGACCACACATGTGATCACACTCTCCTCGACGACATTGCTTCGATTAGCATATTACCTTTCTCGCTGGTACAATCTCTTCACTTAGGGCCTCTCAAGAAGACCAGGATGATAGTTCAGTTTGCTGATGGATCTATTAAGAGGCTAAAGGGTATTCCTTGAAAACGCCGTCTTATCGATTCAGGGCACGAGCTACAATGTTGATTTTGTCATTTTGCCCATAGAGACCTCCACTGGGGAGCACTCTCCAATCATCCTGGGACAACCATTCCTTGCCTCTACGAGGGTCGTTATTGATTATAGATCAGGAGAGATTTGCTTCTGTCCTGTTGACAAGAGCAAGGTGGTCACCACTGCACCCACTATCGATCAGAGACCTGCACCTGATGTGACTATACCTATTCTGGCTGACCCTGAGGCCTATAATCTTAATGAGGATATCAGAGAGACTTTCTTTATGACCGACAACGAGACCCGAGAATTCCTCTCCAAGGAGGAAATATCGGATAACATAGACGTTGAAGTTTCCGCTTCTTGTGATTGGCGTTGTGTTGATGACATCCGCGGGATTTACACGATCGACACCATTGAGTGGAGGACAAATAATGATGAGACAAAGGCCAAAGTTGATCTTGTTGCTTTTATTCAGGAATTTGGTCCTTTTGATGAGAAAGATGATCCGGTTGAGATTGTAGAGGACGAACAGAGTTCGACTACTTCCACTGATGAGTTCGTTCCTTTTGGTTTTGACCTGGATGAGACCTCGCAGAACAACACTGATTACACTTCATCCGATTATGATGAGTTCATCACATTCCACTTTGATATCAGCGAGACTCCCAAGGCCAGACCTAGTCGTACTTCTTCCTCTACTCCGTCTGTTCCTTCACACCATAGGGCCACTGAGGACCTACACCCCATTGACCTTGATCGGTTTGTGTCATCTGAGGACCCCGATGTTGACCCACACCACACTACATCCATTCCTCAGCGGTCCCGCAAGAAGGTTTGCTTTCAACCTTCTTGACCATTTGCATATCCACTCTTTTATACATTCGCTTTGTTCATCTCTGTATCTCTTACGTATTGCTCAACCACCCCATTCTCGTGTGTGCCTTGCTTAGGACGTACTTTGTACTAAGTATGGGGGAGGGGGTGGACGAGCTGAGTGTTCATTCATCGTTCTGTTTTCATTACTCCTGTTGTCGCCTATACTTAGGGCTTCTTTCACCCTAAGTATAGGGGGAGTGATGCGTACATCCTTCTCTATCTTCCTCCATCATCTGATCTCTTTTCTTGTTTTCTTTTTTTCTTCTTTTCCTCTTCTATATTCTTTTTCTATCCGAAAGATGTCACCCCTTGTTGTCAGTCTTCTATACTTAGGACGTACTTTGTCCCAAGTATAGGGGGATGTGCACCCCGAGTTGATTCTATTCTTTGATCCTCTCCACTGTCTCCTCTTCTTGTCTATACTTGGGGATATCTTACCCTAAGTATAGGGGGAGATAGTCTGAGTACGATATGTTCATTCCCACCCCTTGACCCTCCCTGCTTTGTGTACAGTCTGCTATACTTAGGATTATTTGATCCTAAGTATAGGGGGAACAATCGACTTCTCATTACTTTATTCACTCATCTCTTATTCATTTATTCTTTAGACTTTTGTATACTCAGTACGAGTTATGTCTTCTCTTTTCTCTATGATCTATGAGGACATAGCTCAAGCTAAGTATAGGGGGTCGTATATGCTGCATATATACTTTATCCATAACTCGTACTTTCGTATTTTTACTAATAAATATGGCTAATTATATTTAAAAATTCATTAAAAACCTTAATAAAATGATGTGATTATTCCTCAAATTCTTTTTGTACTTACTGATTACTAAATCAAGTGAAAATATTTTTTGCTAAATGTTTGAAAAATAGTTTGAAAAATATTTGTGAAAATCTTTTGAAAACTATTTGGAAAATGTTTTGTTACATGTTTTTAACCTTTGTAAAACATTTTGTTTGAAAAATTATTTCTTTGTGTGAAATAAAATGTTTGAAAAACGATTTGCAAATGGTTTGAAAAATGGTTGCAAATCTATATATAATTTTTGAAAAACCTTTGCAAAATGATTTTCAAATGTGTGTACATGTTTGTAAAAATGATTGTAAAAATTATTTTGGACTATAGTTTTCAAAATTGTTTGTAAAATCCTTTTCAAATAAGTTGAGGAATATATACATCTCACACTAAAATTCATTATATATACTTATAAAATTGACCACTTACCCTTTGTAAATTCTTAAAAATCTAATTCTTGTAAATATCTATGTACCCCTGTGTAAATATTTGTATCTAATTTTTGGCCAAAATCTTTTGTTTTCAAAAATCCCAAAAACATTTGCAAAAATAAAAATACCAAAAATATTTGAAAATTCTTTTTGAAAAATAAAAAATGCATATGCATCATCCTTTTCAAAAATCCATAAAAAGTTCAAAATTTCGAAAATTGCATCACAAAAATATCTTCTGCATTCTGCATAGCATTTGCATAGCATGAGCATTTTTGGATTGAGTTTGGTAATTGAACGAGTCTAAGTAAAATTCGAAGATTGGAGCTTAGTTGGACCATCAAATTTACCTAATTAACAGGAACCTTCTAGGAAATGGAATTGAGGTACTTCAGGTCTTGTTGACTTAATTCTTTGAGGATCACGAGACTTAGTTCAATGGATTCTTGACTGCCTAAGTAGAGTATTTCGGAGCACACACACGTCTCTTGTTGATAATGACCTAACTTGGACACCTGCACCTTTCACTTGGCTCAACTCAGTTGGGGTGGCGAGGGGGTTGGATTTGCCGGTATGAGATGCACACAGGTGGAAACACTCGTCCTCCTCTAGGGAGGGAAGTGCACCCCAACCAATCCGGTGATGATGAGTTTTGAGGACAGGAGATTGTGGGTTGCAATAAAGCTTCAAAAGAGGGATAGTCCATTGGCTCAAGAGGAAAAACTCCCTATGTAAATGCTGTTGTATATAGTCTTTCAAAAAAAAGTAAAAAGCAAAAACTCCAAAAAAGTAGACAGGCCTGTACAAAAATAAAAATTCCTACTGGAGTGTACATATGTGTATAGTCAATAAGCAAGCTTGAGTTTCAAAGTCAAATCATGTGAGCCTGCAACATGATGATTGACTACACTGGTCTTGCATCCTAGGATAGGTAGCTATACTGGCTACCATCCATTCTTCTCTTCACTCCCTCCTCTTGAGCTGGTTGCCACTTGAACTTAGAAGGGAATACCCCGCTCCTCGAGGAATGAGTTATTGGATTGGGGAATCATTGGGTTGTCATACTGGAGAAGTCACTCTCTTTTTCATTTCAGTTGGGGAGAGCCACCATCACTTACACTGTACGAGTTTGCATATGAGTTGAAGTATTCTGACCTGGTTATTGAGGAGACTTGAGCAGAGTTTTGGGATTTCCAAAGGATGTTGGATTTCAAATCCGGTTCTCAGTAAGGTTCCGCCTGCACTTAAATTTCAAAGGTCCGACTTAAGCTCCAAACTTTGATTTTGTAAAGACAAGTTTGATAATTAAACTTAATCCAATTTTCCTTTCTTTGTTTTTCTTTTTCTACACTTATTGCATAAGTGTTTGCTAGGAACTAGCAAAGGCAAGTATAGGAGGATGATGAATGTACGTTTCATCATCTTTATTATATAATTTTGGCCATAAAAATCCTAGTAAATGCATCTAAATAGGCTTAATTTAGGTATTTTAGCATTCAAGCATCATTGTGTAAATATTGTATAAAATACATTTTTAAGACAAAATTATAGAATAAAGAAAAGAAAAGAAAAAGAATAAAATATTGCAAATATTTTATGACCCAAAACCCCGAGACCTAGGTATCTTGATGACTAGGTTGGCAAGGAATAAAGTAGGGGGAGATAAGGGCCAAAATACAATAAAAATTCCTTTTATTTAATTCATGTTTTATTTATTTTGGGACCTATTTTTAGTTCCATTTTTTATACTTCAAATAAAGGAACTTTGTACATGAAAGTTGTAGATAATTAATTATAGAAAAATATAAAATTTATTTCATACAAAAATAATACAGATAAAAAGTTATGAATTGAATAAGTTTCCAGAATCCCAACTTCCCAGACTTGTATCTCTCAAATAAAAACTCAAAATGTTTCAAAATCACCTTTAATTGTATATAGATTTTAATAAGCTATTTAATGAAGGTGGTTACATATTTTTCGGAGTTACGATTTGAAAGTTGAGTTTTGGACCCCTATTGTATAGCTGTACTGATTAAATTATTCATTTTATTTATTATTCATTATTTATATACTTTTATATTTTTATAATTTTGTAAATATTATTTATAATATATGTGTATATTAAAACATGAATAAAAACACAAAGAAAATATAAAAATAAAATACTTGTATATAACACATAGATGAAATACCTACAACTATACCTATATAAGTAATACATCTATTTATTTAAGTGTACAAAATACATCAGAAAAAAAAATATTTAAGTTTATAAAAATGAGTTATAAATTTATAAAATAACATACCAAAATAATAAATTAAATATACAAAATAAAAATAAAATATTAAAATATATAGATGAATATACCTATACATAGCCCTTAAAAGGGAACTTGTAATTTTATACCTCTAAAAAATAAATAAAAATATTAATAAAATAATTTATAAAATAATAAACTTTTTTATTTTATAACCAAAAATTAATAAAATCGTTTATTATTTTTAATCAAATTAATAAAACATTTTGCCAGGAATTTTCTGGTTGGTCCACGTGGACCAATTAGAATCTTCCGTTGGTTGATCTCGGTCAACTCTCTGACCGAGGGCTCTGTCTCAGATGTGTGTTTTGACCCATCTTCGTGGATTTCTCGAGGCTCCATCTTTCACCCTTTGGCATCGATGTCTTCTCGACTTTTTGTCCTCGTGGACTAGTCTTGCACGTCCATGTCCCTTCTCGAGGATTGCATCGCTGCATTTTCTGCTCCGCCTCGATCTTTGGAGCACCTTGACCATCCTATTCAAAATACTCTCCGTCACTTCCTTCCATCTTTGAACCCTTTCTTGGCCAAGCTTAGAACTCCGAGAGTGCTCCGAATTGACTCCTGTGACAGGGGAGCCTCCAGCACTCTCGTGTGAGGTACAACGAGGTCAGGAGGGTCGATTTCCACCCTTCTCCGGCCACCTTGGTCGTGAGGTACATCTCAGGCAATCTTGCCTTTGAGGTTCGCTTTTTACTTATTTTTCTTGCATTTTCTCCTTCTCCGTAGCATTAAGATCATATCCCCACATCCCGTTCACCCTTTTATTCATTTAATCAACCTCGCCACCATCTCGTCGGAGTTGGCTCCGGTGAGTTCGCATTTCGCCAACCACCGTTCCCTTTCACATATGGTTGGTTGCTATAGTTTGCCCATGACCCCTTGAATTTTCTTGCAGGTTCACACGCATTTTGGAGGAGCTGAAGGTTCATTCCGTAGGGCGTCGGAGGCACCTGGGCTGTGTTGCTCCTCCGCCTCCGCCGTCATGCTCCGTTGGCCACCGACCCATTTTGGAGTCACCAACAATTGAAGAAGGACCATAGGAGTGTTCTGAGCCATTTTGGAGCATAAAAGACCATCAGAGAGGCACAGGAAGGCCGGGGGAATTTCTCCTTGGCGAAGTTCTTCCCGGTTCGTCGTCGGGCCTCCTCTGCCATTGGATTGTGAAGGTTCTCCAGTTCGTGCAGCCGACGTTGGATCTTGGGCACCCGCAACCATTTTATCATCCCGGATCTAATCTCGACCATCCGTTGCGAACCGGTATCAACGCTTCCCGTGCAGACACGTGTCCTAAGTGGAGGAGCGTCAACCGTTCGATCAACAGACACGACTATTTGCATTTTCTTCCCCGCCAAATTTTGTATTTAAAATTTACTATTTAAAATTTCTTCGGCTGTTGATTTACTTTGTAGAATTTGGACATTGCCCCTCAGGTTTTTGTAAAACTACCTTTTAATCCCTGCCAGGTCACATGCTGTGCGCACGTGACTTGGCAATTTTACAAGTCTTCCCCTGGGCATCTTCATATTTATCTTTAGTCCACAAACTATTTTATGCAGTTATAAAGTTTTGGTAATTTTGCATATTGGTCTCCAGGATTTTGTTAATTACGCCTTGGTCCTTGATAGGTCACGTGCTCTGCGTACGTGACTTTGGCAAATATTTGCAAGTATAACCTTGGCCATTCGCTTATTTCATTTTGGTCCTAAAATATTTTTAATTAGTTATATATTTCTGGAATATTTGCACTATGGTTCTTGAACTTTCTGCTAATTACAAAAATGCCCTAGCCAGTAGTCCATTTTCTCTTTGTTTCTTTTATTTATTTAATGCATCTATAAACTTCTAAAAATCCCAAAAAATTACGTTAGCTTTCTGTTTTATTGCATATTCACACCATGTTTTTTATTTCGCATTTTTGTCCCATTTTATTGTTTATAAAAATTCAAAAACATGCGTTTTCATCACTGTTTGCATTAGAAAATACATAAAAATTATAAAATGTTTTTGAAAAATTCCAAAAAATTATATTTTGTGTGTTTTTGCATATGTCAACTTTAGACCAAAGCTCACGGAAAACATAAAAGAAAATTTATAAAAATAGAAAACTCTAAAAACCTTAATAAAAGTTTATAAAATCCATAAAAAATCTAAAAAATTATGTTTTCTGTTCCGAAATTTTCGTCATTGTATTATCTCTATTTTAAAATTAATTTCGAGAATTTTGGTTTCTGTTTATTATTTTTCATCTCCATTTTAATTTCGACCAATAATTTTACTCACTGTTTTCGGTATTTTTGACTTTAAAAATACCAAAAAGACATTAGCAAAAATATAGAAAAATCATAAAAACATTATAAAAATATAAAAAACAATCTATTTCCTGTATTTTGAGTATTTTTACCTATTTTTATCTCTCTCTTATCTATATTGTACATGTACTCCTTATATAGTTTTATATCCTTATTAAAAGAAAAGGAAAATATAAAAATATAAAATATAAAAGAAAATTCAAAAGAAGTCAATTGAAAATCAATATATAAAAATATAAATCAAAAATTAAATAAAAATTATAAAATTAAAAACCCACAAAAACATAACACACATATAGACACTTGATTACATTCATTTCTGTGCATTGAATTGCCCCGATCTACCGGCTTACTTCTTGTGTTCGACACTCTATACATGCTTGCATACTATACACATTCATTGTAGATTTATAATAAATTTTAATTCCACATATTGCTTTCATTTCTTGATTTATCTGTTGTGAGTTAATTGTTGATTGACCCGGGTTTCGTGAGCAGTCGCCTAAGCGACATTGTGATCCCGCCTTGTGTAGATTACTTTAGACCCTCACAAAAATCCGACTCATTAGTCCGGCAATCCAAGTTCATCCACAACTTCCCCATTTTTGATGTGGTGACTTCCCCATGATTGTCCCACTGGCCATGTCCCGCTGCTTCCCTTGTCATGTCAGGAGGGAAATCCAAAATAGAAGGGGCTCCTAAATAGGAGTGCACTCCAAAACAGGATGGGGTTCCAAAACAGGAGGGGGCACCCAATTTGTAGGACTGGTAACCTATAAGGGATTGTTGTTTACGTATGGGCAATGATGCCGTCCGTGACCAAATGTCACACAACGATCACACTTCGAAGGCTTCCACTCAAGCTCCACACCAATTTGGATGCGGCAGCCTGAACGGAAGACAAGTGGCAGGGAAGTAGGAATGGTGGTCAAAGCTTTGATGGAAACACAACAATGAGAAGAACCTTCTTCATGACTCGAAGCACTGGTGGCGTACCAATCAGGCTCCCTAGTTTGTTCAACACAATTGCAGTGGAGAGTCCCAAGGGCAGCCCTTGAAATCTGACACACAAAGGTATCTTCGAGAGGAGGTCCCGCTCTAGGCAGGAGTCGTTGGCTTACCTACACCGCAACACCACAAGACGACCCTGGAAGAGACAAGGCCCTCCATCTAGTATGCGCTGACATTCTGCCTCGGAGGATAGCTAAATGTATAAGAAACCATCGGACCGAGAGAGGAGCTTATGCCCCCAGTTGGCTTTCAGATTCTCTCAACACACAAGAAAAGATGTTTGAGGAATGTCTTTTCCCCATGACATAGAAGACAAGCGCATCTACTGATACCTATTCCAAGGTGGTAGATATTATCTTCACAAACGAGGGCCACTGACTGGCCAACTTTGATCATAGGTGCTCCACAAACAGTAGTTTCCTGCTTTCGAGGGGGGGGGGTGCCTTAGCACAAACATCCTTCCAAGAAGGCCGTGCTGGAGCATGGATTGACGGGGCCAGCGAAGGTGGGCGTATGGTCAGGCATCTTGGGAGATGGGTGTTCGTCTTAGGAGAGTGGATTTCATTAAGGTTCGGGTAGAGGATGCTGTTGGTTAGGGGTTGTGACGGTGTGATCTATTTGAGGCAGGTCACAGGTTTTAGCCGTACGGGTCACGAGATGAATGCACGCATGGAGGATGTTGGTGGCTGGGGATTCCGACATGCGACATCCTCTTTCCTAAGGCCCTATTTGTGCACTTTGGATTTTTATTTTTGGATAAATTACAAAAAGGATCTAAACTATGCCTCAATTCCTAATTAAGGAACTCATTTTTCAATTGTAACAAAGTAAGGCTTGATCTTATGTTTTTATCTCTAATAGAGGCCTCTATAAGCTTCAACGACCCTTATATGCCGACCCTTAAGTTGACAATTAGGACCCCTATTTGTTACAATTGAAAATTGAGGCCTTTAATTGGGAATTAAGGTATAACTGAGGACTTTTTATAATTTATCCTTACTTTTTTAAAAAAAACAAGACACCATATTAGCATGGGAAAATTACGTTTCGATGAATTTTAGAGTCCGCTGCAACCACATAAATGTAGGAATGAAATTGGTCAGATACATATAGGTATTATGCTAATATGAACATAGACAAAATGTATTGTCATATTCTTAAAAGTAGATATTGTTGTAAAATGAATAGGGATTGTATATAAAAAATCATAGAGGTACTTTGTAGAGTAACTTAATACATTATAACATTATATATATGGTGATTTAAACGAAAAATATATAGGATGGTTTATATGTTATGCAATTGTTAAATAAATTTATTATATAACAATTATACGAAAATCATATGTATGATGGTTTATACATTATACAACTATTAAATGTATTTACTGTATAAAAATTTATATCAAATGTAATGAACGAATCCATAAAAATTTGTTAAATTTGAAACTCAATTATACATTAAAATGAAAATATGAATATCTATATGAATATTTAACTATGTCAAAGATATATCCACCCTTGTATCAATTTTAAAATGGCTTGAACACATGCACACACACACACAAGGCTGGGAGCCTACACTCGGGGATGTAGGTAACTACTTACACTCGACATTTTTTTCATGATTTTTGGGTTTTTTGAAGGAAAACATAAGGGGATTCGCTTAATACATTGAGGGGAATATGTGTTTCAAGTTTCATGCAAACCAAATATTCCTAATATGTTCATCTAGAAGGGTCAATTTAAGCAATTTTGAAATCGTTAAAATTTTATAGTCTTGATGGAAATGGTAGGAGGCTCGAGTTAAGTTGAATTTTGAATGACACCATGGTGATATATATGTATATGTATATATATATCAATCTAATTCCACCAATGTTTCATTTCAGAAAACTCAAAAAATGATGAAAAATGAGGCAGATGTAGGTAACCTACATCTCGGGTGTAGGATCCCTTTTTCCCACATATATATATTCTTATCCATTTTCATTTTCTACGTAAAGAGATTAATTATACATGCAGGGGCAAAACGATGAATTTTATCAAGGGGGTCAAGTATACATCTATCTTGTATACGTAAAAAATGAAAAAAGTATTTTCAAATGATATTTTTTAAGTAGACATAACAAATTTCAAATGTGACTTTAAAAATTCGATGTACTTACCATTTCAATGTTATTTATATTTTTCAATAAGGTATAGAATATTTTTTCTAATGGTGATTTTTTTAATAGTTTTATTTAAAAAAAGTCATATGTAAAAGGAACCAAAAAATTATTTCATTTACAAAGAAAATTAGAAATAATGAGAGAGTTCTTCGTGTATTCATATGACGATTCTAATAAGGATGCTTCAGATACTGTAGATGTTGATGACACTAGAAGCAGAGTACCCAGAGGTGACAGTCAACGATATCCCGTTATCCTCCTCGATTGTTAGTGAAGGTGCGTTGATGACTTCATCATTAGATGTAGATGCAACTCCTCATGTTTATTGATCAGTGAAGTTACCCGATCCTCATGTGACCTCTAGGACCTTCAGACCTGGAAGGACACACGATTATTCAATCTCAAAGGCTTTATCCCACAACAACAAAGGTGAATGGAGGACATCCAGTGGTGAAGGATGAGGCTCTAGTCTCCACCACCGTGCGTGATCCGAGAAGATCAAATTTGTGAGGTAGAATGTGAAACAAAATGGATTTAGAAGGGTGTGCCGATCTCGATGATTAGATGGATTGTCATTGATTTGTGCATCAAAATCGGAGGAATGAACTAGATTGAGATGAGAATTGAGGAGAAAGAGGAGAAGAGAAGAAGGGGAAGAAAGAGGAAGAGGAAGAAGGGACTCTATAGATCTAACCTGAAATGGTGGATGGAAACCTGGGCTGAAGCTATGAGAAGTTTTACATCGTTGCCTAGATGGCTCGACAATTCCAAATTCCCAATGCTAACACGATGGTGGAGCTATGTAAGAGAAGAAATCCAACTCCGGATCTAGGCTGGACTTGACCAAAAAACCTTGTTGTGATGAGGATCGGAGCAACCAGCTCGATCGACTCAGAGTTCACTGGAATATGGGAGGAAATGGCAAAAGATGTGTTCTCTCAAGTGCTCTGGGCCTTATATAGACAAGGAAGAAGTCGTAGGTTCAACGATCTTGGACGTGATCATAGTTGAGGGTATGTCCAGTGCGGATGTTGACAAGGAGGTGAGGTTGTCGGAGTTGTCAATTGGTTGGGGGACAAAGAAAGAAGAAGAAGGAAAAGGGGAGAAGAGAGGAGGAAAAAAGGAAGAGGATGAGGAGGAAGAAGGATGACCAGACAATCTTTACATGTTGACCAATCGGGAGGCGACACGTGGTACATGCCACTATAGGACAAAGAATGATAAAGACAAAAGCTATATACAAATAAGAATAAATAACTTATATATTAGTTATTAAAAAAATTAATTTACATAAATAATATAAATAAAGATTTTAAATAATTTAATATAAATAATTTTATTGCAAATTTCAATTAATTAAACAAATTAATTAAATTAGTTATATGATATAAATGAGATAAATTATTGGTGTACATTATAAATAATTATAAGATAATTAGTTTTAGTTTATTATTTTTATAAATATCTTATTATTTTTATATTTTATTAGTTATTATATCATATAAGGATTATAAATATTTTTTTATTTTATTCTAGTAAGGTTATTTATATAGTTAAATAAATAGTAATATGCACAATATAAGGTATATTTTACCTATATAATAACTTATTTATTTATTTATTTATTATGTCTTGTGATTTCTATAATTTTAATTTGAGTTACATATAATTACTATAAATTATTAACATAAAATAATAAAAATACAAATATAGAGAAAATATAAAGAAGAAGATAAAAATGGATAATATACAGTTGTACAGACAACATACTATCCCCCAAAAGCCATCTTTCACAACTTAATTTCGATTTTAATGAAATCACTTCATTTTAAAGATAACTTTATGTTGACTAGGGTGAAAGTGAGTTATGTTAATTTTGATCTCATATGAGTAGATATTTATCTTTTAATTTATATGCTATAGCCTTTTCAGTTTATTGTACCATGTTATCTATATATATATTAAATAATTTGTATGATATTTTTGTAAATTAATATACATTTATATAAATATATTGTAAAAATCAAAATTAATTTGGAGTGATAATTTATGATAAATAGAATAGTTGAAGTTATCTAAAGTATGGTACTTATGTACATTTTGCGGTCTATATTTTTCTTGATTTTTTTAAAAGTTAAGATCCTAATCTCCACCTACTTTATTCTATTGTCAACCATGTCAGTTTTGACCTAGTCTTGGGGTTAGGATCGATCTGCACATATTTACATATATGCATCCTTCTTATTTTCTTTTTCTTCTTTATTCTTTTATTTTGGAAGGAATAAGTGGTAATTATATAATATTTATAAATGAGGTTAGTGGGTTAATTAATGAGGATTAATAAATATTTACATGTATTATACCAAGGATTTTAGTCAAAATGAAAGAATAAATGAGATGAAGTATTGATTGATACGTTTAGGAGCTACTTCATTAAGATTTTTAGAACTCTTCATGCGATGATTCATTTCCAAAATTCTCGTCTTCATAGTCACCATCCCTTTTTAGTGTAATAGAGATAGTTGGTGATACCTTGACTTGTCATGCTCGATCGTCTTCTTAGCTTCATTCATTATCAATGATTTAATCTACGGAGTTATATAAAGAAAACAAAACACAAAAAATGCAACAAAGGTAGGAATTTTTAGAATGAAGTATAATGTGGATATCAACTTCATTTATTGTTTTTGTATGCACATTTTTCTTCCAAAGATCTAACATGCATACACCATACATTTACATATAACTTTTTGTTACATAGCACACGCTTCTTGATGCGTTGATTTTATCTTTGATTGCTAACACATACTACTTAAATTGCTCGACTTGGTGATGCATCGCACATGTAAAACACAACTATGCCCCCACTTCTCCCCAATGAAGGCCACCAAATCCTCCACGTTCAAGTATGGCGACATCGAAAATGAGGAGGGTCGGAGCTCAAACCAAATGTGGACTTCTAGATTTGGGCAAATCATGCTCCGTGATGGTGCTAGAATTACAACACCCTCCATTCCTCTCTCCCTCAACACCTCTCCTCAATGAATGAAAATTAGCATTGTGAGTTTTTGAAGAATCCACATGTACATAATGAGAATGTGGTGATGGCTTTGGAATTGTTCGCGCTCACGATGTTGTAGTCGCATGGTGAACTTGGGGCCCATATCATGGTAGAAGCCGCGTAGTGGTTTGATGAATCCATGATTCATCACCTTTATTTTTTTATTTTAGCTTTATTTCCTTAGTCAAACACATGTAAATACCCACTGATTTCATGAAATTACCATTTTACATGCATTTGTTAAATATGCATTTTTAACATTTTTTATATTCAAATAAAAGAATAAAGAAGAAAAGAAAAATAAAATAAAATAAAAAAATAAACGATGTATTTATGAAATAAATACATACTGGCCCGAACCCTGAGAGAAGTTCAAGACTTGATTTGATCGACCAAGAATAAAGTAGGGGGAGATAGGGTCTTCAGTTAGAAAATCAAAAAATAATGTGTAAATTTATTCTTTGTATATTTGTACAAAACTTACACTATTTTATTTGTATATAAATTGAACTAAAATTAAAAATTTTTCTAAACAGAAATTGTAAATAAAAATATTTTGTAAATAATAAATATAATTGTAAAATAAAATAATGTATAGATTAAAAGTAACCGCATTCTGAAAAAGCTGTAAAGTGACAATTGAAAGATCAATTCTGGCTCCATACGAATTCAAATTCGAACTCACTTCTAATGTATCTAAATTAAATTATCTTTAAAATGGTCGTGGTTTCATAAATTTTGGAGTTACAGTTGAAAAGTTAGTTTTTAGGGTAATTTTTGCAATTTCACCATTTACTTTTTGTATATATTTATTCATATTTAGTGTTATAATAATGTAAATAATTGTAAATATTTTCTTCATTATTAAAAATAAAAATAAAATTTCAAAATTAAAAATAATTTATTTATTTGTATATGTGTATATTGTACTATATGTATATATTACTTGTATATAACTAATTTCCTTATATAAAAAATAACCAAAAAATTAATATCTAACATTAATTAATTAAATTAATATTATTTGATTTGATTTGAAAACCTACCATGTCTATAAGATTTTCTTTTTTACCTTAAATCACCACCATTAAGGTGGCTAATTAGATTTTATAAATTAATTATTTTATTTTTTTATTTAATTAAAAATTGTATTTTAGTTAATTTATTAAGTTATTTTATTTATTTAATCACTAAATACCTTTCACATTTTTTCCGTGTTCAGATTTTCTTGGATAGAGTCGTTATGCTTGTGTCCTCATTTGTTTATGAAAAAAATAAAAACAATAAAAAATTTAAAAAATGTAGTTTTTTATCTCTATCTAACATATATTTTGCAGAAAATAATAATAATAAAATAAATAAATATAAAAATTTTTAATATCTCTATAGGTTATAAAATATATAAAAAATAAAAAAATCGGGCGACAGCCGCTAGCTCTCATCGGTTGCATCGCGTCAGCTGCTCCATTGAACTCCGTCATCCGCCATCCAACCCTTGCGATGCACGCCGTCGACCTCTACTAGAACCTCCGCCAGCACGAGGGCTCCTTCCAACCACACAGTCACTCCACCACCTGCGCGAACCACCTCTTCTGCAACCACCAGCAACTTCTGGCTTTCCCGCACACTCCGCACGTCATTGTGCATCGCCTGTAGCTCCCTCTGACCCCACACCTCAGCCCTGTGAGCTCCATCCGCTCACCATCATCTCCGCCGATCTCCTACATCAGCACTGCTCCTCCGTTTGAGAGGTTCACCTCCTGCCCAGGGTGAGGTGCATTTCACCATCACCCGCATCGGAGCTCGACTGCCACTAAGGGCGTATGTCGCCCTCTATCCACCGTGAGATCAACATCGTCTCTTGCAGGCATCTCCATCCTTCGACCTATGTCCGCTCGCCGACTCCATCGCCCACATCTCTTCATCGTCGGGGGCGTGTACCAACACCTGACACCCTGCTCGACGTCCCTACCGCACACCGCGACCGCCACTTGGACCAACCGCCAACCACCGATCTGAAGAAAAGGGGCATCGCATCCCATTGCTTGTCAGAGAATATAGGGGCGTCGAACCCCTTCTTGATTTGATAAAGAACGGAATGATGAGAAGAACCCTAGAGATATAATAAAAAATGGGAAAATTGCACTTCAGCCCCTAGACATTTTGAGAATTTCAAAGATGCCCCTGTAAAGCAACGCACGTGTAGAGCACGCGCTTTACTGGGTAATTGTACTTTTCATCCTTTATTTAGTACTTGTTATATTTCAATGCAAACATTAAATAATTACGTATTAGTCCCTGTATTTCCAGACAATTATTTTGCATGATCTTCTTATTAAAATAAATCTTTTTATTACTCAATAAAATCTAGAAAAATCACGTTTTTCTCCTGATTTGTTGCTCTTCATTGTTTAAAGATTCCATCACATTTTATTTTTATTTGCTATTTTAAAAAATTCAATAATATAGTCATTTTCTCTGTCTGAAATTTGAAAAAATCATTAAAAATCAAATATTGTCGAAAAATTTCAAAAACTTTAGGTGTATTTCATTATCTTTTATTTTCTTTCTAATTTTCATGCATTAATTATTTTTAAAACCCAAACAATTTACAAAATATCTAAATCTTAGAAAAATCATAAACAATTCTAGAAAAATCCACAAATTCTGATCGCAGTTCTTATTTGTAGATCTTTGTCTATATTTTAGCATAAAAATAATTTCTAAGAGTTTTGGACACTTAAATTAATTTTAAGTTGCAAATTACTCTTGGTTGTACACTGCTTAGTATTTTGATCATTGTTTGATCTTTACAAAATCACGAAAACATTAGAAAACTCTATAAAAATTAGCAAAAATATTTTGAAATCTATAAAAACTCGAAAACATTTTCTTTGGATTTTTCTAAGCATTTCTGACTGTTTTGAAAAATATAAAAAGTGTGCGATGTGTATATTTTTCCCTTGTGCATATTATGTCTTATTTGAAAATTAAAATTTTCAAAATAAAAAGCCACAAAAATCCTTTATTTTCGAAATTTGACTATTGAGTTCTTTAATCGTGTTCCTTGTGTTCGACCCTGGTCACTATAATAGATAAATAAAATAGCGAAGACCACTTACATTACATATGCTTGATTTCAATGAGTGCTTTTATTAATTTTTCTCATTGACCGAACTGGTTGACTAGGGACAACGATTTTGTGATTTATATCCCACCTTAGTCAATATTGAATTTTGTTTTATCAGAATGGCACCGTTGCTGGGGAGCACGGCTTCGTAGTCATTTTTCAATTTTATTTTTATCTCTATTTATTATAACTACCTTATGATCCTCTTCTATTTTGCTTTTTGTGCGAGAACCGCCGGCGTACAATTCGTATTCTTTAGAAGGTCCAGCACAGGAGGAGGAATAGAAGAGCCATAGAGAAAATATTCTATTTAGAGAATTTTTGTGAATAATTGTAATAATTAGACTTTGGACTTGTTGGACACTTGAACTTTGGGGTCTGTTTCGCCGACTACCGGTGCCCTCGAGGGATCTCATCGGGATTTGTTTTCTTTGCTTTTACTTCATGTAGATTTTTTATGCTTGAACCCCTAGATTAAGGTTTCTATTTGATTGAGCCAGAGGTAGCAGTAGGTCCAAAGCCCTTAATAGAATATCTGTTCCTATAGAACTCGCTTGGACTTAGTCAAATAAATCTATTCTTCATGATAATAGAAGTTCCTGTTTGGTATGGTTCTCGCATTGCATTCATATAGATTAGTTTAAATTTAAGCGTGGATCATATTGCATGTAGATTGATGGAACAAGGTACGCCTTCTATCTCGTCATGCATTCATAGATTTCACCGCGTATCGGTTTTTCCATCTTCCTCCCCCTGTTTTCTGGATTTAGGAATAAAGAGGAAATCGAAAAACTCATTAATTTTCATTGAAATATCCACAAAATAAAAAAATAAAAATTACGATTGCTAATTGAACTTGACCATAAAGTTAAACGTAACTGACTCATCATTATTTTGGGAGAGCAATCCCCTCATTATCTTATCTTTGAATTTCTCATGTACAAACTAAGGAGTAGTGCCCAAATCCCATTATGCCTCCTAAATATTTGTACAATTGTTGTCTGATAACCTAAACTCTAAAAAAATTGACAAGATAATTGATCGAGTCTTCACGGTCTTCACATTGAGTTGAGTAGGTGAATTGGGGGTTTGCATCCTGTTTGTCTGTGATTGGTGTGAGTTGGTTACGATCATCTTCTCTGGATCATTAGCATTCACCTTATGTCTCCTTTCTTGTCTTCACTCTATCTCTCTTACCCCTCCCTCCCTCTCTTCATTATCCTTCTTTCCTCTCATCATGATGGGCCATACTCCATTTCAACCAGATCTTGATTCTTCTCTTTATTCCCATCATCATCGATCACCTTCTAGGGAGGTCGGGACCCTGATCGACATCTCGTTTCCTTCTCTTTCTGCCCCCTCACCATTCCCTCTTTCTATGGGGCATGCTACGCTTGACGCCCGTGGAGATCAGACTAACCAGATGTGAGACCCGAGCTATTTTGTTGCTGAGATGAGAGAGCATTCCATAGGTGATCACATGGAGTAGTTACAACTTTTAGACGACTTCTATCTTGTGATGATGGATGAGAAGCCAGATCAGGAAGCATAGTTAGCTTCTACATTGAGTCCCTTCATTCTGGATTTAGAGTCCATTCATCTGCTGTCGAAGTTTTCTAGGGAAGTGCATGAGGAGTCGTATATTCATATATCTGAATTTAAGGAATTTTGTGTGAACTGTGCATACCTAAATATCACTTCTGAGGAGTTGATGCTGATGACCTTCCCATTTACACTTCAGAGCAAAGCCATGAGTTGGCACTGAAGGTTGTGAAGGAAGTTTGCTACTTGGGGAGATTTACGTTCTTAGTTTCTACAGAAATTTTATCCCCAGCGTAGAGAAGATTTGATGCTGTCTTGCATTCTATATTTTCCAGTAGACCCCCAGGAGCCATTGAGAGATTCATGGCTTTGGTTCGTTAATCTATTAAGGAGATTTCCATATCGTGGAATCTTGGCGACTGACCTTGTACATATCACCATGAAGGGGATGAATGCAGAGCAGATAGGACTGGTACCAACCTCATGTGGTAGTTCACACCACAGTTCTGACATGGATATATTTTTTCCATCTTGGGAGATATTTCATCCAATTCGTCAACTTCACATCCTTCACGAGATGATTTATTCGGGACAATACACGGGGAGATATGACACCAGTTGAGTGTGTGGCACTTCCTGCCGATTCAGACAACATACACCAATAAGAGGATGTGTATTCTACTACATTTTAGATGACATACGTGTTGACCACCACTGTGAGTTCCTAGAGCCGGACATTGGTCGAGTCCCCGTTGGTTTTATAGCCATATTTTGAGCCAGTCCCACACTTTCACGTCAGAGATTCTTAGATTTTAGATCTTCTAGTATCCCAAGAAATGGAGGAGGATCCTACATTTCAACCGTCCTTTCAGTCATTTCAGTGTCTATGTCCAACTGATTCAGTGTCTATTCTTCAGAAGATCCTTTCAGATTCGGATACATATTTGGATCCATCTCAGCATATAGAGCTTGATAAGGGATAGCATTTTGAGATGCCAGATATAAATAGTCCCATATTTAAGCCTTGTGTCCACCCACTTGATGATGTAGATACATTTTTGGAGGACCTGATATTTGACAGCATAGGTCCCCAGTTTGATTCTGATTCCTCTTTCCTCGCTGATGATTTTGCATTACTCCCCGAGGGTTATCTGCATGAGGATGCCATGTATCTTGTGTACTCGGTTTCACTTTTTGGGAGTGTATTCGATCTTTCAGATCACGAGACCGAGTCTTCTGATATTTCTGATATTATTGAGTTTGAGTTTTCTCTCCTCGACGACCCTCGTGAGGATGAGCCAGTCTTTTAGGTATTCGATGATTTTATTGATTTCTCTACATTATATGCATCGGATATCAACCTTTCTCCTGAGTCTCCTGATCATGAATTTCCATACCTTTTTGAGATGTTGATTAACGAGGAGGATTCCATGACTGATCCTTCTTTATCCATGTTCGAATTCTTTGGCTCTGTCCTTCCACTCCATTTTGATCTTGAGCTGACACATTCTTTTGTGCTATCGGAACCCGATTTCATTCTCCCATATCTTTACCCGGTAGCAAACACCTGCCTGATTGTTTACTTGGGTGTCATTTTTACACTGTTGACCTCATCGTTGTTCCTCTACCGATACGATGACGACAATATGGTATTCACCTCACAGATGCTGTCCTGAACCTCTATACTGCATTATCCTAGACTCTGCGCCTAGCTAGGGGCATAAACTCTAGCGCTTGCGAGGTACCTCAACATTGTTCACAGCTATATTGACATATCATACATTCTTTCAGTTCGATACCCCATCTCCATCTTATGATTATGCTACATTTAGGGTGTACTTTACCCTAACTATAGGGGGGTGCCGGACTTATGATTATCTATTTGATTCTACTACCTCTGTTTTGCTGCCTATACTTAGGGATATTTTACCCTAAGATATGGGAGGTAGTATCTTTACATCCTATCACTCGGTAGTCCCCTTGTGTATAGTATTCTTTACTTAGGATTACTCGATCCTATTATAGGGGGATCAATGGCTTCTATTTATTTCATCTTTTCTTTGATTCGTTGTTGCATAGCATTCTTTTAACTTTTCTATACTTAACTTGAGTTATGTCTTCCTTTGCCTCTCTCTAATAACTATGAGGACACAGTTCGGGCTAAGTATAGGGGGGTGTCGTATATAATGTATATATACTTTAGCCATAATTCGTACTTTCGTATTTTTAATATGGCTAAAGCACTGTATAAATACATGTAAAATTCAGTAAAATCAACTAATAGAAAGATACAGTTATTCCCTCAAATTCTTTTTGTATATATTGATTAATAAGTCATGTTAAAATATTTTAAAAGTAATTTGAAGATCTATTTGAAAAATCTTTTGAAAACTATTTGAAAAATGTTTTGAAAAATATTTCCAACCTTTGTAAAAATATTTTGGCTTGTAAATTTTTTCTTTGTGTGAAATAAAATTACTTTTTGTAAAACTATTTGCAAATATTTTGAAAATGGTTGAAAAATTATTTTGAAAAAAAATCTATATATAATGTTTGAAATTTTTTTGCAAAATAGTTTTCAAATATTTGTAAATGTTCGTAAAATTATTTGAAAATTATTTTGGGCTATAGTTTTCAAAATTATTTGTATAATTATTTGCAAATAAATTTGAGGAATGTATGCATCACAGAAAAAAATTCCAACTATATATATACTTGTCTAAATTACTTATCTACCTAATTCCTGTAAAAAATTAAGTCACTCCTGTGTAAATATGTGTATCATATCTACTAATCCTAACCCTTACTAAAAAATCAAGACAAAACAAAAACAAAAACAACAAAAGAAAAAAAAAAAACAGCAAAAGAAAACAAAAAAACAACAGTAGAAAACAAAAACACCAAAATAACAATAAAAAAACCCTTTTACAAAAAATGTATAATCCCATATTTACTTGTATATATTACTAACCCTTTTTTGTAAAAAAATCCCTAAAAACTACAAAGCCTAAAACTCTATTAAATTTCTATAATAAAATTCCAAAAAAACCTTTCTTTTCACATGTGCATCATTTCTTTCAAAAAAGTTCAAAATTGGAAAATTATTTCAAAAAAATATTCGCTTTCTTGCATTGTACATATTTCTTGCATTTGCATATGCATTTTTCTAGATAATATTGACATTTAAACTAAGTCTGGAATAAAATCGAAGAATGGAGCTTAGTTGGACCCTAATCCTCTTAATTTCAGAGGAACCGATAAGAAATGGAATCAAGGCTTTTCAGATCCCAACGACTTAATTTTTTGAGTCCATATGACTATATTTACATGTCATCTTGATTAGTCTAAGTAGAATATTTAATAATACACTCATGATTCTTTCAAACCGTGACTTATCTTGGACAAGCACTCTACACGTAGCTCTTCATGGAGGAGGTAGTGAGGGGGCAGAATCTTTTGGCTTGGGGTAGCATATGAGGGTAGTACATCTAGGAGGAACCTCTCATCCTCTTCTAGGGAGGGAAGTGCATCTCAACCTGGTGTTGAGGTCTAAAGACAGGATGTTGTGGGATTGCAATAATGCTTCAAAAGAGGGAAAGTCTACTAGCTCAAGAGGAAAAACTCCTTACGTACATGCTTGATGTATATATTTTCAAAAAAAATGAGAAAAGAAAAAAAAATGCAAAATCTCCAATAGTGGACATGCTTGATTGAAAAGTAAATGCCTGCCGAAATCTATATACAAGTGAAAAATGAAGAATAAGAGATTCAAAGTCAAATTTTTGTAAGCTTGCAGTGGATGACATGGCTACACTGGTAATGCATCCAAGGATAGGTACCTACACTGGTTACCCTCTATTCTTTTCTCCATCTCCTCTTCTTGAGTTGGTTGTACTTGAACTTAGAAGGGAATTTCCTTGCTCCTCGAGGAAAGAGTTTCTAGACCGGGGGACTAGATATACCTTGTTGAGAGAGGCTATTTCTTTGCTACTTTTGAGATGAGAAGCTATATTTTACTCACACCGTACAAGTAAAGACTCATAGTCATAAGAATTTGTATACGCAGACTTGTTCTGACCTGACAGTTGAGGAGACTTGAACAGGAGTCTTGTGGAACTTAGAGGCTGTTAGATTTTAAATCCATTTCCCATTAAGATTCCGCCATACTAATAATCTAAAGGTCTGACCAAGCTCTATACTCCAATTTTATGAAGATAAGTTTAAAATTCAACATTGTTCTAATTTTTCCCTTTTTCTTTTCATTATATTTGTTTTCACTTATTTTCCAAATAAGTGTTTGCTAAGGGACTAGAAAAGGTAAAGTATATAGGAATGATGAATCCACGATTCATCACCTTTATTCCTTTATATAGCTTTAATTCTTTAGTCAAATACCTGTGAATACCCACTAATTTCATGAAATTACCATTTTATATGCATTTGTTAAATATGCATTTTTAACACTTTTTATATTCAAATAAAAGAATAAAGAAGAAAAAAAGAAAAGAAAATAAAAAATAAAGGATGTATTTATGAAATAAATGCAGACTGATCCGAACCCTGTAAGAAGGTCCAGACTTGACCTGATTGATCAGGAATAAAGTAGGGGAAGATAAGGTCTTCAATTAGAAAATCCAAAAATAATTTATAAATTTATTCTTTGTATAATTGGAAAAAACTTACACTATTTTATTTGTATACAAATTGACCTCAAATTAAATATTTTTCTAACAGAAATTGTAAATAAAAATGTTTTGTAAATAATAAAAATAATTGTAAAATAAAATAATGTACAGATTAAAAGTAACCGCACTCAGAAAAAGCTGTAAAGTAATAATTGAAAGATCAATTCTGGATCCATACGTACTGAAATTGAATCAAACTCACTTTCATTTTAATCTAAATTAAATTATCTTTAAAATGACTACGGTTTCATATTTTTGGAGTTACGATTGAAAAGTCGATTATCTGAGATGGTTTTTGCAATTTCACTATTTATTTATCATATATATTTATTCATATTTATTTTTATACATAATTTAAATAATTGTATATATTTATCTTCATTATTAATATAAAAATAAAAATAATTTTTTTAAAAAATATTTAAAAAAAATTTGTTATTTGTACATGTGTTTATTGTAATATATTTATATATTACTTGTATATAACAAATCTTCTTATATAAAAAATCACCAGAAAATTAATATCTAAGATTAATTAATTAAATTAATATAATTACAAAAAATTTAGTTAATTTATTTATTTGATTTGAAAACCTACTTTGTATATAAAATTTGATTTTATACCTTAAATAACCACCATTACCGTGGCTAATTAATTTTTGAAATTTATTATTTTAATTATTTTATTTAATTATGAATTTCGTTTTAATTAAATAATTAATTTATTTATTTAACCAGTAAATACCTGCATTTTTTGTAATTATTTTCCTTTTTGATTTTTCTTCTGTTTTTATTGAGCTCCTCTCCCTCATTTCCTCTTGATCAATCTTTGGTGGAGAGAAGCCCGATCTCCAAGAGCTTCTTGTCGTAGAAGAGTGTCCAACCTCCGAGCCGTCTGGTGATAGCGAGTCGGTCTTTGTTGAGGCCATCACGGCATCTCCAATCCCAAGGTGAGATCCACTTTACTTTCTGTCATTCTTCTAGTTAATTTTAGATTTAGTTTCATAGTCATTTTTTTGTTCTCTTTAATCATTGCACATCATTGTTCATCACGACCTAAACCACCTCCATTTTCCTGATCATCCATTTTATGTTCATAACCTCTTCATTTCCATTCTACCTCATGCAACCATGAACCTCCAATCACACACGATGACCAGATCTTCGGATCTATCTTCCATTTCGTAGGATCCGTACTAGCTCACATTTTTTCCATGTTCGGATTTTCTTGGATAGATCCGTCATGCTCATATCCTCATTTGTTCATAAAAAATAAAAAATATATAGTTTTAATTTCTATCTAACATCTGTTTTGTAGAAAAAATAATAATAAATAAATATACAATTTTTTTAATATCTCTACAGGTTACAAAAAAATATATTAAAAAAAATAAAAAATCGGACGACAGTTGCCAGTCCTCGCCGGTCGCACCACGCTAGTTGCTCCGCCCAACTCCATCATCCTCCATCCAGCCCTCGCGAGGCATGCCACCGACCTCTGCCAACACCTCTGCCTACGCGAGGGCTCCTTTTAGCCGCACCGTCACCTCCACCTCCTACGCGAGACACCTCTTCTGCAACTACCAACAATTTCTGGGATGCCACAGATTCTGTACATCATCGCGTATCGCTTGGAGCTCCCTCCAACCCCGCGCCTCAGCCATGCGAGCTCCACCCGATCGTCATAATTATCGTCGATCTCCTACATCAACGCCACTTCTCCATTTGAGAGGATCACCTCCTGCCTGGGGTGAGGCGTGCTTCACTATCACTCGTACCGAAGCTCGACTGCCACTGGGGGCGTGTGTCTCCCACCGTCCACCGCACGATCAGCAGCGTCTCACGCAGACGTCGCCATCCTTCGACCTCTGTCCGCTCGTTGACTCCACCGCCTGCACTCCATCATCGGTGGCATGTACCGACACCTGTCGCCCTGCTCGACGTCCCCGCCACGCGCCGCAGCCACCTCTTCTACCAACCGCTGACCATTGTCCTAAAGAAAAGGGGCGCCACATCACGTTGCTTGTTAGATAAGAAAGAGGGGTGGTGACCTCCTTCTTGATTTGAGAAAATGCTAGGGATATAATAAAAATGGAAACATTACACTTCAACCCTTGGACATTCTGAGAATTTCAAAGATGCCCCTAAAGAGCAGCGCACATGGAGAGCACACGCTTCACTGGGTAAATTGTACTTTTCATCCCTTGTTTAGTACTTGTTATATTTCAATGTAAGAACATTAAATAATAGTCTTTCAGTCCCTATATTTCCAGAAAATTATTTTGCATGATCTTCTTTTCGAAATAAATAATCTTTATTTCTCAATAAAATGTGGAAACAACTTTTACTCCTGATTTTTTCCTTTTCATTATATAAAATTTTCATAGCATTTTATTTTTATTTTCTATTTGTAAAAAATTCAAAACCAGTGTCATTTTCTCTACCTAAAATTTGAAAATAATTAAAAATCAAATATTGTTTGAAAAAAATCCAAAAAATAGATTAGGTGTATTTCATTATCTTTTTTTTCTATCCAATTTTCACATATTAATTATTTTTAAAACCCATAAAATTTACAAAATATCTAAAATCTTAGAAAAATCATAAAAAAATCTAGAAAAATCCAAAAAATTTGATCTCAGTCCTTGTTTATAGATATTGTCTATATTTAGTATAAAATAATTTCCAAGAATTTTGGGCACTTAAGTTAATTTTAAGTTGTAAATTATTTTTGGTTGTGCAATATTTAATATTTTAAGCATGTTTGATCTTTACAAAATTATAAAAACATCATAAAATTCTATAAAAATTAGCAAAAATATTTTAAAACCTATAAAAGCCAAAAAAATTTCTCTGTATTTTTATGAGCATTTCTGACTATTTTGAAAAATACAAATTGAGTGCGGTGTGTATATTTCTTCCTTTATGCATATTGTGCCTTATTTCAAAGTTAAAAATTTGAAAAATAAAAAACTACTAAAATACTTTATTTTTGAAATTCGACTATTGAGTTTTTTAATCGTGCTCCTTGTGTTCGACCCTGGTCGCTATACCAGGTAAATAAAATAGTGAAGACTGCTGACATTACATATTCTTAATTTCATTGAGTGATTTTATTTATTTTTCTCATTAACCGAACTGATTGACTAGTGACAACTTCTTTGTGATTTATATTCCACCTTAGTCGATCAAAGATTTTTGTGTCATCAAGATTCGAGGTGCGAATTGGGTATGGGTGGGCTGCACGCAACGTTCCTCACAATGTCACATGAATTCAGGAGGATCATGTCCGCGCGGATCATTATAATAAGGACTCCATCGGGATTTCTACGCTACAAATGACGATGACGAGGGAGTATCACATCATGAGGGATAAGTTCACAAGCAATAACTGCACCTCCATCTCCTTTTCTCTACATGCTGAGAGCAACAACACCCCCACCTCCCCTTCCTCGCACCATCTTCTCCCTCTATCGGCAAAAGATTACCATTAGTTTTTTTAGAAGTAGAGAAGAGATATGGAAGGAGATGGAAGATCAACCATCTATTTTTTTATGGTTATATTTACTCAAGGTTAACTCAAGATAATGATTAAAAAATCTTAAAATTGATGGTCAGTGTTGTGAAGAAAGTTTACAAGGGTTAGGTGATTTTTATGAAGAACACATGGTTGAGAAAGTAGTTTACAATGTTTTTAGGGTTCATGTGTAAAACTTCCTTATTTTACAAAAGAGTTAGAAGTAATATATTGTCAAAATTTTTATATATGTAAATTCATTTAACATATTGATATTCGATATTCTATTAATGAAATTTTCAAAAAGAAATAAAAACACACTTTCATAAAAGAAAGTTGTGTCTACTTCCTTGAAGCAATTGAGAATGTTGTTGCGTGTTTTTAAATGATTATCAATCTATTTTTGATGTAATTATTTTTTAGTTTCTAATTTTAAATTAAGATAAAGTACCAATACATATAATTTCAAATTAACATATTTACTATATTAATTTAAGAAAGAAAAATTTAATTATTTTTAGTTATTTGTATGATCTTACGTGAGATGTAGAGGTCGACGGAATGGGGGTGGAGCTACGACTGTGAAGGTGAGGGAATAGAGCTAAGCTCTGACCTTTGCAAGGTCGAAGGCAGAGGGATTCTAGAAGGTAGATTAGGATCTGGAGAGGGAGGACGAGTGGAGGTGATTGATCGGGGCAAATTTGATGACGAGATTTTGATCCGATGGGTAGAAGAGTAATCGAAGGTCAAGCAGAACTGGGGGTATGAATCATTAAAAAGATTGAGAGGCTAGGGCATGCTCCAATGGTTGCCTTAGTGGTCTAGCGGAGATGACAACGGAGTTTTGTCGCTCATTGGAGATAGAATAATTGCAGAGTTCTTGGAGACCTCTGGATCGTGCCTCAAGGATCGTCACCCAAGGACTTTAACTGTTGTCGCCAGCCAAGACCTAAGATTCCCTTTCTGTACTTGATTTATTTCAAGGAGTGGTGGATACCACAGATGGTCGACGTGGGGGTGCTTTAAAGCAGGAGGGAGAATGTAACGACAGATGAGGGGAAGGGGTGTAGTTATACGGGCGACGAAGTGATTTGTAATGCTGGAGGTGAGGATGATGATGACAGTTATAGGAGAGGGAGGAGGTGGGCCACACTAGCTAGTTCATGAGGAAGGGGAGGGGTGGAGATCACGTGTCACGTATGTGCTAGAGAGGAAGAGGCGTCAAGTGTCACACACATACAATGGAAGACAAAGGGGGGAGGGGTCACGTGCTGTGAGATGGGAAGAGAGAGATAAAAAAGAGGAGAGAGAAGAAAGAAGAGGGAGAAGAAAGAAGGAAAATAAAAATAAAATAAAAATTAATAAAATAAATAAAAAATAAAATAAGATTACAATAAAATTTAAAAGAAAATTAAGGATTAAATAAAAGTAAAATAAAATATAAGAATCAATAAATATAAAAATTAAGAAGAATCGAAAAGAAATAGTAAATGAAGTCAAATCCAAAAGTGGTCAACACGAAAGTTGTTCACCTAGATGAGATCTATAACTTTCATGATGGACATAAAATCAAAAGAAGATAATTGTACTAAAGGTATTTTCGTAGATACTCAACATATAATAAATACTATTTTTTTTCTATTATATATATTTTTTGTATTTTCAATATGATTTTAATTATTAGATTAATATATATATATATACACACATTTAAGATATATTTTATGGATTTTTATAAGCTAGGAAAAGGTAAAATAAAAGTGACAAAGATAAAATATGTACAAAATATAAAGAGTCAATTGCTTTTGTATTTTCTTCTGATTTAATGATTTTTATGGGTTTTAATTCATTATTCAAGGTTAGTTAATTAATTAAAGAAAATATTAGAGAAAGAATTAGGTCAAAATTAATGATTTTTGTACATAAAATAATAAGCTAAATCAAGTTCAAAAACACAGATTATTTAATTACAGATTTTATCCCTAATTGTGGCAAAGTTAGTGAGAGTTAATTAATCATATTTAGAGGGTTTAATTAGCGATTTATTAAGGGGATTTAACTAAAACAACATATAGAGTAGATGAATCATGGATTTATCACTGCTCCATATGGATATCCTCTTCGAAATATCCATAGAGGAATGTTGTCTTGACATCCATCTGCCAGATATCATAATCAAGGTGTACATCTATAGTAAACAATGCCATGATGGATTTAAGCATGGCCACATAAGAGAATGTATCATTGTAATTGATACCTTCTCTCTATACGTATACCTTATCTATGAGTCATAACTTACGGTGCATGTCTAGGGATTTGGGCTTTAACATTAAAGTGTGCATCCGAACCATCTCAAGTCTAAATTGTGCCTTTGTTCAATGATGGGATTTATCCCCCACAAGTCAGTTCTAAATTTTAATCTTTTTTTGGATTCGATATGCAATAACGTTCTAATTTTAAGAGCTTTGTCCACTTGTAATTGATCTAACCACAAAAAAATGCGTACTGATCAGTCTTGATTTACTTTATTGTCTTAGGTTATAAAACGAAGAAGGAAGTCAAGAAAGTTGATGCAAGCGATAAAACTATGACGAATGATTAGGTTAGAGAAACTTACTTTCTTACATATATGATGCTATACAATGTTGAAATTTATTTACACTAAGTGAATGCAAGTTAGAGAAAAATCACAAGAAAAATCACATCTAGCATGCATTTCTATCAGCGAGGAAGAACATATTTATTTGAGTTAAGTAGAATGTGCTAATGTGTGTCTTATTAATAATTTGATGTGGTCTTATAAATTACAAGAACATGTAGATATAAAACTTAAGTAAGCGCTATGAGCCAAGAGTGCATGTCTATCCTATGACAATGACAACCACACTGACCACAAGGGCTCCAACCACACTTGGTTGAAACATGCTCTCAAAGTCTAGTTCGTAAACACATGCGAGAACCCAAATGGGAACCACTGAAAATCAATCAATTACAACACGTATTTACATTAATAAATAGGAAATAAAAATACTCTTGCTTAAAATAAAATTGACTTTTTCGTGCCTCAACAACCAGCTCTCCCCACGAATCGTCAGCCTCTGATGCACTTCAAGATGGGTCAGCTTCAAGAAGGCTGCTCCAAGCCCACCAGGTCCTCAGACAGAAAGGGAGAAAATTTATATCATAGAGAGAGAGAGGATATATAAAATATATACAATAATGAGCAAAGAGATAAATGAAAAGGAAGCATAAAAAAGGAAATATGAACAAGAAGAGCTAGAGGGTTAAACTATCCGAGGGAAGTGAAACCCTAACTCTAAATTTTCTAAATGAAACATAAGCAGTTTGCTTCCCAAACAATGGCACCATTTGATGATCCCAAATCTACCCTATGTTAATTATATGAAGTTGTTGTAGTCAGGAAAAAGGGACCATGCATCACTCTCTCATGTTGGCAGTAGGTGGATGATAATGCCTTCTAAAGGAAGAAATAAACTACATCACATAAATGCAAAAAATAGAAAACTATTTGCAAAAACATTGAGTGTTCATTGTATGAACTAGTACTTCAACACAAAAAGTTTATGCTTTACGAAATCATCAATTTCAGGAAACTATTTTCCTAATGTGATTTCTTATATTCTAATAAATATTGAAATGAGATTAGGGTTACCTATAGAAGTATAAATTTCTAATGTAAGAAACCTCTCGAATCAAGTCCGATCTACGCTTGCTTCTCTCATGAGAACGATGATGAGTCGCATAGTTTCCCACAAAATTCAATGTCAACTTCTCGAACTTGTTCATGCTAGGATGATCAAGCTCCTAATTTTATCGTACGAAATCTATCCTTCTTTACACACGAGGAGCACGGAGAAGGAGACAAACTTCTCCTCCACAAGGCCGTGTCAATGGAGAGAAGGGAGAGACTTGACAAGGTGGATGTGTATCGTAAGAAGAGTAGTCGTGTATGAGAATCAAATTCTCAAGAATATTATATTCTTCAATTCTCAAGGAAAGAGAATAATGGGAGGAACAAGAATGCTTTTGAAAGAGAGAGATATTTCTATCTTTTATAGGAACGGTGGACGTCTACGAGGAGTCTTCTCCTCATAATAGACATCCACCATATGATCCCTTGAATTATGAATTAGAGGAAATGATTTAGGCCTCATTCAACAACAAATAGTACTTGAATTATCTCCTTTAATTACCACAAATCATAAAAAAGCAACAACCATTAGAACTATATTGGACATCTATGCTTCTTTAAGCATAGACGTCCACCTTGTCCTAAAAGATTGTTGTCGAGTTTGTTGTTTAATTATCCTCATGATAACTTAATTATCATAAATGGTATTTTTATAAGGAAAACCTTATAACTTATGAATTTTATTCATAAATCCAAATAAAAATTTAAATCCAATTTATATTTAAACTACATGTTCACATAAGTACGTTGAAATAATTATATGAATCAAATTCCTATGACTATTACATATTATGAATCATTATTGATATTTATTAATGAATTATAGTTGTGAATTATATTCACAAAAATAACCTTATAGAAAATTGATTATGATAATAACAATTATTATCTCAATATTGACATTACATAGTACACGTCCCAATCCAATTATGACTCATGAGATACACATGCATATACTTGGAGATAATGTAGGGGAGATCATACTATCCACATATATTGACTTCAAATTAGGATAACTTATCCAATGTCAAGGTTTATACCCTCTTTTAGAGAAAATACAATACACTCTTATCTTAGAGCTCAAGCTTAAAAGATTTATACTCTAAGTGAGCTCAACGAAATGCAACATACTCTGTGTGATCTGAAGAATGTATCAATGAGCTGCACTCAGCTTCCTCGACTATTTCTAATCTTAGTCTAAAACATTTGTAGCTTATAAAAGAGCTCAAAGAGTGTGTTCCTCTCCATTTAAATTACCATTTCTCTTTCCAACATTTGGACATTTAATGAAATTGGAATTGGATATTGGAATCAAATGAAATGAGAGTTAATATGATTAATTCTCATATCATTAAGGTAAGAAGTGGAGCTACTAAAATCCATTTAGTTTTATAATTCCCTCATAATGGAAGTGTCATGGTAGACGATTTATTAAGATATATTTAACCCCGAGTTTTCCTAGTAGGCATTCCTTCGTAATAGAAGACTATGATACATCTGAAATTTAATCCCTTGTTTGGATGTCTTCTTCGAAAAATGTAAATAGATTTTTCATTCAATAACTAGGAGACAATATTAATCATATACTTTACAAAATCTTATATTATTATCTTGAATTTATGTCTATTTTATAAATAAGACGACTATGTATGGAATTCATTATAACCCCAAATCATTTCATGACTTAGTCTGTCTCCCGGATCATCAATTATGAATATGTATGATTTCTTTTAGAGGTCATACTTCTCATATGTCTTCATATGCACAACATCACTAGTATATGGACTTTGGTTAGTCCTTCAACCTATTAGTCTATCTAATGTGAACACTCAGGCAAATATATGTATATATGTCTTCAGTCAAAGGATGTATACCGCATCGTGATAGTTACGATTCTGATCATATTTTATCTGAACCTAATTAAGTCAACTCTTTAACTTGACCATTCAGACACCTCTGTATCACTATTCCTATGCAAAGTACCTACATCAAGAAGTCTATCAGAGATCAATTTATAGTGAAAGATTGCCATCTGTTTCTTAGATTAGAGATCACTGTTTAATATCAAATGCAAAAGTCAGCTGTGTCCTCTCAGCTGCATGGTATTCATTATGGGCATGTTACACAACCCTAATTGCACAAAGGAACATTAATATTAAGTCCATTTACATACTTCATTTCAGATGGACATGATAAAATAATACCATTTATTGCATTAGTGGGACGATCAGAACTTACAAGTCCAACAATCTTCCACTAGACCTTAGAGTCATTCATGTGCAAATTTTAAACCTGTATTTAATACATGCTAGTCGAAGACGATTTGAGTTAATGGCTTGGTTAGCAGATCAACAATGTTATCCGCAGAGGCAACACAATCAATAATTTGGGTAGTTATCCCTTTAAATAGGTAAATACATGTCTTAAGGGAAAGACACCTTTCATGGAATTATCCATATTGAATATTTCCAAGATCTTCTTAATATATTCTTATTTTAATAGTTCTGATTTGCTATTTTTTTTGTTTTAGAACAACTTCAAACCTAAGATATAAGAGGCTTCTCCAAGATCTTTCATCTCAAAAGTATGGGACAACCTGACCTTAACGTTAGTCATTGTCCCTTTATGTATCCCAATGATAAGGATGTCAGCTACATAAAGCACAATGAATATGATGATGCTCCCTCTGAGCTCATTGTACATACATGGTTCATCCAGATTTTGAACGCAATGATAACTCTTCGATGTTTCATCGAATCAGATGCTGCAACTACGAGAAGCTTGTTTCATCCCATAGATGGATTTCTTCAACTTGCACACTTTTCTTTCCTAAGCTATGTAGGCCATGTGGATGCTTCATATATATATATATATCTATATCTATATATCTATATATATATATATATCCACATCAAGGTATCCATTGAGGAATGCCATCGTAATGTCCATTTGCTAGATGACATAATCAAGACGTGCAACTATAATAAGCAATGCTTTGGAGGATTTCAGCATGGCAGCAGAAGATAACATCTCATCACAGCTGATGCCTTCTCTTTGTGTATATCCCTTGACTACGAGCCGTGCTTTGAAGGTCTCTACATTCCCATCGGGTCCCCTCTTTCACTTGAAGATCCATTTACACACACTGGGTTTGACCCCTTTAGGTGGATCTTCGAGGGTCCCACACACCATTCTTAAGCATGGAGTCTATCTCAGACTTCAAAGCTAGCATTCAACTATATATGTCATGATCACTCAAGGCTTCGTCATATGAAGTCGGATCATCATCAAACTCTTCACATGCATGGAATCTGTCACTTTCAGGTCATCTTGCAACTCTAGAATTTTTCCAAGAGGACAACCATATCATTTTCAACTATCTCATTAGTTTCTAGTGTGGGAACTTCATCTATCTCATTAGATTCGATTAATTCCTTAGCTTCATTACTTTCTTGACTTTTAAGGAATTCATCTTCTAGAAATTTTACATATGTAGAGATGAATAACTTGTAAGTCTTAGCATCATAAAGTTGGTATCCAATACCATTCCTTATGTATTAAATGAAGTAGCACTCTCTCATACGAGATTCCAACTTACTTGCATCTACGTTTTTAGCATGGACCAAACAACCCCATATACTTAAGTGTTGTTGATGAACCTCCATTTCATCACCTTTATTCTTTCATTTTGGCATTAAGTTCTTAGTTAAATGCACAAAGATATCACTAAATATAAAAAATAACATTCATTAATTGGTTTATAAAATATTGTATAAATATAGGTATTTAATTCCAAAATAAAAGAATAAAGGAAAGAAAAGGAAAAGAAAGGAAGTGTCAACGATACCGAATGACCCTAGACCTCGAGATCAAGTCAATGTTGACTTGGTCGACAAGGAATAAAGTAGGGGGAGATAGAGCAGATTAACTGTACAGAAAACACCTAATAACCATAATTTAATTCATCAATAAATAACCATTTGTAACTTATTTTATTTTACATTAAGTACACTATAATAAACCCTCAACATGTAGATAAAAATACAAAGAAAAATGTGAAAATAATTGCAAATAAAAATAATGCACAATATGACTTAGACAAACAAATCAAAAAGCTGCAAATAAAACTTTACAGACCTGTATTTTCTCCATATAGACTCAAAATTGATCAAGCTCACCTTTTTTGTTTATCAAATTTAATTGTCTATCTAATGATGGTGGTTTCATTAAAAAGGGAGTTAAGATGCAAAAGTTGGCTTTTATGTCCCTATAGTACTATGAACTTGTATATTTTATTCCATTTATTCATTCTTTATATTTTTAGCTTTCTTATATTTTGAAATACTTGTAAATATTATTTAAAATACTAAAAAAATATAAAAATAAAATAAAATCATGAAAATTCATTAAAATAAATCAAGTATTAAAAATATATAGGTATACTATGCATATAATATACATACCCCTATTTATTTAAGAAGATAAATAAATTAGAAGAATAAACTAAAAAAGTTAAATATGTATTTAAATATATTATAAATATAAAATATGTGTATGCAATAATAAAACATAAAATACAAATAAAAATAAAATATACTAAATACATATACTTATACCTATGCATATACATGTAAAAAGTAACATCTAATAAATTAGCTTATACAAATAAATAAAAATCACAATTAAATACTACATAAATAACAAAGATTTTTTATGTTTTGAATTTTATTTAATGAATTCATTTCTTATTTATTTTTATTTTAATAAATAATTTTTGCCATGTTATGTTCTGGTTCGTCCACGTGGACCAACCAGAATGCAAGGAATGTTGATCTGCGGGTCAACAGTCCTTTCTCAGTCGCCCCCTTTATTAGAGGTCACGAGACCTATGACTTCTCCAATATTCTCCCCTTACTCCATACCTCCATACTTTTCGAGCAACCTCCCATCCTACATCCCGCATCACCCTAGCTTACGCCAACCATCTAGAATTCACCTATCGTCCCTCTTTCTCAAGCCATCATCCCTCAAAACCACCTCCATCTTCATCTATAAATAAGCTACCCAAGACCCCCTTTTGTATTTTGATCCTGAATTCCCCTTGTGACCCCAATAGGAACTACCCTACATCGAGTCCAAGTGATATTAGGTGTTTTACGGGCCTTGTGGGCGCGGAGAAAAGGATGAACTTGGAGGTCTGCCACCACCGAAAGCTTGCTCCAAGAAAGGCTTGTTGCTCCCTGACTCCCAGGCGAGATCGAGCCGCTAGTAAGGTTTTTTGTTTTCATTCAAGCTTTGTAACTTTCATCCTTATTTCTCGCATTTAGGCCCTAGTTTCGGTGTAATTTTAATTTCTTCAATTGTTGGAGCTTCTTGCTTCAAAATTCATAGTGAACACTTTGTTTTCGACCTATCAAATCACTCTCATCCTCATCTCCCTTCGTTTATCAATTAACCCCCCCTCATGATGAATCTGTGATTCATCACTCTAAAAGTTGAAAATAGAGCTTTATTCCCGAGTAAATAGCAGCATATTTCCCCTTATCTTGCATAATTAGCATTCATGCATGCAAGCATAATATCTGCATTTTTGCACTCATATTTGCATTAAATAAGGAGCCAGATTCACTTGTAAATATTCACCTGTATATTAGCTAAAATACCCTATTTGTATATATTTTATACTAACTCCGAATCTAATAAAACCAACTCTATTGTGTATATATGACTACCACTAATTAAAGAAAAATATCAAAAAAATACTGACTTGTAAAATTACCCAATGAAACCCTAAACCAAGTTTTAAACCATAAACCTTAAAATTGAATATCTCTCTCATACAACCTCCGATTTAGGTCTACTTACTTTTAAAGTAATCTACATTCAAAGAACTTCGAAACAAGACCAATTTTATTAAAATCGGAGCTCGTATGCAAAACTTGGGTTTTGGGCCCCTTTTGTATACTGTACATATTGACCGTTTCACCCTTGTATGTTATCCTTTTATTTTCTTCATTATTAAAAATCCAAAAAAATAGATTAAGTTGTAAATCCTTTTATTTTTCTAACTTTATTTTAATTTTTCTCTTATTTAAAAATGACAAAAAATGCAAAAGATAAAAATGTGGTATTTTATACCTATAAGGTACCGCCCAAAAATACATTTTGTACAGATGATTTCCTTTGATTTTCGGACCTTCACGAAAGTTGTAGATCTTGTCGAGGCGAGCAATTTTTCTGTTGACCACTTTTTGATTTAATCCCTTTTTGTTATTTAGTTTTGATTTTTCTTTACATTTAATTTTTGAATTTTCTAGGAGCGACATGTGGCAGCTCATGGAGCCGCCACATGTCACCCCATTTTCTTTATTTTCGGATTTATTTTATTATTTTCGGATTTATTATCGTTATTATTTTACTATTATTATATTAATTATTTTTAGTAGCCTATTATATTATTTTACTAATAATTCATTTTATTCCCCCTTTTACCATTTCTCTACTTACCTTCCACTCCAAGTCACCACTCCCTCCACCATCCCTCCATCTTCTCCACCTCTTTTCTAACTTCCCCCTCCTCTTTATATTCTCCTCCCCTCCTCCATTTTTCATCATCCACCGTTCTACGAGTGAGATAGGTTCTAGCTCCGTCAAAGCCGTGAGGTGACATCTCCTTCTTCGACGTCGAGCGACGACAAGCTGACGGCGAGATCCGGTGGTCCTCACCACCATCACGAGTTTCACAACGCTTGTTGAGCTTCGGAGGCTGCCATCTCCTTGAAGCGACGACGGCAGCTGCACGACGCGACTCCATCTGGCAAAATCGCAGGTAAGTATACTCTATCTTTATCTTGTCAATTTTTTTGATCTAACATTTTTTTCTTCTATTGTTTATCACCCAAACATCTTCATAACCATCACAATCATCAACATCTCCACCATCTTGTTCATCATTGCATTGTCACCACCATTTTCACCTCAATCATCATCATCACTTCCATTATACACATCTCCACACCATCAACAAATCATCCCTGAACCACTAATGTTTTTATACTACCATTTTCATTTCCTATTTACAAGAAAAAAATTACAAAAAAAATAAAAAAATGAAAGAAAATCACAACTCCAATTTCTGCGCCACCGGCCACCGCCTTCACCGCAGGAACCCAGCAAGCAGCCCGTCGGAGACCACCCAGCAGGCCGACGCCCACCGCCCCATCCCGCGCGACACAGCGTGACGCCACTCTGCGTGCCCAGTGCGTCCCCTCCGCCCGCTTCTGTTCACGCGCACCGCGCACGTGAGCTCCTGCCCGCGCCCTTGGATCGCCGCCCCACCCCTGGAGCCGAACCTCCAGGCCACAACCGCCCACCAGCGTGCTTCACCGCCCGCACGCCGCCTTCTGGTCACGCACCTCCACGCGTGGGCAACCCAGCCGCGCACTGCTCGCCCTCCGCCCGCTGCCGTTCACGCGTGCCACGCCCGGGAGCTCCTGCCCGTGCCCTCCCCGCCGGGCGAGCTCGCCTCCGCCTCGTTCCAGACCCCCGCGCTGCCGCGCAGTGCCGCTCTCTGCTGCCCACGCCTCCATGCCGGTTGGGCACCACCCGTGCCTCCTCCACTAGCCGTCCGCCGGCCCCGCTCGCCTCCACCGTTCGTGCCCTAGGCGCCACTCCATTTGCCCTAGGCGTGGGTTGAAACCTACGTCTAAAGGTCCATATTTTTCTTATTATTATATTTGTGAAAATTTCCTTCTCAATCCATTATATTTGTTCATTTCCAAAAGTACCCTTAGGCACATTTCAGTTTGAAATTTTAATTTCTGATTTGCATAGATACCCCTGCGCTGTCATATTAATTTGGACCTCAAAATAGCATGGTTTTATTTAATGAAAAATAACATATTATAAAGCAGGTAATTCTTTATCTCGTGGTTATTTATTTACATTTTTGTGAGCATCCTATTATTTATTAAAATTCAGAGATCGAAAATTAGTGATATTTTGCCCATTTAATCTCTGAAATTCGCACATAGTCATTTATTGCTGCAAAAAGTGTGAAAATATTGTGAATGATGTATTTAAGTGTGCTTTAATTACAATCCAAATTTCGTCCAATTATGAGTTGTTTTGTGCGTAAAATAAATTATAGAGTGATTGTCGTAGCCGATTTTTAGTTAATTCCACGAATAATATTTTTGAGAAATTTCAAATCTCCTGGATTCCTTATTAAAATATCTATTTGAGATAAATAGATTTATAGATAATTTTACTTCGTGGATTAATTAGGAATTAAATACTCATAGTTGCTCTGTTTCGAGTAAAATATTCATAAAAAATCATAAAGTATCAGAAATTTCCAAAAAAATTATCCTAGCTTAATTTCATCATATTTATCTTTCATTAATTTTTTCATAATTTTTGCATATCATTTGCATGAAAAATTGCATAAAAACCCCAAAAAAGTTTGCATTTTAATTGTGCATTTTAAATCCAAAAATTATAAAAAAATACATTTTGCATTAATCATTGAATTAGGTTCTTAGGAAAAATATAACTTGTCTAATTTGAATTAATTTCACATTAAAACTAAATTTGGCTAAGTTAGGTATTTTCCTTCTAACTTAATTCAACCGTATTGTGCATTTGGCATTTTTATTGCATAAAAAATAAAAAATATATATCACTTGGAAATCCGCAATCTAATCCCTCTAAACTGATCCCGAGTTGTTCCTTTGCCTCCTTGAGTCGACCATGGGGCTTGCCTACGCTAAACAAACATAAAACCTCGCGTCAATTCATTCGACGATTCATCGATTTGTGCGGTAATTTTTGATCGACACGGATCTATCTGACTGCAACGAAATAGTCAGTTAGACAACATTAACAAGGGTGGGTCTGCGTCCCGTCAAATGACGCCGTTGCCGGGGAAGGGCCCAACCCTCCTCTACCTCCCTGTGACTGGGGAGGCGAATGGATCGAGCGACGACGACCCTACACCCCCAGTGAGACCCACCGACCTCCAGGGCAGCGTCGTGGCGCTCTCAGCCCGCTCGAGCTCGCTGGAACGGCCGAACAACATGTGCGACGACCCCGAGGTCCTCCAAGGACCTCGAGCCCAGGCCTCTGCTCTGCCCGACCTCAGGTAAGCCCTCTCCAACCTCCTCTGTCTTTTCTTCTTATTTTGCTTAAATTACTTAGGCCACTACACTTAACCTCCTCCTCCATTGAACCCCCTACGAGCTCTACCTCACATCTCCCATTCACGCGCCAGCTCCGATCATCCTCCTTATCCTCCACAACCCCATATCACCTCCTACCATCTCCTCCGCCCTCACGGCGGAGGAGCTCAGAGCTTCCACCTTCGTCGCCCACCAAAGCTCCCATTCCACTCGCATACACTTCGCCCCTCTGCTTCGGCTACACACTAACGCATGTAGGTGCTCAAGACTTCACTGAACGAAAACCTCACCGGAGCACTTTGGCCGAGCCCCGCTTCCATCACCGGAGCGACGAGAGGCTGCATCGAGCATCGTCGCAGCTCGCTCAGCTCCTGAGCTTCATCGATAACCCCCCAGTAGCATTGGTCGAGCTTCACCGGCACCATAGAGGAGTGGCAGAGCTCGGGCTCCGTCGTCGGAGACCTGATCCCGTCGCCAGCCGCAGAGGAGGAAGGAGGAACAACGACCGTTGGATGGTCCTCTCATGGAGATCATCCGATGGCCTAGATGAAGCCACGTCTTCTCTCCAGGGGTGTACAGCAGCCATCCGATCGCCACGATCGTATGGTTTACATTCGACCACGTAGCAATTCCAGATCCTCTCCGAGCTTCAGTATACGATCCTTCAGGCTCGGAGTTCCCGAGCCTACGCCAAACCTTCCTGGTGCTTCGAGTCAACCCGAGCCTGCATCGAGCCTGATCCAACGCCCAAGCCTAGCCAAAGCAATGCTGAGCCTCCTCCGAGCCTCCGATCGTCTCGAGCCTAGAGATAGCACGTGCACAGCACATGCGATCTGAGACATTTACAAGGATGCCCCGCGGATTTCTCAATATTGCAAACATGTCCAGAATCACGTGCAGACCGCACGCGCTTGGGGTATTTTGCATTTTGACCCTTACGAGTTTTAATAATTACAAGTATGCCCTCGTGCATGTGGGTTATTTACAGGGAAGTCCTTGTGCTTTATTTTTATTGCACTTTAGTCCCTCCCAGGGATCTGTTTGTATTTACCTTTTCATATTTTCTTTCAGTTATGCCCTTGCTTTCTTTCATGCATATCTTGAGCACCGTATCTTTGTTTTCGTTGATTTCAGTTCCATTTCGAAGATTATTTGATGATCTTTCTAATGGAACACTCATTTCTTATTTTGTACACAGTGATTTTTCTGCATTATTTTAGTAGCCTTGTGTCTTTTAAAGTTTGAATAGATGCCCTGTTTAAATTGTCCATCAAAACTGTCCTTTTAAATTGAGTCTGAAATTAACTAAAGTTTCAAACTTCTCAGGATTTTTATTCAGGGCTTGTTTGTATTGCATCTTACTACCTTTATTTGCATGATAAAGATAAAATAAGAAAAAAATGCATGTTTTGTTTTAATGCATTGTCTTGATCTTTAACGCAATACTTAGTTAAATAGATAAAAATCTTGATAATCACGAGAGAGGCTCGTGTCCCTGAGTTCGACCTTGGTTTCTTGCCAAGTAAAATAAAATATGTTGACAATCCGATTTGATTGATATATCCAACTTAGATGGTCTTTGATAGATCTAGTTCAGCCCGACTGCAATGAAATATTAAGTGTTAATTCCACATTATTAGAGGACCGGAGTCACGATTTATCACCCCACCCCACTTCCCCTTGATTCTACAAGAATCAAGGAAAATTCGAAGCTCCATCTCCCACCATCCTCGAAGCTTTCGTGTCCCTTCACCTTATTGTGCTTCCAGCTTCAAGATTCAATCATGCTACTTTTCCTCGAGCCAAAAAATACTTTTATGCAGGTAGTAGCCATGGAGGAGGCACCAGGAGCAGAAAACAAAGGATTGAACCGCCTTCTAGGTGTCCTGAATGCACCAACCTCCAAACCCCTCCCCATCGAGGTTTGGATTTCTGTATGTATTCTTGCATATGCAGTTGATCCTCAGTAAGAATTTGAGACCGGAGCAAGCATCGAAGGAGGCAGGAGCTAAAAGATACCAAGGATTGAAGCTCATCCAAGGCTTTTTCTTAGGGTGTTCTTCAAGACACCCCAGGACTATCAGATCAAGAACCATATCCCAGATCTAATATGGGCCATCCATTAGAGTAAACCCCTCCGCCCTACATCACCACATGGTCGAACTTAAGTGCACCATTGATGAATCCCTGATTCTCACTCTTGGTTCTTTTATTTTAGCTATTTATCTTGTCAAAGCATCATGTAGATAAGTATAAATACAATAAGTTAGCATTATGCATGCATTTTTTAATATTGCATATTCAACATGTATTTGCAAAAAAATAAAAGAATAAAGTAAAAGGAAAAGGAAGGAGGTATTTAGAATAAATACAGAGTAATCGAACCCCAAGAGAAGGTCAAACATTGACCTGATCGCCAAATAAAATAAGTAGAGAGAGATAGAGCCTATTCTATATTGTATATATCATTTATATATGTAAATAATTATTTTTGGATAAAATAAGAATAAAATGTTCTTTTTACCTCCTTGAATATATTCCTAAACATAAAACAAAATAAGAAAAAATAAAAATAAAATTAAAATAAAATCCTCTCTTACTTGTACAAAATACACACACACACACACACACATATGTTTCACCCCCTAATTATTAATACATGTAAATAAATAACAAAAATAAAACAAAATTTTTTTAGACTCCTAAAAACACGTGGTAAATAAATACAATACAAAATGGGAGTATTGTTGTAAAAATAACAAAAATAAATTGTTCAAAATATGTAGGTAAATTATACCTGTATATACTACTCTATATTGTATAAAGCCTAATATATTTTGTGTAAAAATAATTAAAAATCACACAAAAATTCCTTGAAAAATAACAAACATTTCTTATTTGAAATATTTTTGATTTAAAATCATTTATTATTTTTTATTGAATTTGTAAATATTTTGTATATTTGAATTTTCTGATTGGTGCAGGTCATTTTGTTGACCTGGGTCAACGCCTTCTTCCAGGCCTGACCCGACCCGATCCTGTTTGTTGGGCCAATTTCTCCCAATTTCTCCAGTCGGATCATGCAACCCCTCACCTCGATTCTTCGCTCGTGGCCTCTCCTTGGATCCACGACTTTCGATGATCCCTAAGAAGGCGTGGATCTTCCTAGGGTTTCATGCCTCCGCCCGATTCTTCCAGCCCCCTGGGAATCCTATAAATTGTCTCTTCCGCCTCCACGGTAGGGGAGCTCGTTCCTCACCTCTTCTTCCACCCCCAGTGACCTCAGGTTGAGTGACAGCTAGTGGAGGAGATCCTTGGAGTGGAGTTTGGTGGCCATGAGATGCAGCTCAGCTACGTGGCCGACGACCACCGCCGTGTTTAGCCTCTCGGCTTTCCACAGCTTGGTTGAGGCCACTACCTCACCGACCACCTCCGCCTGGAGTTCAGGAACACATTCCCTCCTCCAGGTACCCTTCTTTTCCAGTTCATTTCCCTATTCGATCCGTTCATTCCATCTAGTGTTGCCATACGTTCACTTTCTCCAACCAGCTGGTCGGAGCCTCGATATCCACATCTACCCGCTTCGATCGAACCCTCTGCGCACGTTCCACCTTACACTGCAGTCTGATTACCCTTAGGATAGACTATCAGGTCGAGATTGAGGCTCGGATCTCCTCTACCACCTTCGCCGGAGATCGAACCCCGCCCAATCGTCGCTTCTTTCTGTTTTGCTCAAGTAACCACAACCAGAGCTTCGCCCCGAGTAGAGATCGCCTTTGTAGGTGTTTGTGTGTGTAGGGATCCCCGTTCCAGTATCCATAGGGTCCCCCGAAGTAGCTTCAGGTCCATCTCCACCGCTACACACATCCGGCTGGTAGCTTCTTCATCAGACCTATTCATTTGACGCGGGAGCCTTCCACGATCTTGTTGGGCCCTTCAGATAGATCATCAGGGTCGAGGATACCATCTGAGGCTCTGGTGAAACATGTTGGGTCCTAGTTCTTCCAGGTCCCTTCTCCACTGTTGGATTGGCCCACCTCTACCAAATATGATCATAGCCACCAACTGGAGAAGCCTTCGGGCCATTGGATCTGACGCTCTGACGCATCTGTGCCCCACGTCCCCAACATTCTCTGGGGTGTCAGATCTGACACAACAGGACATCTGCACCACACTTTCCACCATTTACCAAAGTATGCCACGTGTCCCCCATGCGCTTTGTACGTGTCCTACGAGGGTATTTTACGTTTGCTTCCCCACACTTTTATGTGTTATTGTTCAGTCTGTTAAATAATGTTGTAGTACAAACTTTTTGCGTACCAGTCCTTATGTTTTAAGTTTACATTTTAGTCCTCTGAATCTGAACACATGTTCACATCCATGTGATTTTCTGGGTGATTTGCATATCTTGTCCTTTATTTTCTGACTGTTAAATTTTGAATGAAAGGATACACTAATTGCAAAAATACTCTTGTGCGTGATTTAATTGGCATGTGCATGTATTGTGCGGACTTTTTGCGCGAATACCTCTGGAATTTTTGCATGCGTTAATGTTCTGTCTGGAAACTTTAGGATAATTGCAATTAAGTCCCTTTAACCTGTGTCTCTGTTTTCCAATCAAATAATTATTAAATTGACTCCAAAAATTCTAAAAAATTACCATTAGCTCCTGCTAACGTGTAATATTTTTGTTAATTTTTATGACTTGACTTAATTTTATTTGATATATTTCTAAAATTAAAAAACCCTTAAAAAGGTGTTTGTCTATTTTATAAAATACCAAAACAATATAAAAATGGTCTCAAAAATTCCATAAAAATCCTTGGTGCTTGTTTTAGCTTGTTTGTGCTCCAGTACCGTTTTTGTAGCATTATCGTTTATAAAAACCCTAAAAATAACAAAAGACTAAAAGACTTATAAAAATAATTAAGAATTCTACAAAAATAAAAAAAATAGGATTTCAGTTGCTGTAGTTAGGTTTGGTTTTTTTATCTATTTTATCATAAGAAGATCAGTTGATGCACCAGTTAGGAGATGCGAGTGTTGGGATGTTGAGCCGGCTAAGAGAGGGCGAGGATGGCCCAAGAAGTGTTGGAAAGAGACCATACGAAGGGATCTTAGTTTTGTGGATATAAGCCCAGGAATGACCCAAGATAGATATGAATGAAGGCCAAGAATCCATGTAGATGACCCAACTTAGTTGTGGGAAAAGGCTTTGTTGTTGTTGATTATCATAAAAATTACGACCAGTATTTGATATTTTAAATTTACTCTACAATCTAGGTTGTACATTACCTTGTTGTTTTGTGTTTATTTCATTTTTATAAAAATTGTATAAAAATCAGGAAAATACCATAAAATCACCAAAAACATCTACATATTTGAAAAATATAAAAACATTTTTATTTCTAAATTTTGTGTATTTTTAGTCTAAATAAAAATTATTAAGGCTTCCTTGTGCCTTAGTTTTCTTATTGTTTTATTGGCTTGCTCACTATTTAGAAAAATATAAAAAATTGCAAAAATAAAAATTGTATTTAGTGTTCTAATCTCGACTACTTCTTACATTTCTGTGCTCTTTGTATTCGACCCTGGTCACTATACCATGTTAAATAAATAACGGAGACCGCTTACATTTGATTTTGTGCTTGTGATTGTCTTAATTGTGGTCTTGATTTTCTTGTTGAGTCTGATTGAGTGATTGAGGTCGCAATGACCTTTGATACCACTTAACCTCGATCCTCAGTTCATCTCATTAGAATGGCATCGTTACCGGGGAACACGACTTAGTAGTCGATTTTCAGTTTTCTTTATTTTCACCTCTATCTGTTATAACTGTTTTTCTGACACTCTCCTGCTTGGCTTTTTGTGCGACGGACTGCCCGAGGACTCTACAGCTTTCGGTTGAAGCTACCGCACTTGAGGAGTAGTAGAAGGATAGACCGAAATTAGTTATATAGGATAGAGCAGCATTTTCTTTCGGTAGACTATTTGTTATTGTAATAATACAAGGACTTCAGATTTTTTGGACACTTGGCTTATATTGGGGTCTATTTCATCGGGTACCGGTGTGATCAGGGGACCTCACCGTGGTCTTTTCACCGATTTCGATTTCTTTCACTTTTATTATTATTTGCTTCTCGAAGAATTTGGCCCTTAGATTTAGGAATTTCTCTGATTATGATGTAATTGATTAAGGCCCAATCCCTAATTATTTGCCTACACCTATAGTTCGTAATTGGACCTTATTAATAACTTATAATAAAAGGTTAGTTTAATTAGACTCGAGTCCATGCACCGTGAGGAACCACATACAGCGCTAGCATGACCCGTTGTGGCGAGCACTGAGTGGTTACCAAGATGGGACTTAGTCTAATTAGCTAGCTATTGTTCTTCGCGTGTAGAAATTGCTCATCTAAGATCATTTTCTTCTTGCATTATTTAGCTTAGTTTACATTTCAGTCCTTAAATTTATGCATGGATCACCCTGCATGTAGAGTGTTGGCGACATCTACGCATCTCTGACTTTTCACGCATCATAGTGTTTGATCGCGCATTGGCTTTTTCGACTTCTCCCCCTGTTCTCTTGGACTATTAAATAATCAGGAGATCAAAAAAATCATTTGGCATTTGTTTGCTTATTGAAAAATACCATAAAAAGTGATAATCATAAAATTGGGACTACTAATAAGACTTGATCTTAAAAGACACTTCACCTAAAAATCTGTCTTGGGAGAGTCACCCCCCTCATTGTTTGGTTTGATTGCACGAGAGACTTACCCGCATATTACACTAGAGCCATACCTGAACTCTCGATGGACTACTGGTCTTGGGGTTAGTTGTTCTCCAGTGAAGATGGCTCCGATTTCTAGAAAGTGGGTTGCAGTATCCTTAGCAGAGCGAGTTGATTGAGTAGCCGGTAAATGGTCTGCAACTTGTATTGGCTGGGAAAGATCTAGCTTTGGGATTGGGCCACTCTCTTGGGAGCATCGGGTTCCTACCATCTCGCTTAATCGCCCTATTAGACTGAATTATTTCCTAAATAAAATTAACAAGATAAAAGATCGAACCTTTACAGTCATAAGCTTAGCATTGAGTAGGTGAATTGGGGGTTTGATTTCTAATCTTGTTTGATTCCAGATCCAATCAGCCTCTTTCCAGATCACGATGATGGGCCAGAGGTCTCCTAGGCAGCCTTTGGCTGCACTGCTTTCGAGCACTACGCCCCACTCATCTAGGCATGTTCGGGAGAGCCTGGTCCCGCTCTCTGAACCCGAGTTCGATTCCACCCTGTTCCCCCTCGACCACCCTTATTCCAGTCCCGAGGTGCCCGAGCAGAGACCAGAGCAGATATTTATTCATTTGACGACACCTGAGTTGGGATCTTTTGCCTTTGCATAGACCCAAGAGATGGCCAGCAATGAGGAGCACATCGATGGGCAGCCCCAGAGTACCACATATGTTTTAGATCAGGATGCCATCAACAACACACCGTTAGCCTGCCTAGAGACAATGCAACGTCAGATCAGAGACCAGGGAATCTTCATGATAGATATGCACAGAGAGATGGCACAGATGCAAGCCGATCGAGGAGAGACGAACCGAGCAAGCAGTGGAGAGATACCAGAGATTGGAGGAGGTGATGGAAGACATCAACAGGAGCCACAGAAGCCAGCCTGATCAGGTAGGCCGATGAGAGAGTTGCACAACCCTACACACCGTTGGATTCAGCTTCTGGTGATTCTGGAAGATTTCAAGCTCCCCCCTCATACCTTCCAGTTGTTGCCCAAATTCCATGGGCTTGCCACCGAGGAGCCGCATCTTCACCTGCAGGAGTTCAAGATGATATGTAGCAATGTCCACGACATATACGTGGATGATAACACCATTAAGATGATGGCATTTTCATTCTCTCTGGTCGACAGAGCAACCTACTGGATGAAATATTTGGGGAGATATGTTACTTTGTGGGAACAACTCCAGACCGAGTACCTGAACAAGTACTATCGACTCGGCTAGACGAATGCAGCTAAAGCTCTGATCAACAACTTCTCCATGATCCCCAACGAGCAGCATTTCTGTGAGCTCATTGACCGTTGTACACACCATGACATCTCCAAGCTCAACTTAGTATAGAGTTTCTTTTGTGGGCTGACACCGGAGCTGCATGGTCTTGTAAATGCTTCTTGTGGGGGCTCCTACTTCACCAATGATGAAGACCAGGTCTGGGACATATATGAGGATATGGTCGAGAACTATACAATTATGTTCCAGACCCATCTCTACACTCAGGGGAATCCCTCACCCCATGTCGTGTCCTATCATAGGATAGCACGAGTCGATGCGGGTCCATCCACCTCTTCCGCAACAGCAGCACAAGCAGAGTCGTCGGTCACTGAGATGGGCATCATCAACAATAAGCTGGACTGCATCGAGATTATCAGGAAGAAGTAGTGCTAGGGCATGTCTCAGATAGATCAGTTAGCACATACGTTGAGTGACCTGAAGACCCATATCATGTGTCTCCAAGAGGCACAAACGACTTCTCAGCCCCGCCTCAGGTCACGAGCTGATCCTAGCAGCAACAGCTTAACCCAGCACTCTGCTCAATACCGAAAAGTTCAGTACATCCAGGTGGAGCCGTTCCAGCAGCCGCACCATCAGTACCCCTAGCCACCGCCATTTTCGGACACTCATATGTCGGTGTATCAGTAGGATCAGCCACTATCAGTTCTTCCTCCACCCCCTTCGAGTAGGAGCCATTGATGGAAGTCTATGGGATTTGGTACGACTGACAGCAGCCCAAGATCCGCCGAGATCATCTCGGATTCAGGTGGTCGACTGGAAGTGCCTCATCCCAACAACAACCTCCATCTCAGGGTGGACAGTTCAGCCAACCACAACAGCAACCCCAATTACCTCACCAACCATAGCAGCGGCATTACCAGTCAGGGCCTCATCCCTTCCAACAAGGATAGCAGTGGAGGGAGCACCAACAGCCTCAGTAGTATTCTCAGCCTGCCCATCATCTGTTCCAGCAGCAGCCTCATTTTCAGAGAGGCAACCCATCCGGTTCTCATGGGCCAACCTATGAAAACCCAATAATCAATGATCTAGCCCACCTACTTTCTAACCAGCAGGCATCCTTTAGGTAGGAGATGGACGAGTTTGCAGGAGATGAGGGAGATCATTAAGAGCACGGCTGCCATACCAACTCAGATTGGGCCCAATCCGAACAAAATGAAAAGAAAATCTAAGCAGGTATAGTTTACAGAGACCACCACTCCTAGTGATTTATTGGGTGATGTTGCTTCATATACATTTGATGCTGACTTTATTACGCTTAGGAGTGGTAGGATGCCAGTTGGCGGTGCCTCGTCTGAGCAACGACACTACAAGGATGCATGAGCACCAGACGAAGATGATAGCGATGTTGATGTTGCTAAGGATGATGATGACGGTGGCACTAATGCCACCAAGGACTATGATCAAGCCGACGGTACTGAGGCCGTCGCTTCTCTAGATGCAGAAGGTGCTATTGATGCCACCAGATTCCATGATGTTGAATCAGAGTGCAGTGTTGATGCTGCAGTTTCTGATGTCGTGGGTGGTACTGAGGCCACTCCTTCTATTCCAGCAGTATTATCTCCAGTTTCTATACTCTGGGACTATATGAAAACTACGAAAAAAATAATAAAGGAAAGGTTTCTTCATCTTAGAGTCCATATGTGATGATTGATGAGACTTGTATATATTCAATGCCTTTGCAGCAGCAGGAACATGTTCGTAGCCCTCTATCTGAGGAGGGGACAACCATCCCCTTCCCCCAAGCAATTTGCTTGGATAAGGGAAATAAAAAAGAAAATCCAAAAAGAGATCAACAGTTAGAGTTCAGCCTGCAGATGATCAATAGATTCCATATTCAGCTGACACTACAGGAGGCACTTGTGCACATCCCTCTCTTTTAGAAGAACTTGAGAGACAACACCACTATCCACATGAAGAAGAGGAACCACCATGCATAGATCCATGTGTTGACCCGTGCCACTTGCTTCACCATTCAGAACCGTTTGCCAGCCAAGAAACCAGATGCAGGAGCTCCCTATGTTAGATGCCATATTCACAAGCAGAGATTTGATCGCACTCTATTAGACAACATCTCTTCTATCAACCTGCTTCCAGTAGCCTTACTTGACCGATTCGAGTTTGGCCCTCTTCGACAGAGCAGGAAAGTCCTTCAATTTATTGATAGATCTGTCAAGATGTTGAAGGAGTTGTTGAAAAATGTGGTCATCACAATTCAGGGTCTAAAATTCCTCGTGGACTTCACCATGATGGACATGGAGATCCCTGAATCTGTGACGGATACCCTCATCATCATAGGATGTCCATTCTTGGCCACAACCAAGGCGAAGACCGACCATGATAGTGGGAAGGTATACTTTTACGTCGAGGATGAGAGTATACAAATAGATACGATCGATGTGACCAGAGCATGAGATTCAACTTGCTCAGAGCAGTGCAACGATTCAGAGAAAACGACAGAGGTAGAGCGAAGTCCACCAGGAGTGCGACTTTGTGATCACTGATGATGAAGCCGCTTGGTTTGATACCATTTTACGAGTCCTTCTCTCACCTTCAGATTCCACAGATTCACAGATCCCAGCAGAGGAGAGTTTGGAGAGCACACTCTTAGCAGAGGACACAGTCGAGGCTGAAGACCGTGTTCAGGATGATGAGGCAGACTACATTTCTTGTGATTCTGATTATGATCTCTCAGATTCAGACATGGATTGGGCAGAGTTTGATGATTTACTACCTTGTCTGATTTCCATAGAGCCAACACCTAGGGTGGAGACCTTGCAATCACCGAGTGTAGATATACCAGCAGGCTAGTCTTCACCACTTTTGCACAATCAGCAGGAGTTCTCTCATTCAGATCTGGTTGCATTCACTCAGACCTTTCAGAGGCCAGATTTACCAGCTCCTAGTTGTTCGAAACTGAAGCCTTTTTCATAGTCGTTGAGGTATAGATTCCTTGCGGGTGAGTATGAGATGTACCCAATCATTATCTTAGTCGATTTGACTGGAGAGCAAGAATCTCGTTTGATAGAGGTTCTTGAACGGAACTGCAAGGCAATAGGATGGAGTGTAGATGATCTCCAGGGGATAAGTCCGGCTTTATGCTATCACCATATCTATCTCGAGGAGGACGTCAAGCCATCGCATGAGTTCCAGCGACAGCTGGACCCAAATCTTAGAGAGGTTGTCATGAAGGAAATGTCGAAATGGTGGAGTGTCAATTTTATATACCCCATCTCCGACTCCAAGTGGATTAGTCCATTACATGTGGTGCCTAAGAAGACGTGCATCACTACAGTTGTGAGTAAGTCTAAAGAGGAGATAGCTACCGAGGTAACCACTTCTTGGAGGGTCTGTGTGGACTACAGATGATTGAATCAGGCCACTAAGAAGGATCATTTCCCGCTGCCTTTTATTGATCAGATTATAGAGAGGCTAGCTTGGAAGAGTCACTACTACTTTCTTGACGGGTACTCCAGATACAATCAGGTGGACATAGTGCCTGAAGATCAGGAAAAAATGGCATTCACCTATCCTTTTGTGACTTATGCTTTCATAAGGATGCCCTTTGGTCTAAGTAACTTCTCGGTGGCATTCTAAAGGTGCATGTTGTCCATATTTTCAGACATGGTGGGTGACTGTTTAGAGGTCTTCATGGATGACTTTTTGATCTACGACGATGGGTTCGATGCTTCTCTTGACTGCCTAGACTGTGTTCTTCAGCGTTGCATAGAGGTTTATCTTGTTCAATCTTGGGAGAAGAGTCACTTTATGGTGACTCAGGGGATGGTGCTTGGTCATATCATCTCCAACAAGGACATGGAGTTGATCCGGCCAAGGTGGATATCATTAGGAAACTCAATCCACCGTCCAATTTGCGACAGTTACGGTCTTTTCTTGAGCATGTCGATTTCTACCGACGATTCATTCATGACTTCAGCAGGATTGCCTGACCGTTAACTGATCTGCTGACAAAAGACACCGAGTTCATTGTAGATGATAAGTGTCTTGTGTCATTCAAGACTCCCAAGAGCTTAGTTATTGAGGCTCCTGTCCTTCAGCCACCTCACTGGTCTCTCCCATTCGAGATCATGACAGACGCCTTCGATTTTGCCTTAGGGGATGTGCAAGGATAGAGGAGGGATGGAGTACCATTTGCCATTCACTATGCTATCCGTACATTGGATGCCGCACAACATAACTATATTGTCACAGAGAAAGAGATGCTAGCAGTAATTTTCACCTTACACAAATTCATATCATATATTATTGGATCTAAAGTGACTATCTTTATTGATCAAACCACCATCAGGTACCTCATGGCAAAGAAGGATGCCAAAGCGAGACTGACTAGATGGATCCTTCTACTCTAGGAGTTTGATATTGAGATTAAGGATAAACCTAGAGTTAAGAATGTGGTGGCGGATCATCTCTCCCGATGGGAAAATCTTGAGTAATCCGAGCATATTGATCTTATTTTAGAGACCTTGCTAGATGAGGAAATCCTAGCTATCACCTCTCTCCCATGGTACACCGATATTGTGAACTATCTTGTTGCCAAGAAAGTTCCACAAGGTTGGCCAAGGCAACGACTTGAGATCTTCCTTGCGAAGGCCAAGTCCTACCATTAGGTGGATCCCATCCTTTATTATGGAGGGGATAGCATATGGTGTCGGTGCATTCCTCAGGAGGAGCACCACAGCATCCTCACATACTTCCACAATCTTGAGGCAGGAGGACATCATTCTGGGAGGAGAAAAACACAGAAAGTGCTCCAATCCAACCTATGGCATCATACCCTCTTCAAGGATTTTGATGAATTCGAGAAGACGTGTAGTGACTGTTAGAGGATGGGCACTTGTGGACAACATGATATGATGTTGATGCAACCCATTCACTTCTGTGAGGTTTTTGATGCATGTGACATTGATTTCATGGGTCCATTACCTAAGAGTCAGGGATTTGAGTACATTCTGTTGGTTGTGGACTATGTGAGTCGTTGGGTTGAGGTCATACCCGCCTGAACCGCAGATGCCAAGACTGTTTGCAGATTTTTAGGAAGAATATCATTTCACACTTCGGGATGCCTAGAGTATTGATATATGATTGGGGGGGGTCTCACTTTATCAATGACAAGGTAAAGGCCTTTGCTAGTGAGTTCAGCATAGACCATCGAGTTGCCACTCCATGTCATCCTTAGACCAATGGTCTTGCTGAAGTATCGAATAGGGAGATCAAGACGATATTGCAGAAGGTAGTCCGCCCAGACCGAAAGGATTGGTCACATCTTTTGGACTCGGTCTTGTAGGCATATCGGACTTCCTTCAAGACTCCTTTAGGTACATCTCCTTTTCATCTCGTTTACGGCAGGCCCTGCCATTTACCTGTTGAGATCAAGGATAAGTCACTATGGGCTATCACTGATATATTATTGGATCTAGAGAGTATAGGAGATCAAAGGAAGGGAAATAGACAGCCCTGGATGAGCTTAGAGACAACCTTCTCAAGCATCCTACAATATAAGGAGCGAGTAAAAATATGGCATGATTCTCATATCAGCCATAAGTAGTTTGATCCATATCAAAAAGTATGGTTGTTTGATGCCGGGTTTATATTATTTCTAGGGAAATTGCAGAGCAAGTGGAAAGGACCATACATGGTCCAAAAGATGCATGACAATGGTAGTATCGATATATTGGAGATGTTATCTGATTCCACCTTTTGTGTTAATGGCCAGCGCCTCAAACCATATCTATATCATGAGCCGTTGATCATTAATGTCACCCCGATTCATTTTGCATGAGAATGTGGTATCTGGCTCACATCATTCACATCTCGTGCCTGATTATCACTATCTCCCGCCTTGTATAGATCCATATGTCCATATCACATCATTCTCTAGTCTAACACCCCATCTGCATCATGTGATTATACTTAGGGTGTAATTTACCCTACGTATAGGGGGTGTCCGATTTTTTATTATTCTTGTGATTCTTCTTACCTTTGTTTTGCTGCCTGTACTTAGGGATATCTTACCCTAAGTATAGGGGAGGTGAATCCTGTACATTCTCTCACTCGATTTTTCCTTGGTGTACAGTCTCCTATACTTAGGATCACTTGATCCTAAGTATAGGGGGAATCATCAAGCCCTCTTCATTATATTTGTTTTTTTTCGTTGTTGTAGTATAGCATTCCTTTTCAATTCCTTATGCTAAGAACAAGTTATGTCTTTTTCATCACTCTTTGTTCACTCTGAGGACATCGTTCGAGCTTAGTATAGGGGGGTGTCATATACATTACATATATACTTTAGCCATAACTCGTACTTTGTGTGAGTGTGTTAATAAATAAAATGGCTAAAATCCTTTATCTAAAAATCATAAAAATTTTAAAATTGTTCTTGTATATAAAATTCTTTCTTGCACATATAATAGCTATTTATAAAAATCATTTTTCTACAAATGTCTATAAAAATATTTTGCTTGTAAAAATTTTTGTAAAAATTTTGGTATCAAAATTATGTATAGAGTACAAAATTTTTGTAAAATGTTTGAAAAAGTAAAAGCTTGCAAAAATATTTGTGTAAATATTTGTAAATAATTTGCAAATCTTCTGCATTCATGCATACATTCAAATATTTTCAAAAATTTTGCACATTTTCAAAAACTTTGCATAAAACGTTTTTTTGTAAATTTTTATGTATTCTTGTGAATCATAGTTGACATTTAAACTAGCCTAGAATTAAATTGGAAAATGGAGCTAGGTTAAGACCTTAATGCACCTAATTCTAAGAGGAACCTTATAGGATTTGCGGTTAAGACTTTTCAGGTCCATTGGTGACTTAATTCTTTCAGTTCACTAGGCTATGATCACATGTCATCTTGATGAGCCTAAGTAGAGCACTTACAATGCACACATGGCTCTCACAGATAATGGCTTTACTTGCACCAGCACCTTACACTTAGCTCTCTATGGATGAGGTGGTGAGGAGGCAGTTTCCTTTGGTTTGGGGTAGCATACGAGGGTAGTACTTCTAGGCGGAACCTCTCGTCTTCTTTTAGTGAAGGAAGTGCAACTCAACTTGGTCTGGCGGTCTTGATGTCTAAAGACATGAGTTGTGGGTTGCAATAATGCTTCAAAAGAGGGATAGTCTACTGGATCAAGAGGAAAAAGTCCTTATGTATATGTTGCACCATGTAGAAATGTTGTACAAATCCACATCAAAAAAATGTGTGCAAAAGAAAGAAAAACTCCAAAAAAGTGGCGGATCTGATAGAAAATAAAATACCTACCGGAGTGTGTATAGTCAAACAAAGAAAAGCTTATGTTACACCTTCTCATCCCATGAATCTTGTAGTGAGAGACTTAGCTACACTGGTTAGGCTCCCAGGGATACATGGCTACACTGGTCATGGTTCATTCTCTTCTTTCCCCTCTTCTTGAGCTGGTTGAACTTGAACTTAGAAGGGAATACCCCGCTCCTCGAGGAAAGAGCTGCTAGACTAGGGCATTAGAGTTACCTTGTTGAGGGGGGTTGTTTCTTTATCATTTCAGAGGTGGAGGTCTACGTATCACTGGCACCGTACAAGAAAAGATTCATGGTCATTAGAGTTTGTGTATGTAGACTTGTTTTGATCTGGATTATCAAGGAATCTTGACCATAGATTGGTGAAACTTAGAGGTTGCTAGGTCTTAAGCCTAGACCCAAATACGGTTCCCACAAACTAATAATCCAAAGGTCTAACTAAGCTTCATACTTCAATTTAATGAAGACAAGTTTAATAATCAACTCTGATTCTCCTTCTTTTTCTTTTTCTTCTCTTTCCACTTCTTCTTCAAATAAATGTTTGCAAAGGGACTAGCAAAGGTAAAGTATAGGGCATAATGAATCCCTTATTCTCACTCTTTTCTCTTTTATTTTAGCTATTTATCTCGGCAAATCATCATGTAGATAAGTATAAATACAATAAGTTAGCATTATGCGTGCATTTGTCAATATTGCATATTTAGCATGTATTTGTTCAAAAATAAAAGAATAAAGTAAAAGGAAAATGAAGGAGGTATTTAGAATAAATACAGAGTGACCCGAAGCCCAAGAGAAGGTCAAACATTGACCTGATCGTCAAATAAAATAAGTAGAGAGAGATAGGGCCTATTCTATATTGTATATATCATTTATATATGTAAATAATTATTTTTGGATAAATAACAATAACATGTTCTTCTTACCCCTTGAATATATTCCTAAAAATAAAACAAAAATCAGAAAAAAATAAAAAATAAAATAAAATCCTCTCTCACTTGTACAGAACACATGTATATATGTTTCACTCCCTATTTATTAGATACCTGCAAATAAATAACAAAAATAAAATAAAATTTTTTTTAGACACCTAAAAACATGTGGTAAATAAATACAATATAAAATGGGAGTATGTCTAAAAAAACAAAACAAAAATTATTTTTACAAAATACATAGGTAAATTATACATGTTTATACTACTCTATATTGTATATACCCAAAATTATTTCTCGTAAAAATAATAAAAAATCATAGAAAATTCCTTGAAAAATAACAAACATTTCTTATTCGAAAACTTTTTGATTTAAAATTATTTATTATTTTTATTGAATTTGTAAATATTTTATACATTCGAATTTTTTGATTGGTCCATGTCATTTTGTTGACCCGAGTCAACGCCTTCTTCTAGGCTTGACCCGACCTGATCTTGTTTGCCGGGCCAATTTCTCCCAATTTTTCTAGTCGGATCATGCAACCCCTCTCCTTGATTCTTTGCCCGTGGCCTCTCCTTGGATCCACGACCTTCGCGGATCCCTTGGAAGGCATGGATCTTCCTAAGGTTGTGTGCCTCCGCCCGATTCTTCAAGCCCCCTGGGAATACTATAAATTGTCTCTTCCGCCTCCACTGTAGGGGAGCTCGTTCCTCGCCTCTACTTCCACCCCCGATGACCTCTGGTTGAGTGACAGCTGCCAGAGGAGCCCCTCAGAGTGGAGTTTGGTGGCCAGGAGACGCAACTCAGCTACGTGGCCGGTGACCGTCACCGCGTTCAGCCTCCCGACGTTTCACAGCTTTGTTGAGGCCACTACATTGCCAACCACCTCTGCCTGGAGCTCAAGAACACGTTCCCTCCTTTAGGTACGCTTCATTTCCAGTTCTTTTCTCTATTCGATCCGTTCATCCCATCTAGGACCACCGCATGTTCACTTGCTCCGACCAGTTGTTCGGAGCCCCGATATTCGCATCTACCTTCTCTGATTGAACCCTCTACGTATGTTCCACCTTGCACCGTAGCCTAATTACCCTTAGGATAGACCATCAGGTTGAGCTTGAGGCCCGAATCTCCTCTACTACCTTCGCCGAAGATCGAGCCCTACCCCATTGTCTCTTCTTTCCATTTTGCTCAAATAACCCCGACCGGAGCTTCGCCCCGAGTCGCGCTCTCCTTCGCAGGTGTTTCTGCGTGCACTGATCCCAGTTCCAGCCTCTAGAGGGTCCATCAAAGTAGATCCAGGTCCATCTCCACCGCCCCACACATCCGACCGATTTCTTCTTCATCAAACCCGTTCATTCGATGCGGGAGCCTTCCACGACCTTGTCGGGCCCTTCCGATAGATCATAAGTTCTGAGGATACCATGTGAGGCTCTAATGAAGCTCACTGGGGCCTAGTTCTTCCAGGTCCCTTCTCCATCGTTGAATTGGCACACTTCTGCCAGATCTAATCCTAGCTACCTACTGGAGCAGCCTTTAGGCTGTTGGATCTAACGCCCTAATGCATCCGCGCCCCACATCCCCAACATTCTCTAGGGCGTCAGATCTGTCACAACAGGAGATCCGCACTAGAGGATGCCACGTGTCCCCCACGTGCTTCGCACGTGCCTTGCGAGGGTATTTTATGTTTGCTTCCCTGTGGTTTTATGTATTATTGTTTAGTCTTTTAAATAAAGTTGTAGTTCAAACTATTTGCATATTAGTCCTTATATTTTCAATATTTTCACTTTAGTCCTCTGAATCTGAACACACCTGCACATCCACGTGATTTTCTAGGTGATTTGCATAACTTATCCTGCATTTTTTGACTATTATATTTTGAATGAAAGGTTTATACTAATTGCAAAAATACCCTTGTGTGTGATTTAATTGGCATGTGCGTGTATTGTGTGGACTTTTTTCATGAATACCCATGAACTTTTTTATTTGTTAATTTTCAGTCTAGAAACTTTAAGATAATTACAATTAGGTCCCTACAACTTGTATCTCTTGTTTCCAATCAAATAATTATTAAATTGATAAAATTCCACAAAAATACCATTAGCTCCCGCTAACGTGTAATATTTTTGGTAATTTTTGTGACTTGATTTAATTTTATTTGATATATTTTCTAAAAATAAAAAACCCTTAAAAACGTGTCTGTCTATTTTATAAACTATCAAAAAATTATAAAAATTCTCTAAAAAATTCCATAAAAATTCTTGTAATCTTGTTTTATCTTGTTTGCACTCTAGTACAATTTTTGTGGAATTATCTTTTATAAAAACCCTTTAAATAAAAAAAGATTAAAAATCTTATAAAAATCATAAAAAAATTCGACAAAAACAAAAAAAATGGATTTCACTTGTTGTAGTTAGGTATTTTTATCTTTTTTATCATAGAAATGACGATGAGGACATTTGTGCATATTTTATATTTTAAATTTGCTCTACAATCCAGGTTGTACATGCCTTGCTGTTTTGTGTTTATTTTATTTTTATAAAATTATATAAAAATATGAAAAATACCATAAAATCACCAAAAGCATCTGCATATTTGAAAAATATAAAACATTTTTATTTCTGAATTTTGTGTATTTTTAGTCAAAATAAAAAATTTTAAGGCTTCCTCGTGCCTTAGTTTTCTTATTATTTTATTGGCTTGCTCACTATTTAGAAAAATATAAAAATTTTCAAAAATAAAATTAAATAAAAATTGTATTTAGTGTTCCGATCTCGACTACTTCATACATTTCTATGCTCCTTGTGTTTGATCCTGGTCTCTATACCAGGTTAAATAAATAGCGGAGATCGCTTACATTTGATTTTGTGCTTGTGATTGTTTTAATTGTGGTCTTGATTTTCTTGTTGAGAATGATTGAGTGATTGAGGTCTCAATGACCTTTGATATCACTTAACCTCGGTCCTTAGTTCAGCTCATCAACCATGCGGAGCACTGAGCGCTTCTCAACGAAGCACACTTTTGGGTAAATTACATTAAACCCTACCTCCATTTACATTTATGTTTTAACCATTTAAAAATTAAGCAACTCTTAAATATTAGTGTAATATTTGTAAGGACCCCTGAACCATATTGCCATTTTCACTTCAATCCTTTGCTGACTCACCTTACGTGCGTCCACACGTGAGGCGGGGATATTTTCAATCAATCCCCTATGGCTTTGGTTATAAGTTTTTACTCCGCAAAATTGTAAACTAAATGTTAACTTTTGAGGAATATTTCACTCAAGCACATGTCTTTTGATTTATTTGTAACTATACCCCTGACATGCTTGTATTTTTATTTATGCATATTTATATTTATTAAATAGCTACTATGCGCTAAAATTAATGGGACACTTATTCTAGATCCTATGACCACATTTTTATTTAGGAAGTTATTGTATTTTCCCATATTCTAAAAACAAATTGTAGCCTTGTATTACCTGTTTGCTTATAAAAAGATAAAAAATAAAGCTACCATATATAATTCCAAAAAAATACAATATAGATTATTATATATACTACATATAGACAAAAATCATAAAAAATAAAATAAAAACCATAAAAATTGCAAAACCTAAAAAATCTTATAAAAATCAATAAAAATTACTTTAAAATCCAAAAAATAATTTTCTATTCTATATTTTTATTTATACTATATAGTATATATTAAAAATAGTTTTGGGAAATTTTGAACTTATTATGAATTTTTAAGACCCAAAACACTTCGACAAATATATTTTGTTCAATGTTGTTATATATATAATACATAACAAATATATAAAAATTGAAAAACAATTACATAAAAATTCTCAAAAATGGATAAGAACTTCAAAAATACCAAAACAATTTATTTTCTGAATTTTGACTGTATATATATATATATATTTAAAATTATTAAACCCTGTACATCCTTTATAATAATTATATATTATATATTATTTACATATTTACATTATATTTTAAAACTTTCAAAAAAGGATTGTTCCTTTTTATATATACCTTATATATTATTTATGATATCTATAGTAATATAATTACTATATATAAGTATGAATTATACTTAAAAATAAAAAAGACACTAAAAATTTGCAAAATTAAATAGAAAATAAAAAAATATTAAAATATGAAATAATTAGAAATACATAAAAATTAAATATAACTAAAATCCCACATGATCTAAAATAAAGCAAAAAAATACAAAAATAATTATTGTTAGTTATTAATAATTATTAATAATTATATCTATCTACCATTTGCTCTCAGTAGTTATACCCCTATACTTTCTTACTATACACATTTTTTGTAGAGTCCAATAAATTTCACTTCATATTTTATTTATTATTTAATCATTATCATGGGTTGATCATTTGTGTGAGAGATTAATTCAGGTTCCGAGAGCCAAGAGAGGCGTCGATACATCGATTGTCAGATTCGACTTGTTGAACATCGCAGGCCCTCCAAGATCGGATGTTACGATCCTCGTCTCAGTCCCCTCAACAATCGTACATTCAGATTGGTACCATACAAATCTCATGAGGGATTTTAGGTACTAATTTAGATGGAATCTTGTTTAGGACATAAGTTGCAGTCTCTACTGCATGTCCCAAGAAAATAAGAGGTAGGTTTGATTTACTCATCATTGATTTCACCATGTCCAATATGATTTCATTGCATTTCTCTGCAACTCCTTTGGGTTGAGGAGTACTTTAAGGGTAGAGATTGGAAATAATTCCTCTCTCCTTATGGTATTGTTTGAATTCATTTGAGAGTTATTCATCACCTTGGTCAAATTGAATTTGTTTTATCCTCTTTCCGATTTGGTTCTCAATCAAATCCATGAACTCTTTGAATTTTTCAAAGAATTTTTGTTTATGATATAACAAGAAGATAAAATCATATCGTGAATGATCATCAATAAAAGTTACATGATATTAATATCCATTTTGAGTTGTAGTATGAAAGGGACCCTATACTTTGGTATGTGTTTTATCGAGGGACCAACCTGCTATGTCTAACAACTCAGACAAGCAATTGCTGTGGTGATCGATCCACAATGGATGAAACAATTTAAGTGTGGGAGTCAAAATTTGTTATAATTCTTCCATAAAGTTTATACGTGTAAGTAGAGAAGATTGTCGAACACAGGGAGAAAACGAGAGTAGATACTAATCAGTAGTTATTTCTAACTATTAATAAATTTTAGTTTTTTGGTTTTACTAATTTTTATATCTTTTGTTTTTAAATGTTTTATGGGTTTTTAATTATAAAAAAAATTTTATGATTTTTAAATATTTTTTATTTTAAAATTTTATATTTTTTAATTTTGCAAAAATTCAATTTCTTTTCCATTTTTAAAATAAGGAAACAAATAATATGGATATAGATAATAATATATAATACAAAGATAATATAATGATAAAATATATATTTGGACTTTTAATAAGCTAAATAAAGTTAAGATAAATAAAAGATTTTTTTGGATTTTTTAAATATTTTTGTCTATTTTTGAGAATTTTATGGTGTTTTCCCAAGTTTTATGGATTTTTAAAGTGATAAACACTCAAAATAGTGCAAATGATAAATTTAACAACTTGTTTACGATTTTAAAAGTAGATATAAGTACAAAATAAACCCTTATTGGCTTTTTATATAAACTATATACGCTAAAGAAATTCCAGAGATAAAAAGCAAATTTTTGTATTTTTAGAGTTTTTGTTATTTTTTACAATATTTTTAATGTTTTTTTAGGTTTTATATTTTGTATATTTAATGGTTTTTGTGTATTTGTTAAAATATACTGAAATATGGCTAATATATTTTTTAGAATTTTTTGGATGCATATTTTAAATTTTCTAATACTAAGAAGGGAATTTCAACATATTTTTGTATTTTAAAAATAATAAAATAGATTTAAATACCAAGTAAAAAATATGATAGAATATGGTTCAAACACTTAATGTATTTATCCTACAATTTTTGGATAAAAAGAAGCAATTAGTAAAAATAAAATGCACAAGTAAAATTACTCAATAGTCCAAGGAACTATCTGTAATTAATTTAAACACTTCATGCATTTCAAAACACATATACAAAATCTAAGGGCCAAAAATGCAGTATTTCCAATTAAAATGCAAAATATATCACACTAGGCAGAGGCTAAAGTGCGAATACATGAAAGGTTCTTTTTATTTCATAAAATGTCTAGAAAAGGTTGGAGGTATCCCCACAAAATGCTCACATGCGCCTCACATAGAACATCATGTGAAGTTACTTGGCGGGGACTTAGATGTACATATCAAATACGTCAGGGGTCCAAGTGCAAATATACAATAACTTAAACAATAGATGAAGGTTTTACACTTAATAAATAAAACAAAAGACATAGGGGGTTGTAACACAAAATAAACCTCTAGTACGTGCATGGCACATGCAGAGGCTCCATTCCAATGGTTGCAGTGCATTCACTTACGCGTGATGGACGACTCCTGATGTGTACTGCTTCGCTCTGATCCAACAATTGAGACTAGACCTGGAGCAAATCCTCGATCTAACGGTCCCTATTCTTCATGAAGAACATGGAATAACACTGGGGATGACCTCCTTCTTATCATCATTTCTTGCACCTCCAACTATGGTTCGAGATTGGAGGGGTCTCATCAGCTTCTTGGAAGGGCTTCGTAGTTATTGGATGTCTCAGATGTGTCCGAGCCTCGCTGATTGACGCCTGGAGCTCGTTTGTGTTCGCGCCACATGGGATCCTTAGATCCAGGTCAAAACATCCCTAGATGGGGTCCTTCCTCGCTCAAACCAACACAAGAAGATTCAGGGCTCGAGGATGAAGCACCTCAACCCAATTGTAAAAAAAGGGAGAGATGAAGGTGGCAGAGGATCTCCGATGATGAGTGGAGGAGGAGATCTGATACCTTGATATGTGCAAGATCGAGGGGGTTTGATAGTATGAGGAGATGGGAAATGTATAGGGAATAATCGTAGGGTGGCTGGTGATTCAAAACAAGGCCGGGAACATGGTAAACAGAGGCTGGAGCCAAGTGATCTGGCGCACTTTTCTTTTTGAATTTTTAATGAAAACAAAGTGAAATCAAATGAAATAAAAGGTGGTACTATTCTAAGGACTTAAAAAGAAACCAAAACACTAATAACTAAGCTCTCCTGGTCAGAATGACCTAGGAGATAGAACCAATAGATGAGCTCTGATGATGAGCTGAATCAACATTTGAGATCCTTCTTCTCACTTCAAAACTTCAGGGACACATTCTTGTCACTAAGATGCACACGCAAACTATGATTCCAAGGGGTTACGATGTTTAAAAGGGGATTAGGTTCACTGGAGAAGATTGAGAAAGTTATATAGCAGTGAGGAGTTAGTCACCTTTGACTTAGGGTTTCTGCAAGAATCTATAAAGATGGATCTCATTGAATGGTTAGGCGTGAATCACAATTCACCAACCAACAAGTTTCATGAAGAAATCCAGGTGAAAAGAGGCTTGGATTCGTGTGAAAAATTGGAGATGGAGGCGGTGGATAGGTCTAAAGCGGGGCTCGATTGGAGGAGGAAATTTTGACCTTGGGTCAAACCTTACTTGGGTCTCATTGGTCCACATCACCTGCTAAGAGACAAACCAAAACTAAAAATAGAAATAATGCCTAAATATAATATAAAATGATTTTATTAATAAAACTCAAAGCATAAAAGATTGTTCTTATTTATTAAACTATTTTGGTGGCTTTTATTTATTTTGATCAACTTATTTACCAGGTGTCATTATTTATATACTTAGTTTATAGGTATTTATATACTTATCATCATTCCGATTCTAGACAACACAATTGGTACAATCTGTACCTGGGTTTTATCGATATTTCAACTTATGATATATATATATATATAATAACTGAGAATGTTAAGTATATTAAAATATTTTTAATTTTACTAAACTTCAAGTAATAGCAAGAAAATAAGTTTTGCATGTAAAAGTTGAACTACAACTATTGTGGTTTTAAGCGAGGGTTTGTCATGAGGCAATCATTAAATATAAGTTGATGGTTGTCAAAATATTTCTCTAAATATATGAACCATCATATAGTCATGGTAAAATAAAAATTCCTATGAATAATATTGAATGATAAATACATTAATTAAAGACATCAAGATAATTTAGTCATCTTCCAACCCATCTCCACTAAATACCAGATATCTAAGGGCAAAGAGAGTCAAAATCACGTGAAATAAATTCAAACAATTTTCTGCTTTAATTCTTGACAATATCAATGTGTTTCTAGAATGTTTCATGATGGGAAAACTTCAGCAAAAAAATGTTTATTTACAGTTTCGAATTTGCATGCAAAACAACACTACATGAACTTTATAAATATAAAACGATGCCCTATTGTCGGCAACCTTTGGCGAACTTTTTAGGAACATGTTCAGACATTCTAAACATGATTTATTATCTCAAAATACATTCAAAATAGGATAAATGAAGTAGCTATGTCATACTGTCAAAAACAATTTGAAAGTCGCATTTATGCGAAAACAAGTTCTCGCACATCCGATATCCAAAACCTTGTTCCCTTAAGATTTAGATCATATCAAAGACCTTTGATCAAGTCTCTGATAGCATGCGTAGAGATCGAATCGTATTCGATCTTGGTTGACTAGTCATAAGGGGCAACATAAATTTGAATTTTTCGATGAAACCACATGATATGGGACGATTCCCACACTATTTAATCAATATCACACATGTAATAGGTTTACCTCTTGAAGCATTATCGTGATCCACGAGTCTCTAAATGAAGAGACATCATGTCTTAAGTCCGGTCTGATGTAGTGAGCACTTGTGGGCATGTGGATGAGGTCCTTGCTTCTCGTAATTCAGAGAGATGATCCGGACGGGAAAACTCCTGATTTCATCTCATGAAATTCAATGTCTCCTTCATGAGCATGAGGATCCAAATAATACGAAGATTCATATGAAGTTAGTTTGGAAGTACGATGGCAATGGGATGATGATGGAACACTCAACAAAACCCTAGGTGGACGGCCACCAAGAGTTGGGAGAGAGAGAGCATGTGTGTGTATATATATATATATATAGAGAGAGAGAGAGAGATAGAGAGTTGTTGCAACTTCTGCTTCAACTTAATTGTGTGTGGAGAAAGAGCTACGGTTAGCCTTTCTTTTATACAAAATTGAATGGCTAGGATGCACTTCTAATAATATCAGTGACCAAGATTTTGTTGCATCAAATTCCAAGATTTTAAAAAGAGAAAATATGTTGAAGATATTATTGAACAAATTTTCTCAATTAAAATCACTTAACATGTAGAAGGAATTGGAAAGAGAGAGCCTCCATGGTGATTTCACCATAGCCTCCACTCTTACATCGAGTGGAATGCTCTCCACTCAATTACTTAATTAGTGAGATCTCAATATCCACCAAATCTTCTATATGTACAAAAATTTTATATTGATTTATCATTAAAATATTTCCAAATTATTTTATGATAATTTCATGCCATTGATAATTTTAATCATACTCAACCATCTGATATTAAATATAAATCACACTTGCAATTAATTATGTAACATGAATCGAATTCACATTTAATTGTATAATATGAATCCGATTCACATTAGATTATAAAATGTGAATCCTATTCACAATAAATATCTTTTTATGATATTATGATCACATCCGCAATACCAATGATTATTATGGATAGTGTATCCACTTTAATCATATCTAAGATAATTAAATCTAATTTAATTATCCAAGATGTATCTCTAGATATATCAAAATAATGTGAATCATATCCACATTATTTATGATAGGTAAATCAAATTTAATCATCAATTTTCCAATGCTCAGATATTTTCGATTATAAAATTATTCTAGAACTCTTTCAAGGGCAATGTGACTTCTCCGTGTATACTTGAAGATATGGACATGGCAACTATATAGTCCATGTATAGTAACTTAGATATTAACATCTAATCTCATATCTAGATCTATAAGGCCTCTCGGAGATGTCTGATCAATTCAGACAAAATATCCAATATTCTCATTGCATCTGAATTATATTCAAAACATTTTCCAACATTTGAACCAAGACTAGATAACTAGTCTATTGAGTGGAGTCACTAAAATCCAAACATGTTTCATCACTCCCTCAGAATGGAAGTGTCATGGTTATACAATCAATTAATATCACATCACCCTCAAGTATTCCTAATACCCATACATGCTGCATACCGAAAGACCTTGAATAAATCTGAGTACTAATCTTATTTGAGATGGCTTGTTTAGTGTTTTATCATTAACTTTCTCATTCGATCATATGCTTTCCGAAAGCATTTATCATACCTTCAAAATCTTGTCTTGTTTCCAAAACAAGATGGCCAATATTGGAATTTAATTTATCCCAATATCTTATGAGTAAGCTTATGTTTTTCGGTTCAGTAGTGAACATATACAATCCTTTTGAGAGATCATATTACTCATATGCCCTCATATGTACAACATCTTGCCGATGTATAGACCTTGATTAGGTCATCAACCTAATGGTTTGTTTAAGTACATGCGTAGACATATCGTATTACATATGTCTCTGGTCATATGATGCATGCTTATACGCGACAACATATGATATAGATCTCAATAATCCTGATCTCACAAAGTCAACTCTTTGACTTAGCTCCTCCAACACCTTTCAATCTCTATTACTATGCAAAGGGCTTGCATCAAGAGGTCGATTGGATGCCATCCTTTAGAGTAATAATTGTCATTTCCTTCTCAGACTGAAGTTCCTTTCTTGACAATCACTTGACACTGCATATGAGTCTTTTATCTTTCTCTTTAGATATTCAACCCTACATCAACCTCTATGATCCAACCTTTGGATCAACAGTTGCATGGTATCTAGATGGTCATCGTACATAACCCTAATTATATTAAGTGACCTATTATGCAAATTAGTTATTATTCATGTCATATGATGGATTGATTTGCAATAATGGCTCACTGTGGTCTCACGTGTCCAACAAAAATAGCATTAATCACATCTCATATAACATATAGGTATCTATTACAATTACCATTCAATTCCTTCATTTCAAAATATCAAGGGGACCTAACAGATAAGTATTGATCAATCATGCATTTTGAACGATGATCAATATTGATCGATTATACAATTTGGCAGATCGATTAGTCTAATCCATAAGTCAAATGACTTGATCGATCAACATGAATCAATTAGTCAATTTCAACGATCGATCATTATGCAAATAGTGCGTTAAGCTTAAAATTCCAAGTCAATATTTTATCTCGGATTTGAAAACTACATGCAAATGATCATCATTCTACCTGATCAATCAGATATAAAAATGATATTTATTTACCCATTAAAACAACTTGAAAATGAGGAAAACCATGACGATGCAGTTTGGAAATACATTTTGGATGTGATGAAAATGACTCGAAACATACTTCGATCATTTCGTAAGTGGCAGATCAATCGTGTGGGCCAACAACGATATGGAAGTATGAAAAGTCCATGCCATATAGGATGTTCTTCTGGATTCCTCCTCTTTGCCCGGAAACCATGTTTTGAGGCATCTCGCATGAAACGTACATGAGATACAAGATGAATTCATTGTCCCTCTTCATGGAGGCACCTTTGAGTTTCCAATTAGACGTCGAAAAGTTGATCTTGCAGCAGAACTCCGACGAGGGTCACGATTCTCTAGCGAGACTCATGTATCTAATCGTTAGAAGGCTCAATCAATTGGGCCTTAAATAAGCTCAAATCCAGTTCCAAAAGCCATAAACTCCTTTTTTACGCATAATTTTCTTATACAAATTTCAATTTTGATGTTCTTGGGCTAATTGGAAAGGCCTCGAAGAGTAATAAAAGATAAAATATTCATTCGTTGGATACTAGATAAATATCACAAATTTAGATTTAGTGAAATTGGATTGGATATTTAGGATCTCACAATAAATACATATTCTTTTGAGATGATAAGTTAGGATTACAAAGTTTGGACGATAATGGATATTTGCAGTGTTCATGAATGCGCTCTGAGGGGCCGCATATGCGTGTGTGGTCCCATAGATGCTCCGCTTTCGTGAATCGGAGCCTTATGCGCCCCAAGCATATGAGCAGACCGCATATGCGGGCTATGCGGATGCATAGGCGGTCCGTTCGGCCGCTCAGGACATGAGCATCATTGTCGGATCTCCATAAGTCCGATTAGGCCTATGCCTCATCGCGACTTAGGTTTTCCTCGCGTGTACTCCAACCTCGAGCACCTCCGCCCCCAACTCCCGACTCCCGACTACGCCTGTTCCTCCTGCTGACTCCTCCGCCACCTCCGCCTCCTCCGGCTTCTCCCATCTCTTCCACCTACTCACAGGTTCTCCTACTCTTCACAGCTCCTTCGCCCGCTCCTACTTCGTCGCCTCCTCACAACAACTCTGCCTCTGCCAGTGATGTCGCCTCCTTCACAGCACTTTCACTGCCACATCGTGCCTCTAATAACGCATGTGCCTCTACCGCATCAGCCTACCAGGCTACGAGCACGTCGAGCAGTGCCTCCAAGGCATCCAACTGTCATCGGTTCCCGTGCCAAGGTTAAGGTTTACATTTTCATTTTTTTCAATAAGTTCGATGTTGTTATTTTATTTTCAATGCAGAAAGTGTATTAAACTTTGTTCATATTTCTAAATTAAACATGTCAATGTAAAGCATATTTTGGTGCTTAAATATGTATATGAATATGAACAGGTGTCAGGCTACATATTTAGGTTACATTTTATCTCCCCCTACAGTGCCAATTAGAAAAGCTCTACATCACAATTACACAAAATTGTTTATATAGTTTTATGGCCCTATCAGTTGTACATGAAATTATGAAACAATTCCAGACTCTTATCAACATCTCAAAATATTGATCTTATGAAACACCACACGAGGTAATAACAATACATATTTATTCGCATATGAACAAAAATTTGTTTATAAAAAGAGGTAAGATTGAAATGAAGCAATATCCGTAGTTAATTGGACTAATGTGCAGACTTCTTGGTCTAACATATTCTATCTCTTTCAGCTGTGATCAAGTGATATAAATCAACACAATGTGAATCCCAATACTTTCTTTTTTAAAAAATTATCTCTTTCCCATCATTTAAATATAAAAATATAGTTAAAAATCCTGATATTATTACGAGTTTCCTTTTTGACATTAATTTGCTTTCCATACAAATATTTTATGATGTTGATAAGAGTTCGCAACTATTTCATAATTTCATGTTCCTGCTCTTTACACCACCAAAATGATATGTAAAACTTTTTGTTGATATTTTTATCTTATTTGTATATGCCAGGCAACTATGGCCTCTAGACTACCATATGACAACGGTTCTTCTCCTACGCCTGGAATTGAAATGAGCCTCTTATTCAATGAAGCGATACTTCATAGTTTTTTGTTCCTCCTGGTTCTAATGATCCGGGATGGAAGTATGCTTTTCTAGAGAATCTGAGTAGCCCAAGCATGGTCACTTGTCGATTGTATCGGAAGGTAGTGAAAGGATGGATCAATCGCATGAAGTAACATTTGGCTCACATTAAAGGCAATACATTATCTTGTCCCAAGGTGTCTCCTGAGGTGAAGAAAGAAATTATGGACAACATGAAAGGAATTAAAGTGAAAAGAAATGAGAAGACCTCAAGGATGAAACAAATTCAAGGGCAAGTCTCCATTAAGATTAATCAGCCCTTGGATGATGAAGAGAGGGGTGGGAAAAGGTTGCTAATTTCAGCAGAAGATGTACCAGCGGAGACTCTCCGCCAATCCTCAATCAAAGATGCCTTTGCCAAGGAGGAACGTGCACGCGTGAATACATTTTGGCAAAGTACTTCTATGACAATGACATTCCTTTTAATGTTGTCAAAGGTGACTCATTTCTTTGGATGTGCGAAGCAATTGGACAATATGGGAGGTCGTACAAGCCTCCAACGTACTATGAGCTAACAAAAACTCTTTTGAAGGAACAAGTTAAGGAAACAAAAGAGTTCTTGCAAACGCATCGTGATAGTTGGAAGACTTCTGGGTGTTCCATTATGACAGATGCATGGACTGATAGGAGAGGAAGGAGCATAATGATCATTTGTGTCAATTGCGTGCTTGGAGCTAGTTTTCTGAATTCTATTGACTCATCTGCAGATTTTCATACCGCGGAGTACATTGCTTCCTTAGTGGATAAGTCCATTGAGGAAGTTGGGCCTGACAATGTAGTCCAAGTAGTAACAGACAATGCATTTGTTAATATGGCTGCTGGCAGAATATTGAGAACAAAGTACCCACGGATATTCTGGAGTTCTTGTGCAGCACATTGCATCGATCTCATGTTAGAAGAGATCGGTAAAGAATCGAAAGTGAAAACTACCATCTCAAAGACAAGGGCATTGACTGTCTTCATATACAGTCATGCAAAAACATTGAGCTTGATGAGACAATTTACGCAAAAGGGCGAGATAGTGAGGGCGGGAACAACAAGATTTGCTACCACATATCTCACTCTGCAATCTGTGATGGAGAAGAAGGATAAGTTGAGACTTATGTTTTCTTCTGATGAATGGAGAGCTTGTAAATGGTACAAGACCAAGAAGGGCGAAATGGCTCCAACCATAGTTTTGAGTCCTTCATTTTGGACTCAAGTGTCATTGACATTGAAGGTCTTTTCTCCCTTGGTACATGTTCTGCGGATTGTTGATGGAGATAGGAAGCTGGCTATGGGGTTTGTATACGGTGAGTTGCCATATGCTAGAAAAGAGATCATGTGCATTTTCAAAGATGTCGAAGCATCTTACAAATATTTTGTTGATGCCATTGACTCAAAGGCAAAAGGAAGAATGGATAGTCCCCTCCACCTTGCTGCATATTATTTGAATCCCTACTTTTTTATAGGGACAATGCTCAAATCCAGATGGAAGGCCTTGCTCTGAAGGGATTCTTGGATTGTATGGATATTTTCTATCCTGATTTAGAGATCCAAGATATCATCACCATGAAGGAGTTGCCTTTATATGAAGGAGCAGAAGGATCATTTGGCAAACCTTTGGCTATCAGACAAAGGCCAATCATTGATGATGATTTCAATCCAGGTAAAATTTCTCACTATAATAAATAGACTTATATGTTTAACGATTATTAACTATTTTTTCTTGAAAATAGCGCGTTGGTGGGAATTACATGGCATGGAAATGCCATAATTGAAGGAAATGGCAATGAAAAATTTAAGGTTGGCAGCTTCTTCTTCAGGCTGTTAAAGGAATTGGAGTACTTTTGAGGCGGTAAAGTTAAAAAATCGGTGCCATACATCTCACATGCTATACATCATTAATGGGGTGGTTAATGATATATTTATGGTGATTTTATAGATCCATACGAAGAAAAGGAACAAGCTTGGATTCAAGCAATTAAATGATTTGGTGTATGTCAGATTCAACGCCAAGTTGAGGGATCTCCATACGAAATGAAATGATCCATTTGCCACAAATGATAGAACCCATTTGCGGGATTGGATTGGTGAAGATGATGAAGGAGATGATGAAGTTTTCGAAGGATCGAGGCTGACGTGGAACTTAGTGGCTGATGCAACTGGCGCTGAAGATTTGGTTCAACATAGAAGAAGCCAAAGGCATGCTACTAGTTCAACCTCAATGCCAAGTTTGAATGAGGAAGAACTCCTTTCCGATGAAGAGAGTGAAGATGAAAATGAAGACAATATCGCAGTGGAATTTGATGATGACTAGATTAGAATTGCTTTGTACTTAGTACAATATTGTCGCTTGAACATTTTATTTTCTTATGCTATCTTAATTAGTACTTTTGCTAATGTTATTTATTTTGAATCCCAGCACTTTCAGATACTTGCATATTTTGGTGATTGTTGTTAATTATCATGTGTGCTAACTTTTTTATTGAAGACTTGAAGTATTGACCTCTTTATGAAAGTTATTTTTCTTAGATGTTCTGTTGGACCACAATTATACATAAATTTAGTTCTATTGTAGTCACTTTTTTTATATATTTATTTATTTTTAAATAAAAAATTAGGAAACCGCGTAGAACCGCTTATACCATGCATATGCCCCCGCATACTGCTTAAGCGCTATTCGGTGACCTGTCCGAATGCATACGCATACCGCTTTCCTGAACCTTGGATATTTGGGTCGGCTCAAGGGCAGGGAGTCAAAAGGTAGGATATAAAAAAATGCAGCAATAACAACATGAGCTACGATGTTTGCAGGGTTGCGGCATGTGAGTGTTATGCTAGCACTTGCATAATAGGGAGTTTCGATGATGATGACCAGGACAACTAGAACATTACAAGATGTGATCCGAGATATTGTATTCAATATCGTAGGAATTGTTGAAGAAGAAAGAGGGGATATATGGTGGTTTATAGTATGGATGCTATAATATAAATTCAGATAAACACATTTCAATGGGTGCAATTATTTATGATCTTAAAAATAAGATTAAATTTGTTAAATAATTGTTGAAAATTAGGAAAGTCGATCAGGCAATCATAATAATAGGAAAATGCAATTAATGGTGGGAATCATAACTAGAGATCTCAGATCTGGTCGTTTTAAATAAATGCCATTAATCTGAATGTGTGCATCAATGGTGGCTGACGTCCATCAATGGTGGAACGATCCAGATCAGTTTCTACAAATATTCCAAAATAGATAATATTTTAATAAATGATTATTAACCGGTGATTTGAAGCTAAATACAATTTGAAGAAGATGTTCGCTTTTAACCATTGGAAAGAAAATCCTTGATTGTATTTGGATAAATGGCAAACTTTCACGATTTGTGTTCATCTTCAAAAAGATGTTCTCACGAAGGTCCAACAGATCCTCTGCAGTGCTACAGAGACTGTTGTGAATCTGTGGAGTATCCAAACCGCTCGATCTTGATCGAGCAGTTCGTACGAATTCATTATTTTTGTGGGCCCTTATGGTGAGAATTCGTGGGAACCGCTCGATCAAGATCGAGCGACTCGGATGCTCCAGGAACTCACAGCAGACGTCTGCAGTAATGCAGAGGATATGCTCTCCTCACAAATATGGTAGTTGCCAACTTTATTTAATTTCTTATTTTGTGGCTCATGATTAATTGTGAAAGGATGCATCTTTGAGAAGTTGCTTTGGTGGTTACCTTAATGGATAGGTAACCATCATGTATTATAAATATAAGGATTGGGGTCCCCTCTCCCTCAATTAATGAATGCAAGAGGATCTATTACTCAAGCATGTTAGGCAATTGTTGAGAAGGAGAAGGAAATCCCATCATCATCCCTTCATTTCCGCTGCAGTGGCTTCCGGTAACCCTTAAGTATCTTAGATCTATTCTTCTTAATTAGTATTATAGATCTATTAATTGGTATCAGAGCCTTGGATTTTTTTGTATGAGTACAGTTGGATTTCATTCGGAGTTTATCTTGCTTTAAAAAAATCTCATCTTGGGGAAACCATGATTTACCTGGTTAGATAAAACATAACATTGTTTTTCTATGTTTTTTTTCATCCATCTTTCACATAGAAATCAACTTTTTCTGAACCCTGTTAAATAATTGGAGTTTTTTATTGTTATTCATCTCCCTTTGATAATATCAGAACTTATTTGCTCCCACTGCTTGCCCATTTTTGAATCTATGGGGTAAGACTATCATGGGAAAGCACGTGTATGGAAGAAAGAACTTGAAAATTTTAGTGCTGATCACGTGTATGGGAATGAATAGTTTAAGTTTTTTTGATAAAAAATTCTCTCTGTTTGTTTATATGTGGAAGGTTGTTGTGGTTTTATTTTTTTTATATTTATAAATAATTATGTCTTTGATTTCCGGCTGGTGCACTTCGTTCTTATGAGTTTTGGCCAAACTGCAATTAAGTTCTTTCGGTTTACAAACTTATTGAGTAGGGTCATTAGTATAAATGCACCATGATCTGCGTATTCTGCATAAACGGAAACTTAAACATTGGTGCGTTTAAAAAAAAATCATTTTTTTGTTGTTGCAACCCCGATTCGAACTGGGGACCTTCAATTTGTAAGATTGCGTAATAACCGACTACACCACAACACCCATGCGTTTTAATTCATACGCATAAGCTTTTTATTAAAAAAATTGGTGTTGCCAATTTCGAACTGGGTACCTCTTGTGCATAAGATTGACCTGGTAACCAACTACCCCACGGCACCCGTGTGATTTAATTCACATGCATATGAATTTTATTCAAAAGCCTGCGCGACAGGGTTCTGCATATTCTTTTATTTTTCCCAATAAAATGGACATTGATGGTGAAAGAACGAGCATCCTTGTTTAGTATTGCCGTTGAGATGTTGTATATCAAGTTTCCCTTTGGATTTAGATCAAGGTTTATTTCGGATCTTGACACTTTGATTTGTATAATATATGACATTATTTGTTAGGGACTTGTACAGAGTGTATACAATTTGGTTACTGTATACACGTGGTTAGTACAAAAAAAAGGTATGAAGTGTATGTGGTTTATACCATTATTATACCAGTCATTTGTTTGGACTTGTTGATAACACCTTGTGTACTAGCAAAACATTTTACTATCATTCTTTATTACTTTATTAAGTTTGTTTGATGCCATTTTGGTTTGATTTGTATAACTGGATTGGGAGGAATAGCCACAGCATCCTACCAATACCTGTAATTTGTTTTACTTTGATAAAGCGTAATTATTGGCTAGTTATCTTAGAGTAGCCACAGCATCTTGGATAACAATGTTAATAATTACATTAAGTGGTAAAGTTCAATTATTTGAACTAATGGTATCAAATTGCATCTACATAGTGGAGATTGGTTGATTAACTCCATCACAAGGTATTCGGATAAGTGTGTATAATTGAATCGGGAGGAGTAGCCACAGCATCTGATCGATTCGTATTGTACATATCATTTCTTGTAATGAGTAATTATTGGTTAGTTATCCAAGAGTAGCCACAGCATCTAGGATAACAATGCCAATACTTACATTAAGTGATGGAGTTAATTGGACATATTTTTTTTAAATGAGAAAAAATATTTTTTTATTAGTTATTCTTACAATACTTTAACCACAACAAGTCTTGTAATGATAGTACATTAATTTCTCAAAATATTAAATAAGTTAGTATTTTGAATTAAGTTTTATGCTTGAGTTATTTGCTTATTGTGGTTGTCTCGTTATGATTTATTGCAGATAGTTCTGCTTTCATGTCTACTCAATTCAATGTAATAAATTCTGTTTCGATTGTTGAATGTCATGTATGTCATGAATCTAATTTCATTGATGTTCCTATTAACACTTGGTGGATTGATTCTGGTACTTCAATCCATATTTCCAACTCCATCCAAGACTTTTTGAAAACAAGGATGCCACTAAAAAATGAGCAAAGCGTTTATATGGGAAATCGCATGACTTCACATGTTGAAGCGATTGGGACGCAACGGCTCATTTTGGAAACTGACCATGTACTTGATTTGGAAAATGTATTTTTTGTACCCAAGTTCTCTAGAAATTTAATTTCAATATCTAAACTTTGTAATCTTGGATACAAATTTTCATTTGAAAGTACATCTTTCCAAATGTTTAAGAATGACAAGTTGATTGGTACATGTGGCTTAGTGGACTATTTATATAAATTACACTTAGATCCACATTTTGAAAATAATCTCCTTGTTTGCAATGTAGTTGGTAAAAAGCAAAAACGTAATAGTGATCAATCATCAATGCTTTGGCATAAAAGATTAGGTCACATCTCCATTAAAAGGATCAAGAAATTAGTAAATGAAGGAGTGATTGATACTTTAGATTTTACTGATTCTAGTGTTTGTGTGGAATGTATTAAGGGAAAACATACCAACAAACATGCTAAAGGGTCAAGGAGAAGTACTAATCTTTTAGAAATTATACATACTGACATATGCGGTCCATTTCCTGTGGAATGTTTTAGTGGTCAAAAATATTTCATCACATTCATAGACGATTTCTCACGTTACATGTATCTTTATCTTTTATTTGAAATAGAAAAGAAAATTAAAATTGTGAGATCAGATAGAGGAGGTGAGTATTATGGTAGGTATGTTGGATGAGAACAAAAACTTGGACCATTTGCGCGATTTCTTAAGGATGAAGGCATTGAACATCAATTTTCAATGCCCGGTGAACCGGATCAAAACGGTGTTGCCGAAAGACGGAATCGTACGTTAATGGATATGGTTCGAAGTATGATGAGTAACTCCTCATTGCCTTTATCCTTTTGGAGTGAAGCTCTAAAGACAACCGTTTATATATTAAATAGAGTTCCATCAAAAGCGGTTCCATCCACTCCATTTGAGCTTTGGAAGGGATGGAAACCAAGATTGGAACACATACACATTTGGGGTTGTCAAGCTTAGATTAGAATCTATAACCCACATGAGAAAAAAATTGGATATGAAGACTACAAGTGGTTACTTCATTGATTATCCAGAAGGCTCTAAAGGTTATAGATTTTATTGTCCAAATAGGGAATCGAGTATTGTAGAATCAAGGAATGCTATATTTTTGAAAAATAGCGAGAAAAGTGGGAGCATGATGGTAATTAAAGACATCATACTTGATGAATTATCGGATCTTCTTATACCACTAGAAAGGGAGGAGCAAAATATTCAACATGATATCTTGGATGAGTCACAACATCAAGAGATTGTTGTCTCTCAAGTCCAAGATATTCCTTTGGTTGAACCAATGGTGAATTCTCCACTACTTGAAAATCAAATTGAAATAGCAACAACTGTTCAACAAGGTGTTGTTACAACTAGATCTAGTCGGGTAGTAAAATCTACAATCTCATCAGATTTCATAACGTACCTACAAGAATGTGACTATGATACATGAATTTCAGAGGACCCAATATCATTTTCACATGCCATGAGTGGAATTAATTCTACTAAATGGTATAATGCCATGAGGGAGGAGATGGATTCTATGAGTGCAAACCAAGTATGGAACTTGGTAGAGCTACCCAAAGGTGAGAAATCTATTGGTTGCAAATAGATCTTTAAAACTAAGAAAGACTCATTAGGCAACATTGAGAGATATAACCAGACTTGTGGCTAAAGGTTTCATTCAAAAGGAGGGCATGGATTACCATGAGACTTTCGCTCCAGTATCATGAAAGGACTCATTACGAATAATCATGGCATTAGTAGCTCATTATGATTTAGAGTTACATCAAATGGATGTGAAAACAGCTTTTCTTAATGGAGACTTGGATATGTTTACATGCGACAACCTGAGGGTTTTATTTTAGATAATAACAAGCATTTGGTTTGTAAATTAAGGAAGTCTATATATGGACTAAAACAAGCATTTCGTCAATGGTACATTAAGTTCAACAATGCAATAACTTCATTTGGTTTTGTTGAGAACATTGTTGATAATTGTATATATTTTAAGACGAGTGGGAGTAAATATGATTTTCTAGTCCTTTATTTAGACGATATTTTACTTGCTTGTAATGATCTTGGGATGTTGCGAGACACAAAGATGTTCCTTTCTAATAATTTTGAAATGAAAGATATGGGCGATGCTAAATATGTCATTGGCATTGAAATTCATAGAGACAGATCTCATAGAGTACTTGGATTGTCTCAAAAGGCCTATATTGAAAAATTATTAGAAAGATTTGGAATGAAATATTATTCTCCTACCCCAGCACCTATGGTAAAAGGAGATAAATTTTTTTCATTCAAATGTCCCCAAAATAATTTAGAAAAGGAACAGATGAAGGACATTCCATATACATCTATTATTGGGAGTCTAATGTATGCCCAAACATGCACTAGACCAGATATATGTTTTGCAGTTGGAATGTTGGGTAGACATCAAAGCAATCCAGGCATGAACCATTGGATAGCGGCAAAGAAGGTCTTGCGATATTTGCAAGGAACTAAGGATTTTATGCTAATCTACCGGCATTCAGATTCCTTAGAAGTTATTGGCTATTCGAATTCGGATTATGCACGAAGTAAGGAGGATAGAAAATCTACCTCTGGATACATTTTTCTGCTTGCTGGAGGTGCTATTTCATGGAGAAGTGTGAAACAATCACTTGTCACATCAAGTATCATGGAAGCCGAATTTGTAGCATGTCACGAGGCTACTACACAAGCACTTTGACTAAAGAATTTCATTGCGGGTCTTAAGATAGTGGATTCAATCTCAAGACTATTAAAGATTTATTGTGATAATTCTGCAGCCGTATTTTTCGCCAACAACAACAAGTATACGCGTGCCGGAATGAGAATCGACATTAAATATCTTGTTGTTAAAGAGAAAGTTAGAGATCATTTAGTATTGATTGAACATATAGGTACTAAGTACATGATTGCGAATCCTATGACAAAGGGTTTGCCGCTTAGTGTATTCATCAATCATGTAACTGAAATGGGCCTATCTAGTACCTTGTAATAATATCAATACATCCATGTGTGTACACCTTAAGTTTGGTATAATGATCTACTTGTTTATTGTCTGTTATATTTCAGTTGCATGCAATTAATGAACAGACATAAAGAAAGGACCTGTGTTAATATATGGATATTGACACATAAAGATTTGTCATGTTAAATAAACTATTAGTATTGTAATGCTTGGAAGGATATATCTGCTTGAAATGTATCTACCGCCAAGATTTATATTAATAGAGCTTAACTAGACAAATGTAAAGCAACAATTTTGTTACATGAGCCAAGTGGGAGAATGTAAGAAATATTATATATGCAACTACCAAATATGGTAGTTGCCAACTTTATTTAATTTCTTATTTTGTAGCTCATGATTAATTGTGAAAGGATGCATCTTTGAGAAGTTGCTTTGGTGGTTACCTTAATGGATAGATAACCATCATGTATTGTAAATATAAGGATTAGGGTCCCCTCTCCCTCAACTAATGAATGCAAGAGGATCCATTACTCAAGCATGTTAGGCAATTGTTGAGAAGGAGAAGGAAATCCCATCATCATCCCTTCATTTCCGCTGCAGTGGCTTCCGGTAACCCTTAAGTATCTTAGATCTATTCTTCTTAATTAGTATTATAGATCTATCACTCCTCGCAAAGGTATATTTTAAGTAGGGCTGCTAATCGAGTCGAACTGCATCGAACGAATCTATGTTCGAGTTCGGTTCGGTAAGAAAGTTCGAAAGTTCGATTTCGGGTTCAGTTCGATAAATGTTCGATAGGATATGTTCGAGTTCGTTTAGAAAACGAAAGTTCGAGTTTGATTCGATAATAGTTTGTTAACAATTTAACTTAACTAAAACTTGTCTATATGAATAAGTTTGAAACTGGAGTTCGATAACAAGGTTCGATACGCAGTAAAAATAAGAAATTGTTCAAATTAAAGTGGTACAAAGTCCAGTAAATACCTTAATTTCTTTAACATCGAAATTTATCAAGTGTATAAATGCTAAGTTACACATACAAATACACAAAATATACATACATCGAACTCGAACTTTTATCGAACGAACATATGTTACGTGCATGTTCGATTCGTTAAGTTATCGAACTAAAATTTCAAGTTAATGTTCAGTTCGTTTATTTTTCGAACTATTATCGAATGAACTTTAATCGAATACAAACATGTTCAATTCGATTAGCAGCCTTATATCCAAGCAGTGGTTGCGTCGGATGAAGAGGAAACAGAGCCCACTATAATCGGGTGGGGCGACACGCTGTCCATCCATGTAGACCAGCGCATATGAGGTCAGCATCAAAGAAGAAGGAAAGATAGGAGGAAGGTACCCTGACCCAATCCACACCTAATCGAAACAGCAGCGGACCCCCACAGACAGAGACAGCCTTGGTAATATATCCTTTGAGCCTCGCCGCACAAGACAAAGCCATTGACCTTAACCAGAAGAGGCATGGGCTGATCCACCGATGGCCTCCGTCATCTTTATTTCCTTCTTCTTCGACAATCAATGGCTTTCAGGGGGTGGTACAATGCAACGTGGATGGGGAGGAAATTGGGCGAGGTGAATTGCTTTGGGGTTGCACGCTAGCTGTATATGCTTATCTTCCTCCTACTTGGCATGTTATGTCAACGTGCATGTCCCCGCAGTTGCCAAAGGAAAGGCTCCACCGGTTGTAATCCGATGGCGACACATTTGAATTTTGCGGTACCTTCTCTTTCTCCGTTATTAAATCTCAAGTATCTACGTCATATATATATATATATATATATATATATATATATCGGGTAAAATGTGTATGCCCCCTCACAAATTTTTTTTATTTTTTTTGAAATCTAAAACCGTGTAAATTCATTATTAAATCCATATATTATATCATTCAAATTTCATGCGAAACAGAGACTCGTAAGACCTCCATCCAAACGGGGTCGATTTAAAAAATCCTGTTACCGTTAAAAAAATGACTGTCTGGATGGAGGCCGTAGGAGTCTCTGTTTCTCACGAAATTTTTATGACATAATATAGGGATATAGTGATGAATATTCACGGAAAAAAATTCAAAAAAATAAAAAATTTTGAAGAAAATAGGGCGGGGGGAGGTAAGTTAGCTCCCCCTAGGGGGCAGCCCCATTTTCCTCATATATATATATATATATATGGTAAAATGTGTATGCCCCCTAGGGGGAGCTAACTTAGCTCCCCCCGCTCCTTTTTCACAATTTTTATTTATTTTTTTTGAAATCTAAAAGTGTGTAAATTCATTATTAAATCCCTATATTATGTCATTCAAATTTCATGCGAAACAGAGGCTCCTACGACCTCCATCCAAACGGGGTCGATTTAAAAAATCCTTTACCGTTAAAAAAATGACTGTCTGGATGGAGGTCGTACGAGTCTCTGTTTCACACGAAATTTTAATGACACAATATAAAGATATAGTGATGAATATTCATGGAAGAAATTTTCAAAAAAAAAATTAAAAACATGGAGAAAATGGGGCGGGGGTAGCTAAGTTAGCTACCCCATGGGGGCAGCCTCATTTTACCCATATATATATATATATATATATATATATATATATATATATATATATATATATATATGGGATAAATGGGGTTGCCCCCTAGGGGGAGCTAACTTGGCTCCCCCCTCCCCATTTTCACCATTTTTTATTTTTTTTTTTTTGAAAATTTCCTCCATGAATATTCATCACTATATCCCTATATTATGCTATTAAAATTTCGTGCGAAACAGAGACTCCTACGGCCTCCATCCAGACAGTCATTTTTTAACGGTAACAAGATTTTTTAAATCGACCCCGTTTGGATGGAGATCGTAGGAGTCTCTGTTTCGCATGAAATTTTAATAGCATAATATAAGGATTTAATAACGAACTTACACGGTTTTAGATTTCAAAAAAAATAAAAAAATTATGTCAAAAAAGGGCGGGGGGAGCTAAGTTAGCTCCCCCTAGGGGGCATACACATTTTTCCCTATATATATATATATGGGTAAAATGTGTATGCCCCCTAGGGGGAGCTAACTTAGCTCCCCCCACGCTTTTTTCACAAATTTTTTTTATTTTTTTTGAAATCTAAAACCGTGTAAATTCATTATTAAATCCCTATATTATGTCATTCAAATTTCATGCGAAACAGAGACTCCTACGACCTCCATCCAAATGGGGTCGATTTAAAAAATTCTGTTACCGTTAAAAAAAGGGATTTTTACCCGGCAGACCCTGTAATCTTTTGCAATTACCGCTACGACCTTTGAAATATCATAATTCCTCCCTGAACCCTGTAAACTTGCTAACTCTTACCCTATAAACCCTGTGGTTAACCGCCATCCATTTACCCGTTAAAACTAACCCGATTCTGGTACATTCTTTTATATTATACCCATTTTATTTATCTAATTTACATCTATTTCCACTCCCTCTCACCCTCTTCCTTTTCCCCACCACCCAACACCCACCACCTCCACCGCCCTCACCCTCCACCTGCATGACTTCCGCCCTCCACCTCCTAGTTCCCAACCTCCGGCCTCGCAGTTCACCTTCAGGTCCTCCATCACGATCTCCACATCGGCAGCGCAACATCCGGTCGGTGGCGCGCTCGGAGCCCCCAGCCGCCGCAAGAGCACCCTTCCCCCTCCTCCCGGGCGCCCCACCGCTCCGCTGAAGACCCCCGCTCGAAGCCTCCTCGGTTCTCCGCCGCCCCCGCAAAAGCCCCCTCCCCCCAGTCCCTACCGCCCCTGCAAGAGCCCCGACTACACTCGCAGGAGCCCCTGCTCGAAGCACCTCCGCCCGCTGCCCCGCTGAAGGCCCCCACAAGAGCCCCCTCCCCCTAGTCCCTGCCGCCCCCGCAGGAGCCTCCCCCCTTCGTCGTCACAGAGGAGTGGCTCCGCCTCCTAGGCCCCCCCTCCTCGTCCCTGCTGCGCTTCTGTACCATCCCCAACGTGCTCCCCTCGGAGAAGGGCCGTGGCTCCGACATCCTCGGCTTCTTCACGGACGTCTTGACCAGGATGGAAGAGCCCTTCCGGATGCTCCTCCACCAGATAGATCCACCGCCGACCCTTGTGCTCACGGATCTGTACATGAAGTGGCCCGCGGACGTAGCGGCGCGTCTGGGCGTGCCGGCGGCGGTGGCACTTTGGACACAGTCTGCGGCGGGGTTGGTGGCGTCGCTGCGAGTTCAGGAGAGCTTGGCCGCCAGAGGGGAGGAGGAGCCCGTCGTTGCCAACTCCATCCATCCACAGGAGCCCCCGCCTGCCGCCCTGAAGGCCCCTGCTCGAAGAACCCCCGCTGCCTCCCTGAAGGCCCCCACTCGAAGCCCCCCAGTTCCCCGCCGCCCGCACAAGAGCCCCCACCCCCCAGTCCCCGCCGCCCCCGCAAGAGCCCCCTGTCGACGTCGTTGTTTTGTACGGTTCTGCCATCAATGAATTGGAGAAGGGAAGATGAAGAAGAGGATAGAGGAAGGAACCAGTAGAGAGGAAAAACTCCAACCGTTAGATTTTATATGGTTTGATTAACTCGGTTTTAACCAATCTAAGTTAGCTCAAGATGTATAAATTTAACGGCCGGGTTCGTGGGGTAAGACGGAGCAAGTTTACAGGGTTCAGGGAGGAATTATGATGTTTCAAAGGTCGTAGCGGTAATTGCAAAAGATTACAGGGTCTGCCGGGTAAAAATCCCTTAAAAAAATGACTGTCTGGATGGAGGCCGTAAGAGTCTCTGTTTCACACGAAATTTTTATGACATAATATAAGGATATAGTGATGAATATTCACGGAAAAAGTTTTCAAAAAAAAATAAAAAAATTGAAGAAAATAGGGCGGGGGGAGCTAAGTTAGCTCCCCCTAGGGGGCAGCCCCATTTTCCTCTCTCTCTCTCTCTCTATATATATATATATATAATCAGATTTTAAGAGGGTTGTCTCTTTTTTTCCCGAAAAAGCAGTTCAACGACGCCTTGATCATCACTCACCGATCTGTGATGCAATCTGGTTTACGTCTTTAAGCAGTGTTGTATCATCACCCTGTTAGAGCTAGAGGTGTACAAACATATCCGGGTCAGCATATATCCAACAGGACTCAGTAATATTGATCTTAAATTACGGAATATTGGTTTGAAATTGAAATGTACTGTCCAGATATCCTTTGAGCTAAAAAAACTCATGTGCAAAAACATGTATCATTGATCCCATTTTTGTAAAAATATGGAAATAGCTGTATATTATATAGATGCAGGTGCTACCAGAACTCCCTCCCACTAGAAGGAAAATATCTTTCGCTATCTTGGAGAAGGAAAACATCTTTTTTTTATTATCTGAACTAACTAAACTCCCGTTTGGGAGAAACAAAGTTCGAATCTTTCGCTATTATGGGAACTAACAAATATCTCCTTGAGCTGGGAGAGTCGATGGAGCCAGATGGTGTACGTCCTTACTTCTTTACGCTGGAGAATGGGAACAAGTTTTATCTATAGAGTTCATTGCCTTGATGAGAAGGTATGGGACATGCGAGATCACAACGAATTATTATGCAATAAATGTTATTGCAAATAGCATTCTCTGATCTGAAATGAAAAATAATTATGTGCATAATAAGTCTTGTAATACAGTCAGGGTTATGCACCATGGCTATCTTAATGATCAAACAGTTGTTGATTCAATTGTTGAATCATAAAGGCCGGTACTTGGTTGAATATCTAAAGAGTTAGATTGAAGACTCATCAAGTACCGTCAAATGATTGTTAAAAGATAATCTCCAGTCTGAGTAGGAGATTGCAATCCTTTCTCTAATGAGGTGATATCTAACCGACCTCTTGATGCAGGTCCTCTGCATAGGAATAAAGATTCGGAGGTGCTGGATAAGTTAGGTCAAAGAGTTGACTTAATGAGATTGAGATAATCAAGACCTATGTCATATGTTGTCACGATATAGGCACACATCCTCTGACCTGACACAGATGTATTACTATTGATGAACATGGAATCCATCTCTTTAATTGTTGATAATTATATTATAGGAGGCGGAATCGATTCGTCAAAAACCACACCTTCGAATATGTGAAAACTATTTTACTTGGCAAGATACGAAGATCGAACAAAGGGAACAAACGATTTCTAGTTTAATGGTTTTAAATTAATTTAAATAATTAATTTATCGCTAAATTAATTTCTGTGAAGGGAATAAAGTGAAATGAAATGATAGAAATGTTAAGATAAAAATGCAATGCAATGTGAGAGAACAAGGTCTATGATTAAAAGATTTCAATTCCTCAATTGAAATAATCAATATCCTCAAAAAAATCATAGTCCAAATAATTATTTCTAAGATGCAAGGTTAATAAAATTCAATTTATAAATATTCCTGCGAATGATTAGCGATTTTGGCTTCAAATTTCCTATAATATACTCCTCCAGTAAAATGAATCTTACTTACATAAAATGTCAAAGAAATCAATGTTCCTCAATTAAGATCGATTAAACCCCTAATTATCACATATCTCATGAGATATTCGAAGAGGGATAATCAAAATCTCAACTAGCAGATCAAAGAGCTTAATCATAACAAATGGTCGTACCTTTGCCCTGCAAAGATTAATTCTTTAGGAAGAAGCAATAATAATCTTGAAGAATTGATTGAATTAAATATCTGCAATCAAATTCCTACAGATAACGTCAAATTTTTCCAAAAATGGCACAAAATATGTTAATAATCAGCATACATAAATCAAATTGAACCTCAAATAATATTCATCAATAAAGAGATTCATATTAGTTCAAATATGTAAAAAGAAAGAGCACATGAATATCTTCTAAACGACATACTATGCTTGAAAATCAGATTTTGTATGAGAAAGATATGATAAAATGAAGTAGCAGAGACTAAAATGCAATAAAAAGTTAAATTTTCTTTCGAAGTGCTCCCTGAAGGGACTTATCTTAAATAACCAAAAGTTGGATGGATCCTGATGCAGTTTGCCCACACACGTGCTTACGAGGCACGTGACAATGCCAACAGAGGGTGCTCTTCTAATTTTTGAATCTTGCAGGGGTGTAGACGTAATTTTCACCTAGAGAATGTGTGTTGTACATGCTATTGGTGGCTTTGGTGTGGACGTCGGCTCGAGAGATTGGGCCTATCCATGGCTCGCTAAGGGCATGGTAGAGGACCCAAACCTCGAGGCTTGGGTCAAAGCCCATGTGTTGATGTGGCCAAAGGAGGACCGTCGGATTAAGGGCCAACATCAGACCAAGGGTTGGCCCTTGATCCAACAGTGGCTGGAGGTGGGTTGTCGGTGGCGGAAGGCCAGCCAGTGGCGAGGGCAGTTCATGTTGTGGCGCATGGCAAGGCGGAGCACGAACGACACAACAACTGAGCTGTGGCGGAGGGCGCGAGGCAATAGCACCTAAACTCAGCTGACACATGGTCTAGATATGGTGAGGGTGTTTTTGGGGAGGCGAGGGTGGTGCATGTCGTGGCCACCAGCGAGGCGGAGATCGGACAACACATGGCTGAGCTGTGGTGGAAGCCGCGAGGCGATGGAGCATGAGCTCAGTTGACACATGGTCGAGATATGGTGAAGGTGGCTGTGGGGAGGAGTGGGTGACGCGTTGTGGTGAAGAGGCAGCGATTGATGGCTGGCTAGAACAAGCAACGAGCCAAGGTAGTGCCAGCATAGCTGTCGAGGCACAAAGACAACAAGGTGGCAATGGCAAAGGCGGAGCATATGGTTGCGATGGTTGAGTGTGGATGAGGCGGACCTCCTGCTAGGAAGGTGTTGCAGCGAAGGCAATTCAACCAAGGAGGCAGAGGGCTAACTCTGTTGGATGGAAGATGAGCAGGAAAAGGGGAGCAGAACTCTGACCTTTCTAAGGTCAGAGTTGAACAAAAGTCATGGGAGTGAGATGGAGTTGTGGAGCGATGCAGTAATGATGGAGTGAAGAAGACGTACGGTTGAGCATAGCGGAGTTAGAAAAAATTGACGAGGAGAAGAAGGAAATACCTGGGGAATTGCTTAGGTCACTAGAACGTCGATCTCCGGTCGGTTGTCGCTCGAGACATGTAGTGGAGTTGGCGAGCTTGGTCGCGTGAAGGTGCTGCAGCAACAAGGTCGGTGATGACTTGGATCTCGCGAAGAAGTAGAGGTGTCGCCCGTTGTTAATGGTGGATGCCTCTTCTCGAGGTCTTGCTATGGTGGATGGGGGACTAGGAGGGCATCGTCGGAGGCTAAATAGGAGAGGAGGAGCCATTTTGGGAGAGGAGGTGGTGGTGTCGTGGGGAAGCAGAGGTGGCGGAGGGGTTACGGGAGAAGGGGAGGTAGAGGGACGATGATGTAAGAGGGACGAGGTGGCCTGGCATGCACATGAGGCAGGGGTGTGGCACGTGCAATGCACATGCCTAGAGAGTACAGAGGCATTACGTGCGTTGCATGTCTGGCGAGAGAGAGAGAGGTGAGGATTATTGGTCATGAGATAGGCACGTGACATGTGGGGAGAGAGAGAGAGAGAGAGAGAGAGAGAACGAGAGAAAAGGAGGAAAAGAAAGGGGAAGGAAAATAAAATAAAATAAAGTCAATAAAATAAAATAAAAATTCAAATAAAACAAAATAAAATGTAAAATAAAATAAAGTAAGGACTAAATGAAAAAAAGTAAATAAAGTCAAATGAAAAAGTGGTGATTACAAAAGTTGCTTGTCTCAACAAAATCTATAACTTTTGTGAAGGATAAAAAATCAAAAGAGGTAAACTGCATATAATATATTTTTGGAGATACTCTATTGATAGTAAAATACCACATTTTTGCATTTTATGATTTTTGTATTTTTAATTTGATTTTAATTAGTAGATTAATCTATATACAATATATACATAATTAGTCTATTTTTATGAATTTTTTATAGGTTAAAAAGGGAAAATAAAAGCAACAAAGATAAAATATGTACAAAATATACAATGTTAGATATTTTTTATTTCTTTTAATTTTAATATTTTCATAGATTTTAATTCCGATGCTATGTTAATTAATTAATCAAAGAATAAATAGGAGAAATAATTAAGTCATTTATACAGAAAAAAAAAACTTAATTTAATATTAATTTTTCAGATTTAAACCCTAATATTAGTACAAATTGCAAATATTAATTAATTTATTTTAGGGAGTTTAATTAGTGATTTATTAAGAGGATTTTGCTAAAACCTCCATATAGAGTAGATGAATCATGGAGTCATCACAACCCTATACTTAACTCTTTGCTTGTCTCTAAGCAAAATTTAGCGAGTTAGAAGGTTTAATTTCTGACTTTGCATGTGCGAATTTCAAGACTTGTCTCATTGAGAATCCAGGATTTTAGTGGTCCTAAATTTCTAAGCTCAATCTAGGCTCTAGTAAAAAGGAATCTGACTTCTCTAATTATCAGACTCTCTGTTTATACATATAGTATAAGAGATATGACATTTAAGGTGTACTGCAATTAGGGATGTGCATTGGGTAGGGCCGGCCCGACCCAGCCCGATACCCGGCCCGCTAAAGCCCGACCCAGGCCCGGGCCCGATCAATTGTCAGGCAGGATAGGGCTTATTTTTTGGCCCATATCAAATTTCGGGTCGGGCTCGGGCAACGATGGGTCCGAGCCCAAAGCCCGTGGGCTGGCCCGCATAAGGACCCATCCTAAGCCCAACCCGAGCCCAACCCACATATAAGCCCAAAGCACATAAGTCGGCCCATATATAAACCCATTATAATGATCCGCATAGCTTTGATTTGGATATATTTGATGTCGAATATGCATGTTGTAATGGAGAGGGGTCAAATAGTGAGACTTCGATTCCAAATGGGGTTTCAATCCTAGTTAACCAAATTTTTTTTAATATAGTGGGTCAGCCCCAGCACGGCCCGACCCGTGTATTTACGGGTCGGGCTCGGGTTTGGGCCATATTTTCCAAAATATTGCGGTCTTAGGCCTAGCCCGTAGTCCCAAAAATTAGAATCGGGTTCGGGATGGGTTAGGGTGGACCCGGCCCGCCCCGGCCCGATGCTCATCCCTAACTGCAATCATGTGAGTCGAGTCGAAATGTCACTAAAAGTCCAAGTCCGGGAGACTCTCCTCAAGACCTAGTCCTCAACATTATGGAATAAATTAGTTCTTGCATTCAGTCTATCGTATCAGGAGTTCATCAGACTTGAGAGTGTATATGACATGCCAGATGATGGAGGATATAGGATTGTGTCCATATAGGATTGTGTATTTTCTTCTCTCCATCTCATTGGAACAAGGATCCTCTCGAGTGCCTTATTACTCAACACATGTATTTTTGGGTGTTGACCAGTATGTTCGTTAAGAAAGATTGAGTCGTATGTACTTGTTTTCCTGAGAGTACACCGGGGTGTATCTTCTTTAGGTATCTAATACACTTACACCCAGACTTGTATCACTCACGATGTAGAGCCTTTTTGAGGTACTAGCCTAATTCATTGGTCCTAATTAGGTTTGGTCAAATTGGACAGTTCGAAAATGGTTGGGAGCGATGCCTTTGATAGGATATCAGAATATCTTTGTAATTTGACTTTGTGTTCGTGAGTTCTTTCTTTCAATATTTCTTTCTTTTTTTTCTTTTTGGCTAGTTCCATTGCTTTTACCAAGAGTTAGCGCACAATGATCAATAATTATTTAGTTTCATCACATCCTAACAAAGAGATCGATATCAAAAGATAACATGTGAACTTGTTTGCATACTGGATAGGGTTTGATGTCACTCAAGTTTCTTGAAGCTTTCATCGACTTTATCCCATCCTCTAGTATCATAAAATCAAGTCCAGACTCAAATCTCAAGTCCTAGTCCCTCAAGCGAAATCTCAACTCATATCATAATTCGTGCATTTGTGCAAGTGATGTGCTGATCATATTCATAGAAGGTAGAGATTGAGAGTGCAATAAAACACTCAAATCATTCAAACTAGGGAAGTGTATATTATTAAGTCTCAAACCCTAATGACAAAGTCCAGTTAACTCTGAATTAAAGGACCTTTAAAAACCCGAGTTTCTTTCATTCCTCAAGTCTTGAGTGAAAGTAAAAATATCAGGGACAAAACCTTAAGTTAGTTTAGTTTTTTTTATTTTTTGTTATAGCCCCTAATTTTTATTTATTTTTATTTTTTTCAAAACTAGTATTATTCACAAGAAATTAATATAGTATACATAATATACACAACATGTACCCATACCCGATTTTTGATGAAAACAATTAATATATGAGCTATGGATAAAGTATATATAATATATACAAACATCCCCCCTCTATACTTAGCTTATACTATGTCCTCATCGCACAAAGTGAAATGTAGACATAGCTCATACATAGTATAGTTGAGAGAAAAAGAAAAAGAAGTCAACTCGCCCCCCTATACTTAGGCTTTTGAGGGCCTAAGCATAGCAGAATAACAAGAAATGGGGCGATCAAGGGTAAGAGGAAATAATAGAGATGAAATCTTGATGAATATCCATTTCATCATTTTTATTCTATCATTTAGGCCTTAAAACCCTGGCTAATGCATGTAAATAGCATTATTTTGTACAAATAAACACTAATTATTTGTTCCCTTTATTGTATATAAAACACTATTTTTAATGCCAAAATTATAGAATAAAGAAAAGAAAAGAATAAAATTCCAAAGGTATTTTATGACCCTGAACCCCATGACCTAGGCATATTCATGACTGGGTCGACAATGAATAAAGTAGGGGGAAATAAAGGCCAAAAATCCATTACAATTCCATTCTTTTATTCTTCAATTTACATTTTTGGGACGTACTTTATTTTCTTATTTTTATACCTCAAAAGAAGAAACTATGTACATGGATGTTGTAGATAATAATATATGGAAAAATACAAAATTAAGTTTACACAAAAATATTATACAATGTACTTTTTATACTCTAAATAAAATGTCAAAATCCTAATCTCTAGACCCATATCTCGTAAATATAAACTCAAAATGCATGAAAATCACCTTCAACTGTATATAACTTTTAATTGATATTTAATTGGTTTCATACTTTTTTGGAGTTAAGGTGTGAAAGTTAGGTTTTGGACCCCTATTGTATAGTTTACCTATATAAAATATTCATTTTATTTATTCTATATTGTTTTTATGATTTTATATTTTTATAATTGTGTAAATATTATTTATAGTATGTACCTATTTAGAATAGAATAAAACCATAAAAAACACAAAATACAATAATATATAAAAATACATAGATGAATATACAATGCATATACTTATATAATTAATTCCTTTATTTATTTAAGTGTATATATTACATCATAAAAATATAACAAAAAAATATATTTATGTATATAAAATAAGTCATCGATGTAAAATCTGTAAATAAAATAATAAAATACAAAATACAAAATAAAAGATACAAAACATAGGTAAATATACCTATAAAATCCTAAAAACTAAATTATAATAAATAAGTTCAAAAAAATGAAATAATATTAAAATACTATGGAAATAACAAGCAAATTTTATTTTATAACTTCATTTTAAAAAGGTATTTATTATTTATTGTAGAATTTATAAATAATTTAGGCCAGGTTTTTCCTGGTTGGTCCACATGGACCAACCTGATCGTACCGATTATTGACTTGAGTCAACTGTCTAACCTAATCCCTAGCCCTGTCAGAACTGGATACTTATCCTTATTCCTTGATTTTTGCTGCCTAAGGCATGCTTCCTCTCGGGTAGATTCCTCCTTTACTTTCCCTCCTTGATCCTCCCTCTTTCACGTGCTTGTGATTCCTCGAGGAATGGATCGTTGTTTCGCCTGTTACACCTCGATTTTCATGACCTCCCAGTCGCCTGTACATAACAGAACACCCATCATTCCTTTGAATTTTAAATCCCTTTTGATCCTATTTTAACCACCTCTTCCATGCTCTGGATTGAAGCTTGTGATAGGAGTTTCTCCAGCTGATTGTAGCGAGGCAAGGCGAGGTCTGAGGTGGATTCCACCATCTCCAGTGGAGTACCACCATGAGGTTCCTCATCTCTTGGCTTTAAGAGATCAATGTCTCTTTTCCTTGCCTTTTCGATAGATTTAATTAATGTCTTTACTTTTCGTATTCTATTTTTTTAATTAGGTTTTTTAATGTAAAAATTCAGACCCTTAGTTCGATGGAGCTTAACTTCGGTGAACACCTCTACCGTCCCTCATTTTGTTTCGGACCCACCTTACACCACCATTTCCTTCCCCTTTTGATTCTCTATGCCTCACAGCACTCCATCAAACTTGATTCCACCTGGAGCAAGATCTGGATGTTCTAATTCCACCACCTCGCTAGAGCACCTTCGCCTCACCCTGCTACGCCTCCACTCCACTGCATAATGGGTTGAGGCAATTTGCCCTCGACCCTACTTGCTTTTTGTGCAGGTCACTTGAGCCCAACGCCCAGCTGGGTGATTTTGTTGTTCGCTAGAGGTACCTGGAGCCTGCCAGCTCCTCTGACCTCCTTGGAGCACTCTGTTGACCCCCTAGAGCTTTTTACACCCTCAAAATCTAAAGGAACCTCCCAGGAGCATCTTGAGCATCTTGGCTCATCGTCAGGTGGTCGAAGCTAGCTAACATTGTTGGTTGAAGCTCGTCCTCCACCTTATTCTTCCATATTCTTCCAAGGGGTTCAAGGCCATTGGATTGGGCTCTGCCTCCAGAATACCCCTCCACCATTCGATGTGCTTCATCTCCACCTTGAGATCAGCCGTTGGGATCTAATCCCATCCATCTATGCCAAAGCGTCATCGCGCAATGATGGTGCGTCATGCGTTAAGTGAACCGAATCCGGACATTGGATTACGCCTCTTTGGGGGTATTTTGTGCTTTCACTCCCTTGATTTTTTATTTTAATAATCACTAAATAAACATTCATCTGGCGTTATAATAGTTTTGTAAAATTGGAAGTAGACTGATGAACATAAAATCTGCCTTTATAAGGATATGGAATTATCGTAGCACAAGAGGCAGATTTCGGTCATGCAAAGAACCGCACCTTCGGATATGTGAAAATTATATAACTTGGCAAGCATATTAAGGTTTAACATAGGGACACGAGCCTCTTCGTCTATTTATCAAAAATTATTGATAGATTAATATGTGAGTATCTTCTAGTTTTAGATCTTCATGTATATATGATGTGAAATGCATATACAATAATGCAATGCAATTAGAATGATGCAAATCAATTTTTATTTGATTTTTAAATGCAATTATATAATGTGATGGATACAATATGTAAAAGACTATCAAATATACCCTATAGAATATGAGCACAATTTATAATTTTATTTCAGAGTCAAATCGAGCGTCAAAATTAACAACAAGTATCTAATATGGCAAGGATTTATCAAGCAAGAGACATTATATGTCATTAAAAATCATCGTAATTAATTTATCATGAAACCAAGAATTTAACCATGTCATTAGATAGAGGATGAAACAAGCTTCAAAATGCAACTGAAATCATGCAATTTGGATCTAAAGTGCTCAAGATATGCTAAAATAGTGCAAGGGCATGAATGTAATAAAAATACAAGAGAAATAAAGATAAATATTGCAAATAGGTCCCTGTAAGGACCTGTTTGGAATACCAAAACCCAACAACGACCATGATGTAATTTATCTAATGCACATAGGGTATAATTGTAATATTCAGAAACCGATTTGACCTCCCTATAAAATACCCCAGGTTCGCACGTGAGGCACGTGCCTGGAGGATCTAATTGTAATATCCAAAAGTAGCAGGATCTTCGATGTAAATTATCCAACCCCCCATGTGTGGGGTACGTAAGGGGGCCAGGCTCGGGAGGTTCTTTAGCTTCGGGTCACGTGGCTTCATCTGGGCTTCGACTCTTGGCTCGGTGCACCCGAGCGTGTAGGTTAGGACGGGGCGATGTGGCTCCATCAGGATCGTTGGACGGCCGTCAAGAGGCGCCATATAATGGCACATGTGCTTCTCCTCCACCGGGGGAGCGATGACACAAATGGGGCTCCAACGAGGGGCATAGAGCTCCTTCATGATCCAATCGCGTCTACAATGATCGACGAGGCTCTCAGGAGCCTTGGTAATGAAGCTCGAATGGCGAGGGAGATGTGCGGTAGATCAGAAGTTGTGGATGATGGAGCTTTGTTGGAGGACGAGATGCCCCCACTCCGACCATTGAATACATTTGTGCCTGCAAGGTTAGCAATACTCGAAGCATGCTTTTGGTGGATGCATTAAGTGAGGTGATTGGAGGGCATCGAGCAACTGGAGGAGGATCCCTGGTGGATCTTCTACGTTGAGTCAAAGAAAATAAGGGGCGGGGCGGAAGGGGGTCCTAAGGACGGGAAAAGGGCAAGTGGAGATGGTGGCGAGGGTGCTCGATGGTTGACGAAGATGGTACCGTGCTCAGGTGATGGTGAGAGTGGGTGTAGGCAACGGAATAAATAGGAGAAAATGAGATAAAAGTAAGGCAAGAGTACATGGAGGGTAGAGGAGGAAGAATGGCGGACAAAGGCTTGGGCGGAGCTCCGTAGGGGATCTCCGATCATCGCACGACAAGAGCAGCCGATCTTGGGTGCTCGATGGTGCACGGGGGTGGTCGCATCATGGTTGGAGGACCATGGGTCTTCAACAGAGCAGAGGCACCGTTATGGCACTCCTCCGACCTCTGTCTGTCATAGGGAGGAAGAGGAGTGCTAGGTCTTGAGTTTTGTATTGGTGGATGAGGAATGGAGGTGGTGGAGGAGGTTGATTTATAGGAAGAGGTGGGTGGTGTTGTCGATGGTGGTGGGCATTTTGATCTAATTGGAAGGGGACGTTTGGGGTTACGCGTGGATGTAGGAGGTAACGACTATGTAGGGGTGGTGCTAGGTTGTGGTAAGGTGAACGAAGAAGAAGGCTAAAATAGGAAGGAGGCAGGGGCAAACACGGTCATAATATCTGAGGGAGGGCGTGATTGGACGAGGAAGAGGAGTTGTGGGTCGTTAGATCTCATGATCCAATGATCCAAGTAGGGGTGCGGGTGGAGGGTAGTGATGAGATCCTTAGGATCTGATCGAACGGTAGGGGGAGGAGCGGGGTTTAACGGTTGGGATGGAGATTGGGGGGGGGGATCTGATGGTAGGAGAAATAGAGGTCTCATGAATCTAGAGGAGCTATTGGATGGGGGTTAATCCAACAATTGAGGGAAAGGCGGAATTGGATGGCTAAGATCTGATATGGGTACAGATCTGATGTCTAAGGATGAGGGTATGAAAGGACGGCACAGATGGAGGCGGGGGAAGGTGATCAGATGGTGGAGATTGAAGCCCGGTGGCAGAGAGAGAAAACCACGTGGGCGGCCCAGAGAGCACCACGTAGCCAATTAGAAAAACTAGAAAATATCAAAAATAAAGATACATCAAAAAGAAATAAAAGGAGGCCGAATTAAGAAAAAGTCAAAACATGAAAGTTGTAGATCTCAACAAGATCTACAAGTTTCATGTTGGACAAAAAGCCGAAGGAGGTTATTTGTACAAAGATGAATTTGGGGGATTTTTAATTGTTAAAAACACATTTGTGGTTTTGATATTTTTTGTATTTTTTATTTCTTTTAATGGTAAAGATAAATATAGACAATACATAACCTAATTTTCAGGTATTTTACTAAAATATAAAATCAAAGAAAATAGTTAGTAATTAAATACAATAAAAATAATGTGAATTATACACAGGCTGACCTATTCTTAAAGATGTGGAATTAATGAAGATTTCTCAAGAAGTTCTAATTAATCGAGGATAAAAATAGCGAATAATGATGATCCTGGAGGGATTCATCATAGACCCCTCTAGTTTTCGATATTTGCACTTGGGTCCTATCTAGCTCACCTCGCGTGTTGTCCCATGTAGGTTGGGTATTTTGTATGGATGCCCTTACTATTTTTTGCATTTAAGTTCAGTCTAGAAACTTTCATTGGTAGTTTAAAAATTTTGGGATATTTGCATTTAGACCCTCGACTTTATTTTTATTTGCATTTATGCCCTTGCTAGTTCATTAATTCTTGTATATTATTTATATTTTGCAATTTAGGATTTTTTTCTTATTTTAAAAAAAAATCAAAAAGAGCACAAATATTCCCTGTTCACAGTATAAAATACCAAAAAATATAAAAACCTTTTTGAAAAATTCCCGAAAAATATATTTTATTTATTTTTAATTTCTTAACTTTAGACCAAAATTCACTAAAAATAGAAAAATAAATACATATAAATTAAGAATGCTCCAAAATCCTTTATAAAAATCTAAAAAATCCCAAATATTCCTAAAATAATTATATAAGTCTTTGACTTTTCTTTAAATGATCTATTATTAATAAATGGAGAATTTTTTACATTATTTGCCACTTTAAATTTCCAATTTAATCCAGTCTATTTTTTAATCCCTAGTTTGAGATATTTTTTACTTTAAAAATCCATAAATATAGCAAAATTCCCTAATAATCCCAAAAACATTAAAAATTATTTAAAACCAAAAAACATTTTATTTTTATTTCCGTTTTATAATTGTATTATCTTATATTGTATATATAAACTTATATACAAATAAGAAAAATATAGAAAGAAATTAAAATTTTAAAATTTAAAAATTCAAAAAATTAAATATATATATATATATATATATATATATATATATATATTTGAAAATAAAAAATTGAAATTGAAATCCCACACAAAAAAATAGGTAAGAAGAAAATACATTTTTGGAATTAATTTTTCCCCCATCTACCTTTCGCTCCATGTGTTCGACATTTTTCGCATACTTTCCTATATACATTTATTGTAGAAATAACAAATTTTAACTCCGCACTTTTATTTTCATTGATTGATTCTTAATTATGGGTTAACTATTGAATTAGCTGCGTTTTGTGAGCGGCCATTATTGGTCTCTCCTTGTGAGAGCGTACAACCCTCGCTAATACTTTGGTTTTCTAATGGCGCCATTGCCGGGGAGCAACATTGTGTAGATTGGATTTTTACCCATGTCTTCTTGCTTGTCTTTATTTTTCTTTCTGTCTCTTTATTTGTATTCGATACTATTATGTGAACTGCCTAACCATCCACTTTGTTTGACTTTGTTGTGAGGTACTGCGGATCGAGGAAGGCTCTTTTAGGAGCGCCTGTGCACCCACGTGAAGTGAAGCCAATCTTTCTGACCTAGCTGACAGAAATGAACAACAAAGGTGGACTTGGAGGGATTTTGAAGACAATATCTTTTGTATTTTATTTTATTCATTTATTTGTAATTTGAAGTGAGAGAGATATTTAATTGTAATATTCAGGACATAAGGACATTCACACTTCACGAGGTCCAGTGCTTGAGCGATTGTTAGCTTGGGGGCCTCATTAGCTTTTCCATGTTTTTGTCGCTTTTCTTTTCATTTGTTTCTCGAGTTTTTGCTTTTCTTTATTTTATGTGATTAAGTCCTAGCATTAGGATTTGCTTGACGATATATTAAGGTCAAACACTTAATTACCGTTACATGCACCTATAGTTCTAATTTTTACTTAGTCATGTTTTGAATTGTTCTTCACTTAGTTTTCTAATAGTACGCCACGAGATCGCTTCATAAAACGCTTGCAGGGCCCACTATGGTGGGAACCGAGGAGGCTCTAACACCGGAATCATTGGTTCCTTTCTATATATTTATCGTTTTGTGCTTCACGCTAATAACAATTACTATTCTAGGGCGATTTCACCGGTTTTGAGTTTGCATATAGATAGATTCTTCTTAGCATCCTTGGATGAAGAGAGATGGAGGCAAAGTGAGCATTTCTACATAGCATTCATCATCGATTTCACCTCGCATTGCCTTTCGATTCTCTTCCTTTGATTTTGATCACCTAGAAGGTAAAAAGAATAACTCCCTATTAGGTTATTGCATTGTTATTAAAAATAATTCAGTTTGTTCAATAAATTTTGTAAATAAAAGTGTAATAAAAATAATTACAAAATAAGATTGTGCACAATTGCACAACACATATACTTGTATATATATATATCCCTTTTGTAAATAATTAGTCTATATTTTATATTTTTGATACTTGTATATATTTTCAATAATTGAAATAAAAATCATAAAAACAAATTAAATTGAAAATAAAATCATCTTCTCATTGAACACATTGCCAGGCATGTATATATTGTACATAATACATATTTGTTTAATACCTATAATTTATTTGTAAAAATAAAATAAAAATATGTTTATAAATTTGAAATATTTTGTAATAAATAAATTATAAAACTAATGTATTTTTTGTAAAATAATAAAATAATAATACATGTATATAATATATATGTATATTATATACGTACATAATACCATATATTGTATACATTGTATATATTTATTATTAAAACTAATTAAAAATCACAGAAAATAGTTTGAAAATAACAAATATTTTTATGTTATTATTTTTTTATTTTAAGAGCATTTTCTTTTTATTAATTTTTCTTTCATTCTGTATATTCTAATTTCCTGATTGGTCAACCCGGTTATGTTGACCCTAGTCAACCTTCCCCCTTCCATACCCGACCAGGGAAATTCCTCGACGAACTAGTTTTTTTTCCTATTTTCCTTCTTGAATCCGAGCATGTCTTTCCTTGGATTGCAGACCTGATTTTTCACCTAGGATCCGCGGTCCTCATGAATCCCTAGGTAGCATCGGACCTTTCTAGGGTTGCACGCTTTCTCTTGATCTTTCTAGACTCTCGAGGATCCTATAAAAATATTCACATGCCTCCACAACAAGGCAGCTCGTTCCTCACACCTCTTTCCTCCCCCAGTGCCTCCAAGTTAGTGACAGGATTCTGATTGGCCTTCTCAGAGCTTGGATTGGCGTCGAATCGATCGTAACTCACTTCGTGGTCGGTGCCCCGCCACGATTAGCCTCCCAGGTCTTCCGCACCTTGGTTGAGGTGCCTTCGCCTCGTCCTCGCTTCGCCCTTCAGTTCACATCACTTAGATACCCTCTATTTCCTTTGTATTTTGCTCCTTAATTCGATTCATTTATCAATCACCGCTCTCCATCTTTGCTCCCACCGTCGAACTGGAGCATCATCACTCGCATCTATCTACATAAATCCAAACCCTATATCACTGACCGCCTTCTCGCGTAGCCTTATCTCCCTATCCTTGCTCATCAGAGCTAGAAAAGATTTGATCTCCCTGCCTCTCCTTCACTGAATATCAACTCATAACCCATCACCACTTATTTCATTTCTAACTGCAAATAACCCCCACTGGAGATCTGCCTCCAAGCATAGCATACCCCTTTCAGGTTATGGATGCACATGATGCTTAAATCGAGCCTCAACTTTGGTGGAAGAGCTCCTCTGGGTGTTGGACCTCCACCTTCCACATCCAGTCGTTTGCCATCCCATCTCAGACCTCCACCCGACACGGACCATCACCAGAAGGGTGATGGATTTGTAGAGAGCCGATCAATTCTTTGGATCGCCTGAGATACCCGATTGAAGCAGCCACGATGAATCCTTCTTCCCAATTCATCCAACATGTCTCTTCATTGTCAGATGAAGGAGTCCTACATAGAGACTTGATCTGAGTCACACGATAGTGCACAAATTTAGGCGCTCAGATCAGGTCTGGGCCAGATATAACCGTACGCTAGTTGCTTTTCCCCAACCATTAGATCTGCTCCACAACTGTCAATCAGGACCGTACGCCTGCGCCACATCCCTGACCATCAGATCCTTTCCGCAGACATCATCAGAGTCGTACATTAGAGATCCTCTACGTACCCGCCATGTGTCCTTCCAAGGGTATGTTTCCCTATTTCCCCCATCTTTTCTATTAGTTTGTTTTAGTCCAATAAATGTAACAGTTAGTTAAAAACTATGCAGTAAGGACCCTAGGTTTTCTTTATTCGCATTTAAGTCCCTCCGAGTCGAGCTCATATGTTCCTTCACGTGTTTTATGGGATATTTGCATAACTTTACCTGTGTTTCTCACTTGTTATCTTAATCCGAGAACTTTCTTGAGAATTGCATTTGTACGCCTATTAATTGACTATCACATGTAGCACATGGATTTTCTGGACTAATTGCATTTAAGCCCTTACATTTTCATAGCTTGTTAGTACTTCTGCCCTAGAACTTTATTTAATTGTCCAAGTCCTGCTTCCCAAAAATTCCTAAAATTTGATGAAATAAATAGAAGAATTGATCCACAAATTCCCAAAAATTAAGGTTAAAGACATGCTACGTCCTTTTACTTAACATAAATTTTTTGTTGCAAAATAATTAATTTTAGTATTTTTAAAAATATAAAAATAGTGTCATTTCTTCTTGTTTAATTTAGAAAATTCATAAAATTTTAAAAATTTTCTAAAAATTCTAAAAAAATTAGGCTAGCTTCATTTTAAATTGTTTTAATTTCTGTCCAAAATTTACATCATTTGCATTTTTAAAAACCTAAAAAATTGAAAAACTCTAAAAATATTATAAAAAATAATATAAAACCCATTAAAAATCCAACAATTATGATTTCAGTTACTATTTGTTGATATTTTCCTATAGTTTGTATTAAAATTAATTTTCAGGAGTTTTGAGCATATTTCTTTTTTATTAAAGAATACTCCTGATTGTGCATTGTTTGCTTGCTTTCTTAGTTTCTGATTTTTTTTAAAAATGTTATAAAAACTTAAAAAACTTTGAAAAATTACCAAAAAAAATATATCCAATAAAATAGAAAATTTGAGTATTTTTTTAGTATTTTTACTATATTTGAAAACTCGAAAAAGAGCTTGTGTTTCCTCTTTTATTCATTGTCTTCATTTGCCTTATCTTCAAAAAATTAAAATTCGCGAAATTAAAAACCACTAAAAAGGAAATAAAAATCTATTGAATCATCATGATTTGACTACCTCCTAGGTTTAATTGTGCTTCTTATGTTCGACCATGGTCGCTATACCAGGTTAATAAAAGTAACTATACTACTTGCTTGATTTGCTCGATTTCTTTAGTGTTTAACTAATGTTTTCGATTTTCGACTCTGTTGATTTGTGTGACAATGATGCATTAATTAATCAACTTAACCCGAGTTAGCCAGGTCTCTTTCCATACCTCAATCCCTGGCCAACCTAAGTGTTTGTACAACATTGAATTTGTTCACCTAACTATAAAATAGAAAAGATAAAAAGATCGATCTTTTAAGGTCATCATAGCGTTGACTAGGTGATTTGAGGGGTTTGTTTTGTGAATACTTGTTTGTTTGTGTGCATACTAGATCTTCTCTACACACTTGTTCCTTTTTTCTCACATCTCTTGATTTGACCCTCATGTTCTCCCGATAATTTTCCTTTTGTTTTGGAGATAAAAAATTGGAGCGATTTTTATCCAGACTTTATGGATCCCTTAACCCTCTAGCTGATCCACCTTCACTTTTCTATGAGTATTTTTCTCTTAATTTGTTCTTTTTATACATATCTGCTTAACTCACTATTTCAGGCATCAAATTTTGAGTTTTACCCACCACAACTACCATCACATTTTGATAATCCACTTTTTGAGGAGGACTTTGCTTCGGAGTTAGTTTTTTTCCCACACCCACCACCCTCATTACACTCACCCGATGTTTAGATTTTGGAGTCATCTCTTATGGAGTCCACACTTGATACCTTAACGCAGATGACATACTAGCCTAAATAAGGGCCACATTGATGCTTCACCCTATGGATTTATGGATTCATTTGAGGACACCCATAAGATCTTGCAATCGCCAAAAATACAAAAAATGAGAACATTTTAAAAATAAAAAATATTTTGGGAGATACAGGGATGAGTCAGACTATGAAGGGAGTGCACACCTGTCAGATTCTTTTACCACACACACACACTAGTCCCCACCTTTGACCCCAAGTATTACACTGTATAAGCTTCTCTTAGTCATCCTTGTATATGTAATGATTCTGATCTCCTCCCTTGTATGGAGGAGATCCAAAATTTCAAAAAAATGTTGACTGAACCAGATGTGGTGGCTGGTATTCATGAGGTCATTGAAGCCCCACTTCTCCAGGTCATGACCCAGCTATCTGCTCCTAAACCCAAGATGATAAAATAAAGGAGCAAATTTGAGCGACATGTTTTGACCATGGCCACTGCCAATACCATCTTAGGAAAGGGAACACAGTCACACCTCTTATAAGTTGCATGATCTCTGACTATTCTTGTGATAACACTCTCCTTGATGGTTGTGCTTCTATTAATATAATACCCTTCTCACTAGTACAGTCTCTTCAGCTTGGCATCTCAATAAAACGTGGATTATTTTCCAATTCGTTGATGGATCAATAGAGAGGTTGAGGATTATTCTAGAGAACGATGTCATTCAGATTCGGAACAAGAGTTTAAGTAATGACTTTGTCGTATTTCCCATGGAGACCTCCACCCTTGTGGAGCATCCTCAAATCATCTTGAGACAACCTTTCCTCGCTTCTGCGAGGGACGCTATTGATTATGGATCTGGAGAGATTCACTTCAATTCTTATGTCAGGAGTGATGTGTTGATGACCACACCTACCACTGTTGACCAGATACATGCATCCCATGATAGTGTTCTTGTGTTAGATGACCCAAAGGACTATGACCATGATGATGATATCAGAGAGTTTTGTTGTATGTTGGATGACATTGAGATCCAAGAATTCCTCTAAGGAGGAAGACTTGGAAAGCATAAACCTTGGAGTTCCCCCTTCCAGTTAGTGGTGATGCATTGATGATATCTGTGGGATTTACACAATTAACACTTTAGAGCGGAGGGCAGACATAGAAGAGACTGTAAAGGCCGAATTTGATCTTATTGCTTTCATAAATGAATTCGGTCCTTTCGACGATGACCTGATTGAGACCCCCAAGGCCGAACATAACCACACTACTTCCACTAACCAATTTGTGCCTTTCTGCTTCGAGACCGCTAAGGACCTTCACGAGGTCCATCCTGATTGGTTTGTGTCCATTGAGGACCGCGATATCGACATGCACCTTGTTAGATCTATTCTTTAGCAATCACACAAGAAGGTTCACTTTCTAATCTTGATCCTTTGTATATCCATCTCTTTGCACATTCACTTTGTTTTCTTATTTCCATCTAACATTTTTTCTCATCCATCTCATTCCATATGTTTTTCCTTACTTAGGTCGTACTCCATCCTAAGTATAGGGGAGGTGGATAAGTTGAGTGATCTTTCTCCTCTTCTTCTTTTCTTCTTTTCGTTTTCATTTTTCTTTTTCTTCCAAAGGTGTCGCCCTTTTTCATCATTGCTATACATAGGACGTACTTTGTCCTACATATAGGTGGCTCTAGAGTTTTTCATTCTTTGATCCCCTCCATTGGCTCCTCTCCTTGTCTATACTTAGGGATATCTTACCCTAAGTATAGGGGGAGATAGACTGAGTTGTGATTGACTCCCAACCTTGACCCTTCCTACCTTGTGTACAATCTGTTATACTTAGGATTATTTCATCCTAAGTATAGGGGATGATCAACTTCTCATTATTTATTCTTTCATTCATTCATTATTCGTTATTCTTTATGCTTTTCTATACTCAGTACAAGTTAAGTCTTATTTTTTTCTCTCTGATCTATGAGGATATAAGTCAAGCTAAGTATAGGGGGTCATATATACTTCTTATATACTTTAGCCATAACTCGTACTTTCATATTTTTATTAATTATGGCTAAAATGTTATAAATATAATTCATTAAATAAATTAATAAAAAATGTGTTATTCCTCAAACTCTTTCTATATACACTGACTAATAAATCAAGTAAAAATATCTTTTGTAAAATGTTTGAAAAATAGTCTGAAAATCTTTATGATTTTTTTTAAATTACTTGGAAAATGTTTTGTCCAATATTTTCAACCTTTGTAAAAATATTTTGTTTGTAAAAATTTCTTTTCTTTGTTTGAGATAAAAATATTTTGAAAAACTATTTGCAATTGGTTTTGAAAATGGTTGAAAAAATATTTTGAAAAATCTATATATGCTGTTTGAAAATATTTGCAAAATGATTTTCAAATATTTGTAAATGTTTGTAAAAATTATTTTGGACTAGAGTTTTCAAAATTATTTGTAAATTTATTTTCAAACAAATTTTACGAATATTTACATCATCCTAATAAATAAACAATGTTCACCAACTGTATATATGTATCTGTAAAAATAATAATGCATCCCTTTTGTAAATTCTTAAAAGCCCAACTCTTATAAATATAAAATGCATCCCCATATAAATGTTTGTACCTATTTTTTATTCCAAAAACTTTTGTTTTCGACAAATCCCAACTTCTTTTGCAAAAAACTTTTAAAAAATTACATAAAAATTTGCAAAACCTTTTCAAAATCCCATAAAAGTTAAAAATTTGAAAATTGCATCACAAAAATATTTTCAGCATTGTGAATAGCATTTGCATTTTTTTAGATTGAGTTTGATAATTGAACAAGTCTAAATAAAATCCAAAGATTGGAGTTTGGTTGGACCTTAAATATACTTAATCACAGGAACCTTATAGGAACTGGAATTGAGGTACTTCAGGTCTAGTTGACTTAATTCTTTGAGATCGTGAGACTTGGTTCAATGTCATCTTGACTGCATAAGTAGAATATTTTAGAGAACATGCAGGACTCTTGTTGATAATGAATTAGCTTGTACACCTGCACCTTTCACTTTGCTCGCCTTAGTTGAAGTAGTAGAGGGCCAGATTTGCCTGCATGAGACACAAGCCATTGGAAACATCGGAAGTCACACATTTGTAGCCATTATACCTCAACCCATTTCAATGGCAATGAGTTCTAAAGACAGAAGTTGTGGGTTGCATTAAAGCTTCAAAAGAAGGATAATTTACTAGCTCAAGTAGAGAAAGTCCTTATGTAAATGCTTTTATATATAGTATTACAAAATTAAAAACTCCAAAAAAATGGACAGGCCTAATTAAAAATAAAATGTCTGTCGGAGTGTGCATATTTGTATAGTCAATAATCAAGCTTGAGCTTCAAATTCATACATTTGTGATCCTAAAGCAGGATGACTTGGCTACACTGGTCAAGCATCCTAGGATAGGTAGCTACACTGGCTACCATCCATTCTTCTTTCCACCTCCTTTTCTTGAGCTAATTGTCACTTTAACTTAAAAGGGAATACCCTGCTTCTCGAGGAAAGAGTTGTTGGATTGGGGAATTAGGGTCACCAAGTTGGAGAAGACTGACTTCGACCGCTTCAGCTGAGGAGAGCTACATATCTCACACACTGTCAAAGATAGGTTCATAGTCATAAAGGTTTACATATGAGTTGAAGCATTCTGACCTGAATATTGAAGAGATGTGAGCAGAGTTTTGGGATTCTCGAAGGCTGTTATTTTTCAAATCCCTTTCCCAATAAGATTTTGTCCGCACTAAAAATCCAAAGGTCTGACTTAAGCTCCAAACTCTGATTTTGTGAAAAAAATTGAGAATTAAAATTAATCCACTTTATCTCATTTTCTTTTTTTTTTGTTTTAATTTTCTACACTTATTGCATAAGTGTTTGCTATGGACTAGCAAAGGCAAGTATAGGGGGTGATGAATCTTCATTTCATCACCTTTATTCTATCATTTTGGTCTTAAAAATCCTAGCTAATGCATGTAAATAGCATTATTTTGTACAAATTAACATTCATTATTTTTCCATTTATTATATATATAACATTGTTTTTAATGACAAAATTATAGAATAAAAAGAAAAGAAAAAGAATAAAATGGCAAAGGTATTTTGTTTATTACCCAAACCCCGAGACTTAGGCATCTTGATAACTAGGTTGACAAGGAATAAAGTAGGGGGAGATAAGAGTCAAAATTCCATTAAAACTCCATTCATTTATTCTTCAATATTGCATTTTTTGGACCGATTTTATTTTCTGTTGTTTATACCTTATATAAAGAAACTTTGTAACATGAAAGTTGTAGATTATAATATATAGAAAGATACAAAATTGAGTTTACACAAAAATAATATACAATGTACTTTTTATACTACAAATAAAATGCCAAAATCCCAACTTCCTAGACCCATATAACCTAAGTAAAAACTCAAAGTGTATCAAAATCACATTTAATTATATATAACTTTTGATATGTTATTTAATAAAGGTGGTTTCATAATTTTTGGAGTTAAGATGTGAAGGTTATATTTTGGAACCCTATTGTATAGTTTACATATACAAAATATTCATTTCATTTATCATTTATTATTTTTATATTTTTATAATTGTGTAGATATTATCTATAGTATATGCACATATTTATAATATAATAAACCATAAATGAAACATAAAATAAAAAATATATAAAATACATAGATGAATATACAATACATATACCTATATAATTAACACCCTTATTTATTTAAGTGTATATATTACATCATAAAATATAAAAAAATATATTTATTTATATAAAAATCAGTTTTAATATAAAAATACAAAATAAAAATAAAAAAATACAAAATAGGTAAATATACATATAAATAAAACCCTAAAAACTAACTTATAATAGATACGTTCATATAAGAGGGCAGGGAGCCTGCACCCAGTGGTGTAGGAAACTCCCTGCACCCACCCCATTTTCGCATTATTTTGTTACTTTTTTTGAATTTAAAGTTGAGGGGATTTAATTAATATGTTGAGGGGAATAAGTGTTTCAAATTTCATGTAAAATAAACATTCCTAACATGTTCATCTAAAATAGGTCGATTTCAGCAATTCTGAGACCGTTAAAATTTGGCAGTCTTAATGAAGTTGATAGAAGTGTCGAATTAAGTTGAATTTGGAATGACAACATGGTGATACATGGTGATCTGAATTCCCCAATGTTCATTTCAAAAAAATCAAAAAACAATGAAAAATTAGGCCGGGTGTAGGGAATTTCTTGCACCCGCCGATGTGGGGTCATTTTTCCCTTCATAATATATATATATATATATATATATTAAAATACTACAGAAAAAACAAACAAATTTTATTTATAACTTTATTTCAATCAAATCATTTATTATTTATTATCGAAATAGATAATTTTGGGTTGGTTTTTCCTAGGTGGTCCATGTGGAACAACCATATCGCATCGATTATTAACTCAGGTCAACTGTCTGACCTGAGGCCTAGCCCCGTCAGAACTAAATACTTGTCCTTCTTCTTCAATTTTTTTTGCTTGAGGTGCACATCCTCTCAGGTAGATTCCCCGTTGACTTTCCTTCCTCGATCCTCCCTCTTTCATGCTCTTGTGATTCCTCGAGGAATGGAACGTTGCTTCGCCCATTGTACCTCGATCTTCATCACCTCCCAGTCATCTGTTGATGAATCCACGATTCATCGCCTTTATTCTTTTATTTTACTTCATTTTCTTAGTTAAAAACCTGTAAATACCCATTAATTTCATAATTTTACCATTTTGCATGCATTTGTTAACATTGCATTTTTAACACTTTTTGTACATAAATAAAAGAATAAAGAAGAAAAGAAAAATAAAAGAAAAAATAAAGGATGTATTTATGCAATAAATGCATACTGACCCTAACCCCGAGAGAAGGTCAAGACTTGACCTGATCGACCAGGAATAAAGTAGGGGGAGATAGGGTCTTCTGTCAAAAATTCAAAAAATAATTTGTACATAAATTCCTTGTATATTTGTATAAAACTTGTATTATTTTCTTTGTACATAATTTGACCTCAAAATAAGTATTTGTAAACAAAAGTTGTAAATAAAAATGTGTTGTAAATAATAAAAATAATTGTCAACTAAAATAATGTATATACTACAATTAATCACCCTCAGATAATCCACAATGCGATCATTGAATTACCAATTTCGGCTCCATACGAACTCAAATTGAACCAAACTCACTTTCATTATACTCTAAATTAAATTATCTTTCAAATGGTTTTATTTTATAATTTTTGAAGTTACGCTTTAAAAGTAAGTTTTCTGGGGTGTTTTGTGCAGTTTAATCAATTTTTGTTGTACATATTTTTTAATATTTATTTTAATATAATGTATATAATTGTAAATATTATTTTCATTAAAAATAAAATAAATAAATAAACTAAATTAAAAAAAATATTTTATAAAAATTATATCCTTATTTATACCTATGTATATTATATTATATGTGTATAATATGTGTATACAACTAACTTCCTTAAATAAAAATCACCAAAAAATTAATTATCAAACTTTAAATAATTAATTTTATTTAATTACGAATTTTGTGTTTATGTTTAGTTATTTAATTCTTTATTTGATTCGATAACTTACCTATTATGTAAAGACTTGATTTTGTACCTTAAATAGCCACCATTAAGGTGGCTAATTTATTTTTGAAAATTATTTAATTTATTTATTTTAATTAAATCCGAATGTCATTTTATTTAAATAATTAAATAATTTACTTATTTTATTTATTTAAATAACCACTAATTACTTTCCTTATGTGTGAATATTTTCCATTTTTGATTTTTGACTCTTTTTAGTGGGCTCCTCCTCCCTCATTTCCACTTGATCAATTTTTGAAAAGAGGAGCCCGTTCTCTGAGAGCTACTCGTCGTAGAAGAGTGCCCAGCCTCCAATCCGGTCGGTGACAGCTGTTCGGTCGTCGTCTAGGCCATCACGGCCCAAGGTGAGATCCATATTTCATTTCCTATCTTTTTGCTTAGATAAACCGTAGAGTTAATTTTTGCGTCGATTCTAGTCATTTTTAGATCTTAAAATCATTAAAAAATCCATATCACACTTCTTTATCTGACCTCGATTTTCCACATCATTTTCTCAATCCACGCACGTTCCCATTTCTATCTCACATAATCTGTCACCTCTGGTAATGCATGGTGACCGGAGCCACAGATCCATTCTTCCGCATCGCAGGATCCAATCCATTTACCAACTCCCTTTTGTTTATAAATATATAAAAAAATTAAAAAAATCTTATATTTTTTTCATTTCTCTCTAATCTCTATTTTGCAGGAATAAATAACAAAAAAATATTTGGTTGTTTTGTTTCTCCAACCTTTGTTTTGCAGGTCCATCTAAAAAAACTAAAAAAATTTCTTCTTTTATATTCTCCTGCTTACGGTTACTATCTGAAAAATAATTAAAAAAATTATTTTATTATCAGTCTACAATAGAAAAACAAAAAAATAAATAAATAAAACAAAAAAAAGCAGGCAACAGTGTCGCCCAGCGCCTCTGCCGTCCATGCCTCTCCCAGCGCCGCCCTTCGTGCCCGCCAACCATCACGTGAGGGCGGCATCCTCCATCCATGTCCCAGTGCCTCGCTGCTTTTCTTCCTCTGCCGACGCCCGCGCCCTGGCAACGACGCCATTCTGATGAGCCGAATTCCGACGCAGTTCAGATGGATAAATAATAAATCACAATTGTTGTTGTTCTCAACCGTGTGAATTGGTCAACGGAAAAATATTTAAACCACTCGAAAAATCAAGAAATTAAATGTAAGCGGTTTTCGCTATTCTTTTAACCTGGTATAGCGAACAGGGTCGAACACAAGGAGCACGATTTAAAAACTATGCATACAATTTTCAAAAATGATTTTTTAGTAGTTTTCTGAATTTTTATTTTTTTATTTTTTGAATAAATCACAAAGGATAAAAACACACACCACACTATTTTTCGTCATCTACTCCGAGTCCATATGTGTTGCATAATAACTCTCGTATGGGCGTCATTCCTTCTCATCAGCAGGAACCTCTTCCTAACCCTCTATCTGAGGATGGTCCAGAGATCCCCTTCCCTCAAGCACTCTGCCTATGGTAGGGGAAGAAAACAGAAAATACAAAAAAATCACAGCAGTTAGAGTTCAGCCAGCAGATGATCGACATATTCCATATCCAGCTGACTCTAAAGGAGGTACTAGAGCACATCCCTCTCTTCCAGAAGTACTTGAGAGAGAAGACTATTGTACATAGGAAGAAGAGGAATCGTAATGCAGAAATCCATGTGCTTACACATGCCACTTGCTACGCTATTCAGAATCAACTGCCATCCAAGAGACCCGATGGAGGAGCTCCATATGTCAGATGCCATATTCATGAGAAGCAATTTGATCGTACCATATTAGACAACAGGTCTTCAATTAACCTTCTTCCAGCAGCCTTACTTAATCGACTTTGACTGGCAGAAGTTCGATGAATATTTATCGTGTATGGTGCCTACAGAGCCGACAACTAGAGCAGAGAGTGAGCTAGGTCCATTGACAGATATACTAGCAGGGCCATCTTCGTCAGATTTATCGTTGCAGCAAGAGTTCTCACACACAGATCTAGTAGCATTCACTCAGACATTCTAGAAACCAGATTTACCAGCTCCCACTTGCCCAGAATTGAAAAACTTATCGCAGAGCATGAAGTGTAGGTTCCTTGCGGGTGAGCCAGAAATGTTCCCAGTTATTATCTCAGCAGATCTGACTGAAGACCAAGAATCTCATTTGATGGAGGTTCTTGAAAGAAATCACAAGGCAATCGGATGGAGTGTAGCTGATCTCCAGGGGATAAGTCCGACCCTGTGCTCCAACCACATTTATCTCGAAGAATATGCCAAGCCCTCGCGTGAGTTCTAGCAACGACTGAACCCGAATCTTCGAGAAGTGGTCATGAAGGAAATATCTAAGTGGTGGAGAGCCAATTTTATCTACCCCATCTCCGACTTCAAGTGGGTTAGTCCATTGCATGTGGTACCCAAGAAGACGGGTATCACTACAGTTGTGAACGAGTCTGGACAGGAGATGGCTACCCGAGTACCCACTTCTTGAAGGGTCTGTGTGGACTACATATAATTGAATTATGCCACCAAGAAGGACAACTTCCCGCTACCATTCATAGATCAGATCATTGAGAGATTAGCTGGGAAGAGTTTTTACTGCTTTTTGGATGGGTATTCGAGACATAATCTGGTGGCTATAGCGCCCGAAACCAAGAGAAAACAACGTTCACCTCGTTTGGGATGTATGTTTTTCGACGGATGCCCTTTGGATTATGTAATGCCCTGGCTACATTCCAAAGGTGCATGCTCTCTATTTTCTCGGACATGGTTGGTTAATTTTTAGAGGTCTTCATGGATGACTTCTCGGTCTACGGTGATAGTTTTGATACATGTCTTGATTACCTAGACCGAGTACTTAAGCGTTGCATTGAGGTCAATTTAGTCTTATCTTGGGAGAAGAGTCATTTCATGGTGACTCAAGGGATGGTCCTTGGCCACATCATCTCTAACCGGGGCATGGAGGCTGACCCAGCCAAGGTGGATATCATCAAGAAGCTCAATCCACCATCCAATATACGACAGTTGCTGTCTTTTTTGGGGCATGTCGGTTTTTACCGACGGTTCATACAGGACTTCAGCAAAATTGCCCTATCGCTCACTGATTTATTAACAAAAGACACTGAGTTACTTGTCGATGATAAATGTCTTGCATCATTCGAGACTCTCAAGAATCTAGTTGTTGAGGCTCCTGTCCTTCAGTCGCCTGATTGGTCTCTCCGATTCGAGATCATGAAGGATACCTCCAATTTTGCCGTAGGGGCCATTCTAGGATAGAGGAAGGATGGATTACCATATGCTATTCGCTACGCTAGCAGAACAATGGATGCCGCTCAACGGAATTATACAGTCACAGAGAAAGAGATGCTAGCTGTAGTCTTTGCCTTGGATAAGTTTCGATCTTACATTCTTAGATCTAAAGTGACTATTTATATTGATCACACCGCCATCCGATATTTAATAGCGAAGAAGGATGCCAAAGCCAGATTGACTAGATGGATCCTTCTACTTCAGGAATTTGACATTGAGATTAAGGAGAAACCTGGAGTCAAAAATGTTGTGGCAGATCACCTCTCCCATCTAGAGAACCTTGAGGATTCGGATCAGATTACACCGATTACAGAGATATTTCCAGATGAGTCGATCCTTGCAATCACCTCACTTCCATGGTACGCCGATATTTTGAACTATCTTGTCACGAAGAAAGTTCCACAAGATTGGCCCATACAGCGACTTGAGACCTTCCTTACAAAGGCCAAGTCATACCGTTGGGAGAACTCCACTCTTTATCATGAAGGAGGGGATAGCATATGGAGACGGTGTATTCCTCAAGAAGAGAAGCATAGCGTCCTCACCTATTGCCACAAGCTTGAGGCTGGAGGACATCATTCTGGGAGATGGACAACACAAAAGGTACTTCAATCCGACCTTTGGTGGCCTACCCTCTTCAATGATTCAGATGAATTCGTGAAGAGATGTACTGATTGTCAGAAAAAAGGGCACTTGTGTACAGAGAGATATGATGTCGATGCAGCCCATTCACTTCTGTGAGGTATTTGACGCATGGGGCATCGATTTCATGGGTCCATTTCCTAAGAGTCAGGGATTTGAGTATATCTTACTTGCTATATATTCTGTGAGTCGTTGGGTTGAGGTCATCCTCGCTCGAACCGCAGATGCTAATATCGTTTGCAAATTCTTTAGGAAAAATATCATCACATGTTTCGGAGTACCTAGAGTTTTGATATCTGATGGGTGACTAATTTTATCAACGACAATGTAAGGACCCTTGCTAACGAGTTCATCATAGACGATAGAGTTGCCACTCCTTATCATCCACAGACGAATGGTCTTGTTGAAGTTTCTAACAGGGAGATTAAGATTATATTGCAGAAGATAGTCCTCCCAAATCGAAAGGATTGGTCACAGCTTTTGGACTCGGTCTTGTGGGCATATCGGACATCCTTCAAGACCCCATTGGGTACATCTCCATTCCGAATCGTTTATGGCAAGCCATGCCACTTACCAGTTGAGCTAAAGCATAAGTCACTATGGGTTGTTACTGAGATATTTTTGGATCTAGAGAGTGTAGGAGATCATAGAAAGGCATAATTGGAAGCCCTGGAGGAACTTCGAGATACAGCCTTTTTGAGTAGCCTACAATATAAGGAATGAGTGAAGATATGGCATGATTATCACATCAGCCATAAGCAGTTTGAGCCAAATCAGAAAGTATGGTTATTTGATGCCAGGCTAAAATTATTTCTAGGGAAGTTGCAGAGCAAGTGGAAGGGACCATACTTGGTCCGAAAGGTGCATGACAATGGTAGCATTGATATATCTGAGATGTCATCTGAATCCACCTTCCGAGTAAACGGTCAGCGCCTGAAGCCATATCTAGATCATGATTCATTGATCATTGATGTTGCCCCTATTCATTTCGCATGAGACGTGGTTTTTGACTCACATTATTTGCATCTCATGCCTGATTTTTACTTCCTCCAACAGTTGTATAGATCCAGTTGTCAATATCGCACATTCTTTGTCTAACAACCCATCTCCATCTTATGATTATGTTATACTTGGGTGTACTTTACTCTAAGTATAGGGGGGATGTCAGACTTGTGATTATTCTTTTGATTCTTTTTACCTCTGTTTTGCTGCCTATACTTAGGGATATTTACCCTAAGTATAGGGGGGTAAACCCAGTACATTATACTCCTCAGTTTTCCCCTTGCGTATAGTCTTCTATACTTAGGATTAATTGATCCTATGTATAGGGGGATCACCGACTTCTATTAATTATATTCTTTTATTTGTCATTGTAGTATACTATTCTTTTCATTTTTTTATACTTAACACGAGTTATGTCTTTCTTTCTAGATCTTTGATCACTATGAGGACATAGTTCGATCTAAGTATAGGGGGGTGTCGTATATATTGTATATATACTTTAGCCATCACTCGTACTTTCATATTTTTAATATGGCTAAAATACAGTGTAAGAAATTAAAAAATTTAAAAAAAGATGCAAAAATTTCCTCAAAAAATTCTTTCACATAATGACTAATAAGTCAGGTTAAAATATTTTGAAAGTAGTTTGAAAATCTATTTGAAAAATCTTTTGAAAACTATTTGAAAAATATTTTTAACCTTTGTAAAAATATTGTGGATTGTAAAAATTTTTCTCTTTGTGTGAAAAAAAGAGATTTTGTAAAATTATTTGCAAATGTTTGGAAAAATAGTTGAAAAATTATTTATAAAATCTATATATAATGTTTGAAAATTATTTGCAAAAATTATTTTCAAATTATTGTAAATGATTGTCAAATTGTGTGAAAATTTAATTTGGACTATAATTTTAAAAATTATTTGTAAAATTAGACTCAAATAAAGTTGAGGAATACCTGCATCACAAAAATAAAAAATATGATATAAAAAAAAGAGAGTAAAAAGAAAAAAATCCAACTGTATATATACTTGTATAAATTACTCAAGTTGTAAATTCTTTCTCATGAATCTTGTAAATAATTGACTCACTTCTTTGTAAATATGTGCATATAATCCTTAACCCTTATCTAAAAATTCAAAAAAAATAGATTTGTATATAATTGTATATATTTCTATCTATTTGCATTAAAAAAACTCTTGCATGTGCATCATTTTCGAAATCCATAAAAATTTTAAAATTTTGAAAATTGTTTCACAAAAAGATTTTGTTGTCTCTATGCATTGTACATATTTTGTTGCATTGGCATGTGCATTTTTCAGGATAGTCTTGACGACTAAACTAAGTCTGGAATAAATTTGAAGAATGGAGCTTAGATGGACCTTAATCCACTTAATTTCAGAGGAACCTTATAAGATTTGGAGTTGAGTTTTCAGGTCCTAGTGACTTAATTCTTTGAGTCCATAAGACTATGTTCACATGTCATCTTGATTAGTCTAAGTAGAATATTTGACAACACATGCATGATTCTTTCAGACCGTGGCTTACCTTGGACAATGCTACATGTAGCTCTTCATGAAGGAGATAGTGAGGGGGCAGATTCTTTTGGCTTGGGGTAACATACGAGGGTAGTATATCTAGGAGGAATCTCTCGTCCTCCTCTAGGGAGGGAAGTGCGTATCAACCTGGTTTGGTGATGTTGAGGTCCAAAGACAGGAACTGTGGGGTTGCAATAATGCTTCAAAAGAGGGATAGTCTACTGGCTCAAGAGGAAAAACTCCTTATGTACATGTTGCACCTTGTATATATTTTCAAAAGAAAAAGAAAAAGAAAAAAATGCAAAATCTCCAAAAGTGGACAGGCCTGATTGAAAAGTAAAATGCATGCTGGAGTGTATATATAAGTGAAAAAAAATGTAAGTTCAAAGTCAAATATTTGTGAGCTTGCAACATTTGACATAGCTACACTGGTCATGCATCCAAGGATAGGTAACTACACTGGTTACCGTCCATTCTCTTCTCCATCCCCTCTTCTTGAGCTGGTTGTACTTGAACTTAGAAGGGAATATCCCCGCTCCTCGAGGAAAGAGTTGCTGGACCGAGGGATTAGAGTTACCTTGTTGAGAGAGGTTGTTTCTTTGTTACTTCTGAGATAATGAGCTATATTCACTTACACCGTACAAGTAAGAATTCATAGTCATAAGAATTTGTGTATGTAGACTTGTTCTGATCTGACTGTTGAGGAGACCTGAATAGGAGTCTTGTGGAACTTAGAGGCTGTTAGGTTTTAAATCCATATCCCAATAAGGTTCCAACACACTAATAATCCAAAGGTCCGACAGAGCTGCAGACTACATTTTTATGAAGATAAGTTTAAAAGTCAACATTATTCTAACTTCTTTCCTTTTTCTTTTCTTTATTTTTATTTTCACTTATTTTCTAAATAAGTGTTTGTTAAGGGACTAGCAAAGGTAAAGTATAGGGGAATGATGAATCCACAATTCATCGCCTTTATTTTTTTATTTTAGCTTCATTTTCTTACTCAAACACCTGTAAATACTCATTAATTTCATAATTTTACCATTTTGCATGCATTTGTTAAAATTACGTTTTTAACACTTTTTGTACATAAATAAAAGAATAAAGAAGAAAAGAAAAATAAAGGATGTATTTATGCAATAAATGCAAATTGATCCTAACCCCGAGAGAAGGTCAAGACTTGACCGGATCGACCAGGAATAAAGTAGGGGGAGATAGGGTCTTCTGTCAAAAATCCAAAAAATAATTTGTACATAAATTCCTTGTATATTTTTATAAAACTTGTACTATTTTCTTTGTACATAATTTGACCTCAAAAAAAGTATTTTTGTAAACAAAAGTTGTAAATAAAAATGTGTTGTAAATAATAAAAATAATTGTCAACTAAAATAATGTATATACTACAATTAATCACCCTTAGATAAAGCCACAATGCGATCATTGAAATACCAATTCCAGCTTCATACGAACTCCAATTGAACCAAACTCACTTCCATTATACTCTAAATTAAATTATCTTTCAAATGGCTGTGATTTTATAATTTTTGGAGTTATGGTTAAAAAGTCGGTTTTCTGAGGTGTTTTGTGTAGTTTAACAAAATTTTGTTGCACATATTTATTAATATTTATTTTCATATAATGTATATAATTGTAAATATTATTTTCATTAAAAATAAAATAAATAAATAAATTTAATTTTTAAAAAAAACTTCTATAAAAATTATTTCCTTATTTGTACCTATGTATATTGTATTATATGTGTATAATATGTGTATACAACTAACCTCCTTAAATAAAAATCACCAAAAAAATTAATTATATAACTTTAACTAATTAATTTAATTTAATTACGAATTTTGTATTAATATTTAATTATTTAATTCTTTATTTGATTCGATAACTTACCTATTATGTAAAGACTTGATTTTGTGCCTTAAATAGCCACCATTAAGTTGGCTAATTTATTTTTGGAAATTATTTAATTTATTTATTTTAATTAAATCCGAATTTTGTTTTTATTTAATTATTTAATTTAATTTAATTTATTTATTTATTTAAATAACCACTAATTACTTTCCTTATGTGTGAATATTTTCCATTTTTGATTTTTGTCTATTTTTATTGGGCTCCTCCTCCCTCGTTTCCACTTGATCAATCTTTGGAAAGAGGAGCCCGATCTCCGAGAGATACTCATCGCAGAAGGGTGCCCAGCCTCTGATCCGGTCGATGACATCGGTTCGGTCGTCGTCGAGGCTATCACGGTGTGTCCACATCCAAGGTGAGATCCATATTTCATTTCCTATCTTTTTGCTTGGATAAACCGTAGAGTTAATTTTATGTCAATTGTAGTCATTGTTAGATCTTAAAATCATTAAAAAATCCATATCACACTTATTTATCGAACTTCGATTTTCCACATCATTTTCTCAATCCACGTATGTTCACATTTCGATCTCACATAATCTGTCACCTCCAGTTTCGCACGGTGACCGGAGCCACGGATCCATTCTTCCACATCACAGGATCCGATCCATTTACCAACTCCCTTTTGTTTATAAATAAATAAAAAAATTTGAAAAAAACATATATCTATTTTCATTTCTCTCTAATCTTACTTTTGCAAGAATAAATAACAAAAAAATATTTGGTTGTTTTGTTTCTCTAACCTTTGTTTTGCAGGTCCATCTAAAAAAACAAAAAAAATCTTATTTTATATTCTCCTACTTACGGTTGCTGTCTGAAAAATAATTAAAAAACTTTATTTTATTATCAGTCTACAACAGAAAAACAAAAAATAAGTAAATAAAACAGAAAAATGGAGGCGACAGTGCCGCCCAGCGCCTCCGTCGTCCGTGCCTCGCCCAGCGTCGCCCTTCGCACCCGCCAACCGTCACGCGAGGGCGGCGTCCTCCATCCACGTCTCGACGCCCCACTGCTTTTCCGCCTCTGCCGACGCCCATGCCCAGATCCGTGATCTCCTCCGCGCGCAGCCCCCGCGTGTGCGTGTGCCTCCCAGTGCTCTGCTGCTCTTCCGCCCCTGCCGACGCTCGCACCCCGGTCGACCTCCACCGCCTAACCGCGCACCCTCCAGCTCGCCGTCGCGGGTGGCGCCTCCCCCCATCGTGACCCATGCCCTCCAGCTCGCCGATGCGGGCGGCGTCTCCACTGCGTCCCCTTTGGCGGTGACCTCCTTGCAACCCCTTTAAAGAAGATACGAAAGGAGAGTAACCCTAGTGGAATATAATATTGAGAAAATTGCATTTGACCCCTTGAAGGTTTTCAGAATTGCGGAATAGCATCTGCCAGTTGATTTATTAGGTAATTTGCAACATTTATCTTGCATTTTATTCCTTTTATCATTTCGTACAAAAACTTTGGGCAAATTACAACTTTGTACTTGTGCTTCTAGACTCTTCATCGCTTGCTATTTTTGATGAAATAAATAATTTTATGATTGCAAAAATTCTAAGAAAATTCATATATGCTCCTGCTATGTGCTTTAACATTGTACATTTTTTCATTGAATTTTATCGCCGTTTGATATATTTAAAAAATAAAAAACAATAACTTTTTGTCTTTCTAAAAAAATATTGTAGGTGTGTTTTGGTGCATTTCAATTTCTAACCAAATTTCATGCATTAAATCTTTATAAAAATAAAAAATTGTGAAAAACGAAAATTCTTAAAAAAAATATAGAAAATTCTAGAAAAATCCAAAAATTGTGATTTCAGTTTCTGGTTGTAGATATTGCTTTGTAGCTTCAATTAAAAAGAATTCCAGAATTATGGGGTCATTAAAGCACTTTTAAGTTGCAAAATAATCTTGGTTGCGCATAGTTTGCTCTGTTTTTCATTGCTTGATTTTTAGAAAATCATAAAAACATCTGAAAAATTTGAAAAAATTAGAAAAAATATTTTAAAACCTATAAAACACAAAAACATTTTCTTTAGACTTTTCTGTACATTTTTTACTATTTTGAAAAATACAAAAAAGAGTGTGGTGTGTGTGTTTTTATCCTTTGTGCTTTATTCAAAAAATAAAAAAAATAAACATTCAAAAAACCACTAAAAAATCATTTCTGAAAATTGACTGCATGGTTTTTAAATCGTGCTCCTTGTGTTCGACCCTGGTCGCTATACCAGGTAAAAAGAATAGCAAAAACCGCCTACATTGAATTTCTTGATTTTTCGAGTGGTATAATATTTTTCTATTGACCGATTCACGCGGTTGAGAACAACGACAATTGTGATTTATTATTTATCCATCTGAACCGCATCGGGATTCGGCTCATCATCTGTGCATTACCGAGCACCCCTCCTTCCTTTAAATTTTGAATCCCTTTTGACCATGTTTGACCACCTCTCTTGTACTCTGGATTGAAGCTTGTGACAAGAGTTTCTCCAGCCGATTGTAGCTTGGTAAGGTGAGCTTTGAGGTGCATTCCACCATCTCTGGGGGAGCACCGCCATGAGGTTCCTCATCTCTTGGCTCCGACCAATCGAAATCTCTTTTCCTTGATTTTTCGATAGATTAAATTAAAGTCTTTACTTTTCATATTTTGTTTTGCTTTTTACTTACGTTAGTGCAAAAATTCAAACCCATAGTTCATCGGAGCATAACTTCACCGAACACCTCCATTGTCCCTCGTTGTCAATTCCCTACGCCTTACAACACCCCATCCAACTTGCTTCCTCCTAGAGCAAGATCTGGGTGTTCCAACTCGGCCACCTCGTTGGAGCACCTCCGCTTCGCCCCACTATGCCTCCACTCCACCGCCGAATGAGTTGAGGTAGTTTGCCCGGACCGTACTTGCTTTTTGTGCAAGTCTCTTGAGCCCAGCCTGGAGCTTGCAAGCTCTTCCAACCTCCAATGAGTACTCCGGTAACTTCGGAGCGTTTTACGCCCCCCCAAAAGCTAAAGGAACCTCCCATGAGCATCTTGAGCCTCTTAGATCGTTGCTAGATGGTCGGAACTAGACAACATCACCAGTCAAAGCTCGTCTTTTGCCTTGTTCTTCCTTGTTCTTCAAGGGGGGTTCAAGGCCAGTGAATTGGGCTCTGCCTCTAGAATTTCCATCCACCGTTGGATGCACTTCATCTCTGCCTTCAGATCATCCAATGAGATCTAATCCCACCCATCCGTGTTGAAGTATCATCGTGCAACGACGGGCCACCACGAGTCAAGCGAACCACATCCGGTCGTTGGATCGTGCCTTTTTAGGGGTATTTTGTGCTTTCGCGCACTTTCTTTTGTATTTAATAGTTAGCATATAAAGATTCACCTCGTGTTATAATAGCTTTAAAAAATTGCAAGTAGATCCCTATAGTTTTTGATATTTGCAATTAGGTCATACTCATCTCACCTCACATGTCGTCCATGTGAGGTGGGTATTTTGCGTGGATGCCCTTGCGGTTTTTTGTAAGTTTAGTCCAGAAACTTTCATTGGTAGTTTAAAAACCTTAGTATTTGCAGTTAGACCATTAACTTTATTTTTATTTGCATGTATGCCTCTACGAGTTCATTAATTTTTGTTTGTTATTTAAATTTATTAAATATATCATCTATGCTCCAGAAAATCCCTGATAATAGGGGTTAGTTCCAGTTTTCACATACTTTCATAATTTAGTTCCAGTTTTCCTAATTTATAAAAATAAAAAAGCACAAATATTCCCTAAATGCACTATAAAATACCAAAAAAATAAAACCTTTTTAAAAATTCCAAAGAATATATATTATTTATTTTTGTATTTCATGACTTCACATTAAAAAAGAAAAAATATATAAAAATTAAAACACTTCAAAATACTTTATAAAAATCTAAAAAATGCCAAAAAAATCGAAAAATACTTATTTCTATCTCTGAATTTTCTTTACATTATTTTGGAAAATCTTCAACACTATTTTCCATTTTAATTACTAAATTAATCCAACCTATTTTATTAATCCCTTATTTAGCATTTTTTACTTAAAATCTATAAAAATTAGAGAAATTCCCTAAAAATCATAAAAATATTAAAAAAATTAAACCCCCCAAAACAAATATTTTCTGAATTTTTAATTTTGATTAGTATTTATAATTATATTGGTTTATATTTTATATATAACCTTATATATTCTATATTATATCTTTAAAAGTAAAAGACGTATAAAAATCAGAAAAATATAGAAAGAAAATAAAAATTAAAAAATTAAAAAAACACAAAAACATAAATATATTAAAATTAAAAAATTCTATAAAAATCCACACAAAAAATTGATAAGAAGAGCAAACATTTTTGGAATTAATTTTTTTTTATCTAAAGTTTGCTCCCTATATTCGATACTCTATACATACTTACACCTATACACATCTATTGTAGAGTTATGATAAATTTTAACTCCACACTTTTATTTTAATTGCTTGATTCTTAATTGTGGGTTAATTGTTTAAATAGTTGAGTTTCATGAGCAGTCATTGCGGTCTCGCTTTGTGAGACCGTATGACCCTCACCGATCCTTTATTTTCAAGCGGTGTTGTAGCCAGGGAACAACATCATGTAGATTGGATTTTTACCCATGTAATCTTGCTTATCTTTATTTGTATTTGATATTATTCTGTGAACTGTCTAACCACCCTATTTATTTGACTTTGTTGTGAGGTACCACAGATCGAGGGAGGCTCTTCTAGGAGCGCATGTGCACCCACGTGAAGTGAAGTTAGCCTTTCTGACCTAGATGTTATAAAGAAACAACAAAGGTGGACTTTAAGGGATTTTCAAGACAAAAACTTTATATATTTTATTTTATTTATTTATAATTTAAAGTGAGAGATATACAATTATCGTAATATTCATGACTCTCCAGGACTTTCATACTTCGTGAGGTCCAGTGCCCGAATGATTGTCTGCTTGGGGTCCTCATCGGCTTTTTCGTGTTTTTTGTCGATTTTCTTTTCACGTGTTTTTTGAGTTTTCGCTTTTCTTTATTTTATATGATTGATCTCTAGCATTAGGATTTGCTTGATGATAGATTAAGACCAAACACTTAATTACAATTGCATGTACCTATAGTTCTCTTTTGGATAAAATCAAATTTTGAAGTGATCCTTACTTAGTTTTGGAACCGTGCGTAACGAGACCCATCCATAAAGTGCTTGCAGGACCCATTGTGGTGGGCACCGAGGAGGCTCCAAGATTAGGCTCTTTAGTTCCTTTCTAGGTGATTGGCATTTTGTGCTTCATGCTAATAGCACTTATTATTCTAGGGTAATTTCGTAGGCTTCGCATTTGCATATAGATAGGTTTCAATTCTGCTTAGCATCCTTGCATGAAGAAGGCAAGGTGAGCATTTCTACTTAGCATTCATCATCGATTTCGTCTTGCAATGGTTTTTCGACTCTCTCCCTGTAATTTGATCACCTAGGAGATAAAAAGAATTGAATTCCTATTAGGTTCGTGCATTCTTATTAAAAATACAAAAAATGATAATAAATAAAATTGGGATAGCTAAGTTTATTCGAGACTAAAATACATGAAAAAGAAAATCCTTGTCTTGGGAAGAGTAACCCCCTCATTGTATTCACATTTAATTTGCCAACGTACACACTACTACATGTTCTGAGTTGGCTCGAAAGTCTTTTATTTGATATGCTTGTCACCATCTATTGACTTTCTCCTTGTACATCATTTGTTATAAAATGCATAGTCTCTGAATTCCAAGAGTCTATTCAGATCAATATTTTGGTTCTCACCACTTGCTTGTAAGTTCAATTACAAATGTTTACTGCCCAAAGTGATTTTTGAATTAGTTCGATAGGCATATGGCAAGGTTTCTCATAGACAAGTCGACAGATGTTTCTAATGGAGTCTTGTAGGTAGTACGATAAGCCCATAGAACAGAATCAAGAAGTTAGGATCATATCTTCTTATCCAGTTATATAAGTTTCTATAGAATAGTCTTGATCTCCCTATTTGAGATTTCAGCTAATCCATTAGACTGTGGGTGGTAAGGAGATGCGACACGGTGATCAATGTCGTATTCCTTTACAAGTTTCTTAAATTCTTTGTTTATGAAATGGATACCTAATAAATCCCATATTTATCATCATTAATCATCATTATTAACTATCTTGCTTAAGTTAAACAATAAGATTCATTGACTAATTAACACTGATTATTAATTAATGTGTTGTATATAATTGACATTAACTATTGTATATTATTATAACCCTAGTATGGTGTCATATTTTGTGTTTTTATTTCTTATTAAAAATCAAATATAAATTAGAATAAATTTGTGCATAAATAAATTAACATAAAACAAAATAAAAATACAAAAATAAATAAAGGAAAATTCAAAGAAAATTGTTTTATATGCTTTTAGTTTGTATTTGATTTTTATCTATGTACAAATGACATGTGATCTCTTTGAATTCTACATGACATTTGTAGATATCTACAACTTTCATGGTTGATAACTTTTCCTAATTCCTTTTCTAACTAATTCTTTTTAAATGTTCTTTATTTTTTCCATTTATCCTAATTCTGATTGGGCCATGTGGCGCATCCTCAGCTGCCCACGTGGCCCGTGCTCTTTTAGCCACCTGCTCTTTTCCATACCATCTGATCATCCTGATCAAACGACCGTTAAACGTTCCTCTACGCATGCGTTTTGATGGCACGATTGCCTTCCATCAAAAGATCCAAGGCTTGGATCCATAGCCAATCTTCAACTGTTTGATCAAATGATCAGACGGATATTTATTTGTCTCCAACCTCTAGAATGTTTCTTTGCATCTGGAAACCACCTCTAACCACTCCTTTTCTCCAACTTATTCCAATCAGCTCGAGTTGCCCTCCAATCAACTTCCTTCACCAACCTCTAGCCCTAACATATGTACCCCTCGCGCTACCCTTAACTTCCTTCAAATCCTAATTCCTATTTAATCTAAGGCAGTTAAAACCATCTCGAAACCTTCTTCGTCCTCCGCTTTTCCTCTTTAAATACCCCATTTCCGCTTCAAGTAGCGGTTGTCCACGATTACATAGGCAAGGCTAGTGTCTCTCCTCCTCTCCTTGACAGGGAGATGGAGGATCATGATGTAAAGGCTCCCTCTACCCTGAAGAGATCCATGGCAAAGATGCCGTGCTACAGCACCTACTTAGTGGTTGTCCGATCTTCTCAGTCCCGAAGTTCAAGCGAAGAAATGAGGATCTCTTCGACCATCAAGCACAGGTTAATTCTTTACCAAAGCAATCTTCTTCAATGAATAGATATGTCCCCTTTGTTTCCTTCATCGTCTTAATTGATTTTTCATAGTATGTACACTCATAGGTGACGTTAGTTGATCAGATTGAAGCCTTCATCGTGTATCAACGATGCACACTAGAGGTCAACTTGACCTTATCTTATCTTCCATACCTACTTCCAGTCCAAAATTTCTCACCCGCCGAAGGCAGAGGAGAACTCACAAAAGGGCTTTCGTTTCTTCACATCACATCCACCATTCACTTCACTTCATATATATATGCAAGCTTTGGCAATTTTACTAATATTGTAGCTATGTACTTTCTTCAATGGCCGGGCGTCTTGGGGTGGGTCAGTTTTAGAGCCTCGAGGATGATGATGGTGATTGCATTTATCCTCTCGATCATCACCCAATTGCCAGCTCTCCGTTGGGATCTTTGCTAACTCCTAAATGATCTTCTTCGACCATCAAACATGGAGTTAGAGTAAGGCGGAGCCTCCGCAACTATGCTGAAGAGCAGTCTCCTCCGACGAGAAAAGGGAGGTCAGTTGTGGAGGAAGCAGTTACCATCTGATCCTTCTGATCGGGTGGTTCAGATTTAATCTTAGCCTCGACATCCAACCTAAAGGCTTGGTGGAACCGTGCCTACTCCGAGTCATCACATGGCCTCCCAACCTGCGATCGAGCCTTCTTCTGCCTGAGACTAGGTCCTGGGTTATTTATAGAATCTACCATGTCGATTTCCATTATTGCAAATATGCTTTTGTTAGGAGATATTTCATAAATTCACATGTTAGTTTTTATTATTTGCAAAGTAGTCCTTGTAGGAACCTAAATGTCAGGAATTCTGCATGTTCTTATTTCATTTATGTCCATGTACTCTTTGTTGAATAACTTGATCATCTTTTATCCATATGAAGTGATTCTAGTGGCATTTTGATCATCATTTAATTATCTTCAATATGATACGTTTTATTTCATGATTAGACATCAAAATAAGGGTTATTTTATTAGAGTTGGTTTATAAGCTTAGTATGCTCATTAAATGAAACTTGACTCTAGTTGAATCATTTTATTGACCTCAAAATTTATTGATATCTTGCTCAAGTTTAATTAAACTAATTTCGAGCGCAATAATGTAATGAAATATTTGTTTTGGTATATTATCATTCTGTTCATTCTATCATTATTTTCTAACATGCACTAAAATGTTTTAAACACATTTTGTTTTATTCATGCGTATATTTGTGATGTACATTACCTTGTGTGAATTGTCTGCATTGTTTTCTTAGTTTTGTCCTAGATGAATTATCAGTCACTTAACCTATTAGACACCTAAACGGTTGTATTATGGCTCGTGTCCTTGTGTTCAACCTTGGACTTCCCAGGTTAAAAATTAAAGTTGAATCCTCTTTGTGGAGATCTTTCATTCGATTCTGTATAACATGCTAAATGCATGTACTATAATGGATCCATATTAATAAATGCATTTAGTGGTTCATTAAATGGCATCGTTACCAAGGACATGGCTTAATTAATTATTTAGGTTTTATTTTTCGGTTAAGTTGGTTCTTATTTTTTTCTTGGTCTATCCTATGATGTGATGTTTTATGCATTATATTATATGTGTTTTGATAATCTTTGAATTGTGTAATCTCTTCTCTTATCTGGTAGGGACCATTCATCAAGGACGCTCGTGGCAAATGGAGGTATGAAGCTCGAGATGAAATTCATGCTAAGAAGAATCGTAGAGGATGTCATCATCTGTTTCAAAAATTATTTTGTTGATATTTTTGATGTAATATTTTTTTGGACTTGGACATTTTGTGTGTATTGAGTCTGTTTCCCCTTCATGCGGGTGGGACTCAACTTGAGTGGACGATATTAGGATTTAGGCATGCAGCTCTTAGAGCTTCCTTATTTGACATCATTTGTGCTTGAATTGTAGTATAGGATGCACTAACTTCATCTTATGAGATTCACTTATCTCTAAGATTCTTGAAACACACGCAATCTATGTTCAACTTGGCCCAAATAATTTCAATCTCTTCCCGTTAATAGAATTTATGATTAGGTGTGGTTATTCATAGACTTGCATGCATTTAGATAAGATTTTATATTCAATCTTGCATATGCATGAAGAGAGTTGGAGCTACTGTAAGTTTTTCTTTTGAGCATGATATCATGATTTTACGTATGCATGATTTTTCCCTTTTCATATTTTGTCACTTGGGATAATATGGAAACGAGACTGGACAATAGATGATGAATTATGTGTTCATAGATTTAACACAAGTGATAACCTAATCTCTAAAAAAATGGGATTGTTAATGCAAGTTGATGTAATTAAAATGCATCTTGTTTCTGGGAGATAAAACCCCGCTTTATTTGCATGTATATATGCATTTGTTGAGAGGTGAGGATGTATCCCTATGATATAGCCCAAACCCTAAGTCAGCCTGCTCGTAATGAAAGAGAACTTTGTATTATCACCAATAAAAGAGATAAGATAATTAGACCATATTTATGATCTTCACTGTTTGTTGGTGAAATAATCGTGTTTGTTTGATCTTGTTTGATTCTTCAGCATCCTAAAACCCTAGGCTCCATTATCATCTCCTGAGATTCATCATCTAGAGATTCAGTTTACATTGATCCCTTCTTATCTTAGCTTCCTAATTTTTATACTTAAGATTATTTTTAGCTCAAGTATGGGGGGATCCATTGTCGTTCTGATTGTTCCCCTTGGGTCACCTAGTTTTAAATTCAAATCTTTATACTTAAGATATTTCCTAGCTTAAGTATATGGTAACTGATTCTTTTTATTCATTTTGCACATGTGATTATATCTTCAGTTTTTGTATATTCTATTATATTTAGCATGAGCTATCACTTCATATCACTTTGTGCTATGAATACATAACAAAAGCTAAGTATAGAGGGGTTTACCATAGATATTACATATATACTTTAGCTATAGCTCATATTTTTAAAAATTTTCCAACTATTGGGGTTATGGACATCGTATTATATCTTTGAACTGGTTTTTTTCAAAATATTTTGAAAATAATTTTTTAAAATTTTATGCATATTTGACATGGTTTTCAAGTGTTTTACATGGTTTGTGACAATACAGTTTGACATTGTTTGGAAAATCATTTGTAAAATGTTTTGAAAGTCTACATATTTATGAGGCATTGTTTTGAAAATTATTTTACTTAGGTTTGAAAATGGGGTTTTACCTGTTTTAAAAATCTTTGTAAAATGTATGGAAATAATCTAAACATATGTGACAATGTTTGTAAAAAGATTTCAAAAATATTTTCAAAACTAAGGGTATAAATGAGTCTAACTAATTAACTCTCTAACTTAAAAAATGAATAGAAATCACAAAAAGATTAACTTATTAATTGGTGTGCTTTTCCTGACACTTTCACTATGCAATCAAGGCTTGAAATGATCTTTAACACTATGTTTAAGGAGTCTTTGGACTTAGAGTTATTATGTATTAATCATTAGGGTCTTCGACATAAAAATTAACACTCTCATAGTTTGAAGATATGCATTCTATATTTATGCTTAATCTCCCCTAAAAGAATTTGATTATCACTCACATGCATGACTGCATTCATGACTGAGATGAGTCACATTATCACTAAGGAGACTAGGATTGGAAGTTTGAGTTTGGAATTGATCTATATGATGCTTAAGGATGGGATAAAATTAATGAAGGCTTCATGAAACCTGAGTATCAGCATCTTAGCTAGTATGGTACATGATCTCATGCTATATCTTGATTTTTCACCTAAAGTTCCAGGGTGTGATGACATTAATTTAACAAGTTAATCTCTGTGCACCAATTTTTGGTAAAAAGTAGTGGAGCTAGCCAAAAAGAAGGGAGGTTCCCTGAAATAAAAAATATAAAATGAAAAGAAAAGATCATTCTATTACAAAGTTACATCACTTGAGATATTATATTCAAGGTGAGCGCTCCTAACCTTTAACTGTTAATTTGGACCAAAACATTAGGCTTTATGAGTCAGGTAAGTACCACAAAAAGGGCTCCGCATCGTTAGCACTACAAGTCTGGGTGTAGGTATATTAGATACCTTAAAAATATGCATCCCAGTGTACTCCCAGAAAAGCAAGTACATATGACTCAAATTTCTTTTGACGGACACACTATTTAGAAAAATCAAAAATAAAATTATGTTGAGTTTTGGCACTTACGAGTATCCTGTTCCAATGAGAAGAAGTGAAAATAAGTACACAATCCTATATCCTCCATAATCTGGCCTTCCATTGATCTTTTTGAAGTCTGACAAACTAAGAGACGATAGATTGAAATAAGACTAGATTTATTCCCTAATGTTGAGGATTGGATCCTTGGGAGAGCTTCTGATATTGGAATTTTTGGTGATGTTTTAGACTCTACTCGCATGCTTGCAGTCTACACTAAGTCATACTTCTTATATATATGTATACATTGAGAGTTTGGCAATTAGAGGTGTTTAATTCCTTTTGATTAATACTTGGATCAACTTAGAGTTTTAGGATTCTTAAAACCTAGTGTTCTAGGTTAAATCAAGCCTTGTACTTTCACTTGCACTTGTCACAAATCTCACTAATTAAAGTAACTCTCTAACAAATTCTTTCTTTATTAGCTCGAGGACGAGATTAGCTTAACTATAGGGGGTTGACAAATATCAGATTTTTCATCATTAATAATCATTATTAACTCTCTTGCTTAAGTTAAACTATAAGATTCATTGACTAACTAACACTAATTACTAATTATTGTGTTGTATATAATTGACGCTAATTATTGTATATTATTAGAACACTAGTATGGAGTAATATTTATGTATTTATTTTTTATTAAAAATAAAATAAAAATTAGAAGAAATCAGTACATAAATAAATTAACATAAAATTAAATAAACAAAAGAAATATTAAAGAAAATTGTTTATATGGTTTTAATTTGATTTAATTTTTATTTCTGTACAAATGACCTCTGTTCTCTTTAACTTCAACATGAAAGTTGTAGATCTCATCGAGGTCTACAACTTTCATGTTTACTACTTTCTTAATTCCCTTTCTAAATATTTTTTTTAATTTTATTTTTTCTTACATTTATTATGATTCTGATTGGGCCACATGGCGCATTGACGAATCGTAGAAATGCCCTGCTTAATTATCGTGAATTAAATTATGAATGTCATTTCGTTGTAGGCAGGAAATCAGAATCGGTCAAGAAATAACCACAAATAATTAATTCAATTTTCAATCACGTAGTTCTTTATTTATTTTACTTGGGCAAGCCCCAAGTCAAACTCAATGAGGCAAAGGAACCTAGAATTTTATCTATCAAAGTTCATGCACGATTTTCAAGTCGGTCTTTTTTTGTAATTTTTAATGCAATTTTGGGATGCGAAATGTAAATTAGGCCAATTTTAAGGACTAGAAAATTAATATCAATCAAGCAATGTTTGAAAAATATGAAACTTAGCCAAGATGACAATTATGATGAAATTTATCCACTGTAATTTTTTTTGGAATTTTTGGAGGCAGAATAAATATTTTATCAATTTATGAATGCAAACAAAATGAATTTTAATAATTAGTTTTATAAATATTAAACCTAATTATTTTCAAGGAATAAAATTATCCAAGGTCTATCACTAGGTGACAAATCTTGGAAAAATCCTAAACCTCAAAAATGCAAAATTTAATACCTATTAAAAATTAAATATTGAAATATGCAAAATGATTATTAGATGGCAAACGATGCGTGCAAATGTAATTGTTTTTAGGCACAATGTAAACACAACTAATTCTACAATACCTGATTTTTCAGCAATTTTTAGAGATATGATTAATCAGTTATGAATTTCAGAGCAAAAAAGGGCAAAGTATGCAATTTTTCACAAAATAATTATTAGTAATTAACCACAGATCACATAAATGTCAAACATATGCCAAAATGTTGAGAATTAGTTGAAGAATAGCATGTTATTTTTTGAATAATAAAATGATGCAAAAATGTTGATCAAAATAATAGGGTAAGTCAGGGGTATTGATGCAAATTACAATAAATAATTAATAAAGATAATGCAGAACGGAGGTATGCATATAATTACCTAAACCCCTAGGAGTATTACTCCAAAATGCTCAAGAGGTCACGTGCCAAGCACATAACTTTTGAGTGGCGGGGCTCCTTCACAAATAGGATAATCCCCGGGGGGGTCTTCTGAAATTTTCCCAGCAGCCATGCGAAGCACATGACCATGAGGTTGCTAACGTCCCCCCGACGCATGTGCGCCTCACGTGTGTGGGGTTCTCGAGTCTCATGCCCGGTGCTGGTGTTTAGCGGAAGAGGTGGCACCTCCCTACGGAACAGTGATTGGAGCAGCGTGGCGGCTGGTGACGGTGCTCCTGGCGGAGCAAAATGCTCTGGTGGTGGAGTTGTGGTTGGAGGAGACACGGCAGAGGGCTGTTGTGCCTAGCGTTGAGTGTGTGCAGCCTTGGCGTTGAAGACGAACCGCGGAGGAGGTCGAAGGTGCTTCTGGGAGTTGGCAGTTGCGATAGTTGGAGAACACGAAGATCGTCGAAGGCGTTGGGTGCGATCGTTGCGATGAAGACGGAGATGAAGGCCGGAGTTGAGTTGTCGGAGAAGAACAGTGTGGTTGCCTTGACGGCTATGCCAGAGTAGAGTAGTAGCGGCGGAGCGGTATGTCTGCAATAAGGGAGGGTGGCCCTCAGATCTCGCCGGAGAGAAGAAGCTCCGAGCTGTCACCACCGAAGGAATCTTAGGAATTAGGGGTATCGGAGGATGGAGGACGATGAGTGGGCGGTAGAGTTTTCAATAGGACGCAAGGCGAGGCCAGAGAAGGAAGGCGACTGTGATGGATTCGAGGCGACCGGTGATTGATTGTGATGGGGGTTGATGAGATCGGACGCCGGCATAGCACAAGATTCCCAGGGCGGCGACGATATTTGGGAGGAGGAGAACGCGAAGAACACGGATGGCGTACATTTTGGGAAAGAAGGGGGAGGAAGACAAAGAGCAGGGGTCGTCCAATCGACCGAGATCGGACAGCCCTAATAAGGCCACGTGGCAACGAGTTAAGGGGGTGGATGGAGGAGCACGTGCAGGGCACGTGCGCAGGAGTTATGTGAAGGATATTGAGAATCCTTAAGCGCATCACGGAAGAGTGTCGATCGCATCATATGCAATTGGAGAAACTAGTCGGACTAGTCGCTAGATGCGGCATAAATTAAACTTTTTAAACTAAAGATGAAACCACATGATCACGAGAACACTTCTCAGATCGTTTCATCTAACCATAAAGTATAAGGAATACCTCTTAAAGCGTGGTTGTAATCGTGAGATTCCAAACAAGAGATCCTCCTGTCTTAAGTCCAATCCACGAAGAACGCACTTACGGGCACGATGATAAGTCACGTTCCTCCCGTAATCCTCGATGAAGATCCAAGCGATGAATCCCCCAATTTTATCAAACAAAATCCGTCATCTTCCTCTAGAGCAAGTCGCCCCAAAGAAGAAAGAGATCCCTGAGTCTTCGAAGGCGAAGGCAAGATGCTCTCCTCCTCAATACACAAAGTGAACGTCCACTTGAAATTGAGAGAGAGACTAGATGAGAATGAGAGAGAGAGAGTAGTAGTCTTCTACAACTCTTGATGATGTACCAAGAAAGGCTAGGCTAGCCCTCCTTTTATATTAGTTTAGGATCCAATGGATCTCAATCCATGGGACACATAGATCCAACGGCAATACTTGGTCTATGTAATAATCAATGGCTATGATTATTGTTGGTTAGAACCAACAACATTTATTTAGATTTAAATTAAATATATTTTTCAACATTATCGACACATTTTTAATTTAACATAAATAAATTTATCAAGAGATAATGTGATAACAAAAAAGGGAGGCAACAAACCACCTTAAATTATAGGGGGTGTCACCTATGAATAAGTCATAGGTGATGCCACCTTTTATTTAGGTGGTTATTTTGTCTCCTTTTATTTTATCTTGTTATCTCTATTATTGCAATAATATCCACCAAATTAATTCCAAATTGATTTGTGAATATTTCCATCATGCCATCGAAAAATATGTGAATCAAATTCACAACCCAAACTAATTTGTAAATTACATTTCTAATTAATTAATAAATATAAATCCAATCCACATTTAATAATTAACAAATGCTATATACGAAATTTTTCTCTCTTCAATATATGTATATTATAAATCATATTTACAATACACAAATATTATGGATAGTATTATCCACATTCTCTAATCCTTGATAATTAAATCCTATTTAATTATCTTGGATAATTATTCTCACAATATGAATCCCATTCATATTATGCTTGATTATTAAATCGCATTTAATCATCAAGTCCTTCTTGGTAGCATATGCATTTCATCAAATGAATTATTCTTGAACCCTTTCAAGAATAATGTGCTTTCTCCGCTGATACTTGGAGATAAGGACAGGGCGATTGTATTGTTCCACGTATAGTGACTTGGATATTGAGATCTTATCTCAAATCCAGATCTTACGAACCTTGCACAGATGCTTGATTAAATCAAGACCGCAAATCTAATCTTCTCACTGAATATGAATCTCATTCAGACCAATGTCCAATACTTGGACTAAGACCGGATTGCTTCTCTACTGAAAGGAGCCACTAAAATCCAGACCTGTTTCATTACTCCCTCGGAATGGAAGCGTCATGGATATACAATCGTTTATGATCACATCACCCTCAGGTATTCCCAATACCTGTACATCCTGCATACTGGAAGACCTATGGTCAACCCGAAGATTAAGAACAATTTTACACTGTCCTCCTCATGGTTTGATCACTAAGTTTTTCAATCTTGGTCATTGGGAGTTGGTATCGATCATATGCTTTCCCAAAGCATATATCATACCTTCAAATTCATGTCATGCTTCCAAAGCATGACGACCACGCATGGAATTTGATCGGTCCCAATACCTCATGAGTGAGCTCAGGTCTTCCGGTTCATAAGTGAACTTGTATGATCCCTTTGAGAGATCGTATTGCTCATATGCCCTTGTATGCACACCAGCTTGCCGGTGTATAGACCTTGGTTAGGCCATCAACATATCGGTCTGCCAAATGTACATACTCAGACATATAGCAATGCATCTGTCTCCGATCAGATGATGTGTGCCTATGTTGTGACAGTATTCAACACAGGACTTAGGTTATCTCGATCTCGTCAAGTAAACCCATTGACCTAACTAATCTGACACCTCCGAATCACAATTCCCATGTAGAGGACCTGCATCGAGAGGTCGGTCAGATACCAGCCTATGTGAGGAACGGATTGCTATCACCTACTCAGGTTGGAGATCTTCTCTTAATAACCATTTGACGGTGCTTGATGAGTCCTCTATCTAACTCCTTAGATATTCATCCAAACACCAGCCTCTATGATTCATTTAATGAATCAACAGCTATATGATCATCAAGATGGCCACGGTACATAACCCTAATTATACAGAGGGACCTTATAGTGCATTCATTCATATAATTTTAAAAAGGGAGTGAAACATCAATAACTTTTATTGATAAACATATATATTACAATAACATTTATTGTAAGAATGGTTCGCCCAGGGCTCACATGTCTAACAATCTCCCACTAGCCCTCAGAACCATTCAGGTACAATCCGTAAACCCATACTCATTACATGCTGGTCAAAAACCTTCTGTGTCAGAGGTTTGGTAAGAAGATCAGCAATATTGTCGGCAGAGGCCATCTTGGTGATGATGATATCACCATGCTTTTGAATCTCCTGAATGATGTGGTATTTCCTTTCCACGTGCTTGCTCTTTTGATGGCACCTGGGTTTCTTTGCTTGGGAAATGGCTCCGGTGTTATCACAGAGTAACGGGACGGGAGTATCAGAGGAAACTACGCCAAGCTCCAAGACGAACTTGTGCAACCACACCGCCTCCTTTGCAACATCCGATGCGGCAATGTACTAGGCTTATGTTGTTGAATCCGTCGTAGTGTCCTTCTTCTTGCTTCTTCAGCTCATAGCACCACCGTTCAACAGGAAGACAAACCGTGGTGTCGACTTTCGATCATCAATATCCAACTGGAAGTCTGAATCTGTATATCCCAAGACTTGGAGATCACCATCCCCGTAGACCAAGATGTAATCTTGCGTCCGTCTCAGATATTTGAATATGTCCACGTTCTTCGCATGGACCAAGCATCCCCAAACCCTCAAGTGTTTGATACTAGGTTTGGTCCCATACCAGAGCTCGTGAGGAGTCTTGGGTACAGACTTGATAGGAATCTTGTTCAGGATATAAGCTGCAGTCTCTACTGCATATCCCCAGAAACTAAGAGGTAAACGTGCTTTGCTCATCATTGAACGGACCATGTCCATGATGGTCCTGTTGCGTCTTTCAGCAACACCATTAAGTTGGGGAGTTCCAGGGGGAGTGAGATTGGAGACAATTCCATTCTCTTTAAGATATTCCTTGAATTCATCTGAGGTACTCACCACCTCGGTCAGATCGAATCTGTTTGATCGTCCTATCAGTTTGGTTCTCAACCAAAGCCTTAAACTCTTTGAACTTTCAAAGGTTTCAGATTTATGACGTAGTAGGAAGATAAATCAGTATCGTGAATGGTCATCAATAAACGTCAAATAATATCGATATCCATTTCTAGCCACGGTACTGAAGGGACCGCATACATCAATATGTATTAGGTCAAGAATACCTTCGCATCTCGTAACCTTGTTACGGAAAGGCATCCTGGTCATTTTACCTCGAATGCAATGTTCACAGGTAGCTAAAGATTGAACCAGTAGAAAATCTAAAGGTCCATCCTTTATCAATCTATTGATCCTATCAACAGACAAATGACCAAGCCTTTGATGTCAAATCATATTCGAATGATTTTCATTCTCACTGGATCTCTTAGGGTTTTTATTATCAGTGGTAGTGACATTTATGATGCATTCATCAATGCATAATTCATAGAATCCACCAGAAGTCAGAACACCTTCCGTAATAAATTTATCATAATGATTAATGACTAACTTATTACAGAACAGGAAGGAGTATCCATGTCTAACAAGCTTAGATACAGATATCAAATTCCTCCTGACTTCAGGTACATAAAGACACTCTTTAAGTACTAGGACTCGACCACTAGATAACGATAGTCTGCACGTCTCGATGGCGACTGCTGCAACACTTGCATGAGATCCCATCTGGATAACTATCTCCCCTTGCTCCAGATTCCTAGTTTCCTGAAACAAATGCAACGAATTGCATCCATGAACAGAAGCATCAGAATCTACAACCCAACTTCCTTCTCATCAACGAGAAAGCTAGTTTCAACGATGAAAGTAGATTTCATACCTGTTGGGGCTTTGCCTTTGTCAGCAGACTTCAGGTAATCTGGGTAATTACGCCGCCAGTGCCCCAGCTTCTTGTAGTGGTGACAGACATCATACTTTTTTCGATGTCATTATTGTGGAAGCACTAGAAGACGAACCAACTCCCTGATTCTTCTTCTTTCTCTTCGGGGTCGGGCCCTTCCGAGAACCTTGCTTCCGCCCGCGCTTTCCTCTCACTTGTGCAACCATTGCACTAGCATAGGGGTTGTCCTTTTTCATGACATCTTCTGCAGACTTCAATGCAGCTAACAACCCAGCATTAGTGAAATCACCTTTGCTCATGTGATAAGACATGACAAAGTTGTTGAAAGACTTAGGGAGCGACCGGAGAATAATATCAGCCTGCATGTCAGAATCCATGTAGGCTCCCAGTGTTTCCAATTCAGAGAGTTACCCAAACACTTTGAGTACGTGTTCTCTGATAGAGGTCCCTTCCTGCATCTTGCAGCGAATAAGCCCTTTCATCATGTTGTAATGCTGTGTGCAGTTTATGTCATCGAACATTTCCTTCAGATTTGACATAATCTCTTTGCAAAGATTCATTTCCACATGTTGCTTCTGAAGCACATTGGACAATGACCCAAGGATGTAATACCTTGCCAGGTTATGTTCTTCATCATATTTCCCATTATATGATTTATCTTCTGCAGTCTTACGGCTTACTATCTTGTCCTTGCCTAGCACATAAGAGATGTGCTCCGCAGATAAGACAAGATCCAAATTTCGGATCCAATCCGAATAATTTGGTCCGGTCAACTAGTTAACATCCAGGAGCCTGCTAAGTGGGTTCATGGACTTCATTTTCTAAAATTAAGAATGCACTATATTAGAATATAAAAATATATTCAATTTAAAATATTTGATTAAGGTATTTTAAATCAAATTCGTCTTGCTATATCAACTTTGAAAGATTATTCCCTTATTTTTCTTTCAAAGTAAGAGATACACTTACCGCTATATCTCAAGCAAGATCTGGGATCTCCTTTCCTATCTTTGTCACATCCCAATAATATGAGAGCTTGCGACTCCGATAAAAAGAAGCGGGAACTCATTCCGCCTTGCAAGTCCAACTTGCATTCCCAATTCGGTCTTTAATATCCGGGCCCACCACCCCTAAGATGATGTTGACCCGTTGTTAATTGAACCAACCGTCAACAGGCTTAAAACTTGCTATACGCAATCCAATATCGCCCCAATAATATGAGGACTCGATATTGGAGTCACTACATATACGGCCTTACTCTTTCGAGAAGCAAAGAACCCGATCCAATTAAATCATATACAGGATCTGTCACTTGGGATAGGCGTCTCCTACACACAACAACTGGCGACGGAATCCTTTGCCTTGACGGGAGACCATGGATGTCACTTATGTGATCCTCCATATCATATTCAAATTTTATAATTAATTATCGTGAATCATATTCACATAATTAACTCTTCCAAGGGAAATATACATCTATTCATAATAGAGTGTTAATTGGATATAATTAATTTAATCACATTAAATTGATCATCAATCCAATCATCAATCAAAAAACTTGATTATTACTTGAATAGTAGGTATAATCTCAAAGTACGTGTTATTCAAATTTTAATAATTAGAAAAATACATTCTGACTTCTCCGGCATTATCCAGTCCCTACCCGCTATCATGGCCAGTACCGACGAGAGTGGGACGGACCACATACGTTGCAACCCGCGACCCCAATGCTCTCCAACTAGGCACCATATCCACCTCGGGAAAGGATAATACCAGATAGATCATCATGTACTTTGAGATGCTCATCGGTTTTTCAACCGAAATTATACCATATAATATACATCAAAATAATTTTGATTATATTATAAGAAGATTTGTTAAACAAATCTCCAATACTATTCAAGTAAGAGGGTTTTCATGTAAAAGTTGTCCTACAACTATTGTAGGATAAACTATGTTTTTTCATGAAATCAATGTTTGTTGATGGATTCATATCAACCAATGATCAAGATCAATTATCTCATCATTGTGGTTTAGGAAAATATCATTCAATGAAATAATTATCTCTTTAAATATTTCACAAATATTCATCACTAATTATTTTAAAAATTAATAATTAATTTTCATCAACATATTTGAATGACTTATCACAAGGTTCATGATCAAAAATGTCAATTTCCAGCAGTGACCCCCAATCACTAAAATTAACTTATCTTGATCAATTTAAATCCAAAAATTACAAAATAAGTTTCCTAAGATTGCAAATTTGATTTATTAAAGAACCCAAGTGATAATTCACGCATTTCGAGGCGGATAAAACACTAATTAACTCATTAATCACGTTTAAATCCGCAGTTCCCGCAACAGTGAATATATGCATATTCAAAAGGCCATATCTTGAGCAAAATTCACAAAGTCAGATCCTATGGTTTCCTTATTTAATGGGGAACAAAATCCAATAGAAAATATCGTGTTTAAACAATTTAAACAGTACCGAAAAAATCAATTAGACAGAGGTGCGAAAATTAAAATGCGACAAAATTTTCGCGATCCTTTCAAGCCCAAGTCGTCCTAGGTCTATGGATCATATCCAAAACCTTATTCAACCTATGGCTCTGATACCACTTGAAGGATATTGAGAATCCTTAAGCGCATCACGGAAGCGTGTCGATCGCATCATATGCAATCTGAGCAACTAGTCGCACTAGTCGCTAGATGCGACGGAAATTAAAATTTTTAAACTAAAGATGAAACCACATGATCATGAGAACACTTGTTGGATCGTTTCATCTAACAACAAAGTATAAGGAATACCTCTTGGAACGTGGTTGTAATCATGAGATCTCAAACAAGAGATCCTCCTGTCTTAAGTCTGATACACGAAGAACGCACTTGCGGGAACGATGATGAGTCGCGTTCCTCCCGCAATCCTCGATGAAGATCCAAGCGATGAATCCCCCGATTTTTTCAAACAAAACCCTTCATCTTCATCTATAGCAAGTCACCCCAAAGAAGAAGGAGATCCCCGAGACGTCGAAGGCGAAGGCAAGATACTCTCCTCCTCAATACACAAAGTGGATGGCCACTTGAAATTGAGAGAGAGACTAGACGAGAATGAGAGAGAGAGAGTAGTAGGCTTCTACAACTCTTGATGATGTACCAAGAAAGGCTAGGCTAGCCCTCCTTTTATATTAGCTTAGGATCCAATGGATCTCAATCCATGGGACACATAGATCCAACGGCCATGCTTGGTCTATGTAATAATTAATGGCTATGATTGTTGTTGGTTAAAACCAACAACATTTATTTATATTTAAATTAAATATATGTTGCAACATTATCAACACATTTTTAATTTAACATAAATAAATTTATCAAGAGATAATGTGATAACAAAAAAAGGAGGCAACAAACCACCTTAAATTATAGGGGGTGTCACCTATGAATAAGTCATAGGTGACGCCACCTTTTATTTAGGTGGTTATTTTGTCTCCTTTTATTTTATCTTGTTATCTCTATTATTTCAATAATATCCATCAAATTAATTCCAAATTAATTTGTGAATATTTCCATCATGCCATCGAAAAATATGTGAATCATATTCACAACCCAAACTAATTTGTAAATTACATATCAAATTAATTAATAAATGTGAATCCAATCCGCATTTAATAATTAACAAATGTTATTTATGAAATTTCTCTCTCTTGAATATATGTATATTATAAATCATATTTACAATACACAAATATTATGGATAGTATTATCCACATTCTCTAATCCTTAATAATTAAATCCTATTTAATTATCTTGGATAATTATTCTCACAATATGAATCCCATTCATATTATGCTTGATTATTAAATCTCATTTAATCATCAAGTCCTTCTTGCTTGGATATGCATTTCATCAAATGAATTATTCTTGAACCCATTCAAGAATAATGTGCTTTCTCCGCAGATACTTAGAGATAAGGACAGGGCGATTGTATTGTCCCACGTATAGTGACTTGGATATTGAGATCTTATCTCAAATCCAGATCTTACGAACCTTCTACAGATGCTTGATGAAATCAAGACCGCAAATTTAATCTTCTCATTGAATCTGAATCTCATTCAGACCAATGAACAACACTTGGACTAAGATTGGATTGCTTCTCTATTGAAAGGAGTCACTAAAATCTAGACCAGTTTCATCACTCCCTCAGAGTGGAAGCGTCATGGATATACAATCTTTTATGATCACATCACCCTCAGGTATTCCCAATACATGTACATCCTGCATACTGGAAGACCCGTGGTCAACCCGAAGATTAAGATCAATTTTACATTGTCTTCTTCAGGGTTTGATCACTAAGTTTCTCAATCTTGGTCATTGGGAGTTGGTATCGATCATATGATTTCCCAGAGCATATATCATACCTTCAAATTCATGTCATGCTTCCAAAGCATGACGACCATGCATGGAATTTGATTGGTCCCAATACCTCATCAGTGAGCTCATGTCTTCTGGTTCATAACTGAACCTGTATGATCCCTTTGAGAGATCGTATTGCTCATATGCCCTTATATGCACCCCAGCTCGCCAGTGTATAGACCTTGGTTAGGCCATCAACCTATCGGTCTGCCAAATGTACATACTCAGACGTATAGCAATGCATCTGTCTCCGGTTAGAGGATGCGTGCCTATGCTAAGACAATATTCAACATAGGACTTAGGTTATCTCGATATCGTCAAGTCAACCCATTGACCTAACTTATCTGAAACCTCCGAATCACTATTCCCATGAAGAGGACCTGCATCAAGAGGTCGACCTATGTGAGAAAAGGATTGCCATCTCCTACTCAGGCTGGAGATCTTCTCTTAATAATCATTTGACGATGCTTGATGAGTCCTCTATCTAACTCCTTAGAGATCCATCCAAACACCAGCCTCTATGATTCATTTAATGAATCAACATCTATATGATCATCAAGATAGCCATGGTACATAACCCTAATTATACAAAGGGACCTTATAGTGCATTCATTCATATAATTTCAAAAAGGGAGTGGAACATCAATAACTTTTATTGATAAACATATATATTACAATAACATTTATTGTAAGAATGGTTCGCCCAGGGCTCACATGTCTAACAGCACGTGCTCCTCACGTGTGATGGTTGTTATTATTATTATTATTATTATTATATATTAAAATGAAATAATAAAACCCTCAAAATGGGTGACATGTAGCGGCTCCAAGAGCAGCCACGTGTCAGCCCTACAAAAATCAAAAAATAAATACCTCAATAAATACATAAAAAATAGTAAAAGACTTTGGATCGAAAATTATAAAATTGCTCGTCTCGATGAGATCTACAACTTTCATGAAGACATCAAAACTAAAATCGATCATTTGCATAAAGTGATATTTTTCGGGTATCCTATGTACATAGAATACCTTGATTTTTGAGTTTTATAATTTTTTTTCGAATTTTAAATCAGGTAAAAATCCGTAAAAAATATGATTAAATCAAAGATAAATATTTACACATTAATCCTATTTTTTCTATATTTATCGAGTAAGAGAAAGAAGGAATAAAATAAAACATGAAAAAGACAATTTTCGTATAGACAGTTAGTGAAGACTCGGACTTAGTTTCTTTGATTTCAAGCTCGATTTGGATTTTGATTTTTACGCATTTTAGTAACACTTTCATCAAACAAGACAAATGAAAAAGAAATAAAATAAAATAGGTTAATTATGTGCATAAAACTATAGGTCAACACCACTTAAATACAAAATGTACAAAAGAGGCCCAAAACCCGACTTTCACATATGAGTTCCGATTCACTTGTACTACATCTTGTTTTGAAGGTAAATGAATGTACACCATGTCAAAGGTGAGTAGGAATAAAACGAACACTGGATAGGGAAGATATGAAGATTTTAGTCCAGAAATCCTAGAACTAGGGTTTGGGTTTTTGGTCCACTTATTTGGGATAGTGATTTTTTGTATTTTTCATTTATTCTTCTTAGTAATAGGTACACGGTGGAGATGGTTTTGGATCAATTGGAGTTAGCATGAATTAGTTAAAACTCGGGGAAGATAGGCTATTTATAGCTCAATTTGGTTGGGATTATTGGCTTCTTATTTTGTGCGAAAATAAGTGATAAAATGCAGTTCTTATCAAAACATGCATGAATGCTAATTATGCAGAATAAATGAAGAAATGCCAATGATTTTTAGGGATTAGAGCTTAATTAGTGACTTTTAGAGTGATGAATCTGAGATTCATCATCCCCCTATACTTAAACCATGCTCATCCCTGAGCATCAAAAGAAATGCCATGAGGTGAAATGAGATTGGGTTCCATACCAAGACCATGAGTTGAAGGTGAAAATGAAACTAGACTCGACCTTTGAATTATAAGTTTGGCGGAACTTCTGTGAGACTTAGAATTTTAAAATCAACAGACATCAAGTTCTACACATCATTGTCATAATTTCAGCTCAGAAGTCATCTTAGATCGATCCTCCCCCTAAAGCATACCCCATGAACATTGAACAATCAATTCATGTGTATGAAAGGTTTTAGCTTTTCCCATACAGAATGTCGGACTACCATGCAAACATCCTCTCCAGTAACTCATCCTTGGGGAGTCAGGTATTTCCTTCTAAGTACTATCGTGTTGTGTTCACAATCGAAATGAGGGAGAAGTTAGAAGGAGAAAAGAACTAGAGAGTGGCCAGTGTAGTCACCTAGCGGGCCAGTTTAACCAAGTCCTGCATGTTTTCTTGATGCTTGGACCTTTTTGGTCTGATATTTATTTGGTAGAAGGCTTCTTTGTATTTGTATTTTTGGTAGTTTTGCTTGGATCTTGTTGTGCCCCTACGGATATAGAATGTTTTTCCCGTACATGTTTTGGGGTCTTAGAAAAATTGTGCCTAGTCGTCCATCCCTTTTCCGAATCTTTATTTTAACTCGTACTTCGGTCTTTAGATTTCGACGCTATCAGAAAAGAAACTCACACAGTCTTCCAATACCCTGTCTGCATTGAGCTAAGTGCACAGTGCGAGAGTACAAATTAATTCCTTATTCCAGAGTTGTACCCAGAATTAAGAGACCAGGTTACACACTAAGAGTCAAACGCTGCACATTGTCATGTGGAACTCGAAGAATTAAGTCATAGACCTGAAGCTTCTAAAATATTATTTCTCGGTGAAGTTCCTCTAAAAATTAAGTGGATTAAGGTCAAGTCTAGATCACTCTCGATTTCTGCTCATAACTCGGTTCAGAACCCAAGGACTTTTCACAAATGCAATGAATGTAATGCTGGATGAAGTGAAGGTGTGTGAAATGCAGACACATTTTTTTTGAATTTTCCTTTGTTTTTTTTCTTTTCTTTCCTTTTTTGAGAGAGAAAAATTATGCAATGATCTTTTTTTGTTGTTTTTTATGCAAAAATGAATACGAAGCCATTTTCAAAAAAATGCTTGGACACAATCACTGTTAGTAGCAATTTTTTTATTAGTTACCCACCCTATAAATACATATGGACTTACGCGAAAGTACGAGATATGGGTAAAATATATACACAGTATATATACAGACCCCCCTATACTTAGCGAGTGTTGTGTCCTCAGAGCACAAGAAGCGTAAAGAAGACATAGCTCAGACTAAACGTATGAGATTGAAAAGGAAAAAGATAAATCGGTCCTCCCCCCTATACTTAGGATGTGAAGAGTCTAAGTATAGAAGAAGAGCAAAAAATGAGGTGGTTGGGATGTGTGAATAAGGAGAGTATTTACAGATGAGCATCGGTTCCCCCTATACTTAGGCTCTGGTTAGCCTATGTACGGAAGAAGGGTGGAAATGAGGCGATCGTGAGAAGGAGTTTGATGAGGGAAATGGTATATACATATGGCATCTCCCTCACCCCCACCCCTATACTTAGGCCTTGGCCTAAGTAGAGGAAGAAGATGTACAAGGAGACCGATGTGGTCGGGAGGGAGGGTTAGTAGCCGATGGTTAAGGTTGTTTTCGGCCAATCCTTTTGTGAGCCTACGGTGGTAGATCGTAATGATGAGAAGGCGATGAAGCATATGATTCCCAACTATTATCAGTGTTATCCTCGGAGAAGTCATGTTGGATAATAGATGAAGTGTATGAGTCAGATGAAAGGTAACCATCATCAGAGTTATCCTCTTAGGAATAGTATTTGAAAGTGGACGCACTCCGGATATTCTTGTTTTTTTGTTTCTTCAGTTGTTTTCTCAGAATTCGTTCCTTCTTGGAATCAAGTGATTTGTCCTTGGATGAATACTCAGAAGCACCAGTCTCAGTTAGCTCATAAGAAATTATTCCAGTATATTTGATGAGACCAGGAGAATCAGCTTTGGATGAATAATAATGAGGAACGGGAGTCGCCCAACGAGAATCGAAGTTTGGATCCTTGTGAAGATATGGTTTTAGAACTGTCGAACAGACCTCGCTCATGTTGATTACCTTTTCCGAACCTGATGAGGAATCATCTGATTCCTCTTTCATAAGGTCAAAGGTGACTTTATTTTTTTGATGAGGGAGCAGTCATTTTATTTTGTGAAGGTGCTGGCCCACTTGAGTCTCTAGATGAATAATCATTGAACTTTTTCTCCTTGGTCGGTGTTCGTCTTGCATGTTTGTTCTTGGTCTTCTTAATGTTGGTGCACTCCTGAGTTGGAATGATTTGGTCAAGGTATTCAGAGTAAGTTGACCCAGGGTGAGCCCATGCATATGTCTCAGGATCATATAGGAAACACTTTTCTACGGTGAGAACCGCAGGAATTGAAATAGTGGGGAGATTCTCTGCATGTTCGTTCTCAATTGACTTGATGTTGGATCATTCCTATATCGAGTTGATTTGGTCAAGGTAGTCAGAATAGGTTGACTCAGGGTGCACCCATGCATAAGTCTCAGGATCATATGATTCATATATTCGATTTTCCATGGTGAGAGAAGCTGGAAATGGAACAGGAGGGAGAGTCTCTAAACCAATAGTCCCATCAACAACCGCTATCCCAGGTGTAGCAACGGTGTAGGGCTCTTCTACTGCTTGATGGTTACGGCTATCGAGGACTTCGCGGGTTGCCTCAGAAAATCGTGGTTCCCCAAAGGTTGTGTGAGATCGAAGTGCTTCCAATGCTGTAAAATTGATTTCCTAAGTCTCACACGTAATAATTGCCTTGGCCAATGCTAAGAATGGCTTTCCAAGAATAATTGGAGACTGGGTGAATTCTCCTTGATGCTCAATATCAATGATCATGAAGTCTACTTTGAGAGGAGCACCTTGTAATGTAATGATGACAGAAATGATCCCTATCGGCCGTTTTATCGGTCGGTCAACCAATTGAACGATCTCTCGTATATTTCTGATAGGTCTGAGTTTGAGCTCGTTAAATACAGAGGTCGGGATGATATTGATTGGTGAATCGTCATCAACTCGAGCATGGGTAAATATCGTGTCTTTGATTCCACAGTCAAATATGTACAACCGCTTCACTATGCGGCTCTTGGTTTTTCTCCTCAACCAAGGAGGATGCCATTGACAAGATATGTCTTTCAGTCTTTGTTCTTATCCTATCCGACTTTTTCATCACTAATTTGTCCATTACAAATCCTTTAAGTCCGAGGAAGTGTTTGATGGCCTGTATAAAGGGAAGTTCAAAAATCAATCACTTCTTTAATGCTTCTCGTAAAGCAGGATCCAAATTCTTCAGATCTTCTTTAGTATCAATTTTTATGTATTTTTCTGGATTTTCAATTTTTTGGGTGTTTTTGAATGTTTCAATTTTTTGTTATTTTTTGTCTGGTGTGGTGATGTGGTGTTTTCCGTAGATGAGCTGGGGCTTTAATGTTCCGGGTAAGAGTCAGAAGCAAAGTCATCCCTAGGGGAGTAATATGCAGAATTGTCGATGTCAGAGTCATCCCTAGGGTGAAAATATTCTCTAGGTTTCTAAATATCCTCGGAATTTTTAACATGAGATCCAATCTTTGCCTCGTTTGTTTTTATGTCCGAGCTACTAGAGAGTGAAATTAATCGGTCGGTAAACTTTCTAAATTTATCCTCCATTAAATCAAATTTCTTACTTATCCTCGAAATATCATCCTCAAAAATATGTTCATGATTAATCATGGGAGCAGTCGAGGTGTGTTTTCGAATTTGAGTTTCAGTCATTACATCTTTCATTTTCCTATATGAGCTGATAGGAGATTCTCTTGGATTATCTAATATATGATTATTATTTCTTGAAAATTTCTCCTCAAAAATTATGGAAAGAGTATGCTTAGTAGAAGGATTTTGCTTGAAAATTTCTCCTCAAAAATTATGGAAGGAGTATGCTTAGTGGAAGGATTTTGCGAGAATCTGTAGGTCTCATACTCAGCATGCTGTGACTCAGGCATGTAATGCAGGTTTGAGTAGAGTCTACTTCCATGGTCATGAATGATCGTATCCTCAATTAATGGAGTCATACAAGGTTCATATGTGTCGATGTCATCTGTTTGGTCCTCTGGATGTATAGGCTGATCAAAGGAGTGGTAGTCGGGTTGGTCAATAGGGATTTGATCGTCACGGTCAATCCAACGCTGATGATCATTAAGTGAGAGTCTCTCCATCTAGTGTGATCGAGTTAGGTTTCTCTACTAATCATGAGTTTCAAAAGTGATTTGTTCTTGAAAACGTTCTTGGGTTGTAGAAAGAAATTTGGCATAAGTCGGATTATCCCACGATGGCAGTGCAGTCACAAGTGGTGGAGTGGGAGAATATGATGTTGTGGTGACATTGATCGGATGATTCGAGTAGAGTGGCATGGAATTCAACGAGAGGGGTAGATTCATCCAAGAGTGGAAGTCTCCCGTAAATGTTTGAGGATTATTGAAAGAAGAGAGTTCAGTTGATTTGGGCCTGACCGAGACAAATTCATTTTTATAATATAGATCAGATGGGTACTCGGACCATTGTCCTGTTTTTGTCAAAGGAGGTGGATGATGAATCGACATGGTTGATCTCGGTGCAAGTGCATGGGATATTCAAAAGAACTTTTTATCAAGGAGAGTGATGGCACAAGTGTGCGGCTTTTGATCTTCGAAATTGGTTTACATACACCAAGGAAAACACAAATCAAACCCCGGGTTCACCAATTCACACAATGAAGTTGCAAGAATTCGGCAATTATCTTTTCAATTTTAGTTGGCGATAAGACAATCTTGGAAAATAATTAGTGAGATGTTAGGTGCCGAAGATTTTCATAAAGACTGTCCCTAATTCTTGCAACTAGCTTTACCTACTTTCAACCATTATAGGTGTAACTACGGACTGTAAAACGGCTACTTGTGTTACTTAAAGACGGAGCCTTACGTAGTGTACTTTAATCCACTCACTCTGCTAAGGAAATCCGAACCGTTTATCAGCTACCCGTATTCCTCACTGAAAAGTAGCCAATCATGTTTAGAATCAGTATTCTGAATGAAAATTTCAGAGCTGAGCTCCAACCTTAAATGTTGTCTCTCGCTCACTCAAACAGATAAATTCATCCAAGGTTGGGGTTGCTCTCCCGCAAACATTTTTAATTTTTTGGGTTAATTCGACTATATTTAACAGTCTCAATTTTAATTAGGTGATCACTGAGATTTTAAGGTGAGCACAAATACATGTCTACCATCCAGTCCCAATTTCCTTTAAAATTATGTGATAGAAAAAGGAGGGAGAAATTCGGGAAAAGTCGATGCACATGAAAAACAATGATGTATGCTCAGATAGAAGACTTATAGTGATTCCTCGCAATCTCCATGTGGGATACAATATAAGAACTGAAATATTATTCTAAATGAATGCAAGCTGATGAAAAATCGCACCTAACAGAAAGTTCTATTAGCCAGGAAGAATTGAGTTCAATTTGACTAAGTTGAATGATCTAATGTGCCTCTCAATTAAAGTGAAGTGTGGTCCTAGGTTCTACGAGAAAAATCAAACATTAAAAATCTCTAAGAGTCGTATGTGCGGGTCTATCCTAAGCGCCACTCAAGTCGGGCTCCACCATCATCGGAGAGTGAAACAGGCCACGACAGACCATAGAAAAAGTTTGAGGTCTTGTTACACAAGCGAGAGTTTAATCACTGCTATAAATGAGCAATTAATTATAAAAAATAAAAATTGCAGAAAATAAAATCCGAAACTTTACCCTCTCTCACGACTTGACTCGATTTTAATTTTTAATGTGGCTTTTCGGAAGTTGGTGAAGATGCATCGGTTCTTGAAAAACTGCTCCACGTACGCCGGGTTCCTCGTAAGAAAAATAAGAGAGAGAATGTAAGAGAGTGGCTCAAAAATAAATAGAAAATAAATAAGAAAATAAATACTGAAAATAAAATAAAAATAAATGCAGAAAAATGGAAAATTTATAATGAAAAACTCGGGGGTCAGACTACCCGAATGCAAAAAAATTGAAAAAAAGGCAAAAAAAACTAAGCCGTTTGGCTCCCCAGCAACGGCGCCATCTGACGAATCATAGAAATGCCCTGCTTAATTATCCTGAATTAAATTATGAATATCGTTTCGTTGTAGGCGGGCAATCGAAATCAGTCAAGAAGTAACCACAAATAATTAATTCAATTTTCAACCGCATGGTTCTTTATTTATTTTTCTTAAGGAAGTCCCAAGGTCGAACTCAAGGAGGCAAAGGAACAACCTAGAATTTGGTCTATCAATGTTTGTGCATGGTTTTCGAGGCAATCTTTTTTGTAATTTTTAATGCAATTTTGGGATGTGAAATGCAAATTAGGCCAATTTTAAGAATTAGAAAATGAATATCAATAAAATAACGTTTGAAAATATGAAATTTAGCCAAGATTACAATTATGATGAAATGGAAGCACTGTAATTTTGTTTGGAATTTTTAGAGGCAAAATAAATATTTTATGAATTTATGAATGCAAACTAAGTGAATTTCAATAACTAATTGTAATAAATATTAAACCTAATTATTTTCAAGGGATAAAATTATCTAAGATCTATCACTAGGTGATGGATCTCAGGAAAATCCTAAAGTTCAAAAATACAAGGTTTAATACCTATGAAAACTTAAATATTGAAATATGCAAAATGATTTTTAGAGGGCAAACAATGCGTGCAAATGCAATTCTTTTTAGGAACAATGTTAAACAGAACTAATTCTACAAGCCTTGATTCAGAGCATAAAATGGGCAAAGTATGCAATTTTCCACAAAATAATTAATTATTAATTAACCACATATCACATAAATGTCAAACATATGCCAAATTGTAGAGATTTAGTTGAACAACATCATTTTATTTTTTGAATAATAAAATGATGCGAAAATGTTCATCAAAATAATAGGGTAAGTCAAGGGTGTTGATGCAAATTACAATAAATAATTAATAAAGATAATGCAGAATAGGGTATGCATGTAATTACCTAAACCCCTAGGGGTATTACTCCAAAATGCTCAAGAGGTCACGTGCCAGGCACGTGACCTTTGAGTGTCGGGGCTCCTTCGCAAATAGGCTAACCCCCAGGGGTCTTCTGAATTTTCCCAACGTTCGTGTGCGGAGCACATGACCATGGGGTTGTTGACGTCCCCCTGACGCACGTGCACCTCACGTGTGTGGGGGTCTCGGGTCTCACGCCCGGCAATGGTGTTTGGCGAAAGGGGCGGCGCCTCCCGACGGAACGGCGAATGGAGCGATGTGGCTGCTGGCGACGTGCTCCTGGCGAAGCAATGCACTCCGATGGTGGAGCTGCAGTCGGGGGAGACACGACGGAGGGCTGTTGTACCCGACGTTGAGTGTGTGCAGAAGACGAACCGCAAAGGAGTGGAGTTGCGATGGTTAGAGAAGACGAAGGTCGTCGAAGGCGTTGGGTGCGATCATTGCGACGATGTCGGAGATGAAGGCCGGAGCTGAGTTGTCAGAGAAGAACGGTGTGGTTGGCTCTACGGCGATAACGGAGCAGAGCAGTAGCGGCGTAGCGGCGCGTCTGCAACGAGGGGGAGGCCCTCGGATCTCACCAGAGATGAAGATCCTCTGGGCTATCACCACTAGAGGAATCTTAGGAATTAGGGGTATCGGTGGATGGAGGACAATGAGGGGGCGACAGAGCTTTAAATAGGACACGAGGTGACGTCAGAGAAGGAAGGCGATCGTGATGGATTTGAGGAGACCGGTGATTGATCGTGATGGGGGTTGACGAGATCGGACGGCGGCGTTGTGCAAGATTCACAGGGGCGGAGGCAATATTTGGGCAGATGAGATCGTGGAGAATAGAGCGGCATACATTTTGGCAAAGAAGGGGGAGGAAGACGAAGAGCTGGGGCCGTCCCATCGACCGAGATCGGACGACCCTAATAAGGCTACGTGGCAACGAGTTAAGGGGGCAAATGGAGGAGCACGTGCGCAGGAGTCACGTGCGCAGGAGGCACGTGCTCCTCACGTGCAATGGTTTATTATTATTATTTATAAAAAATGAAATAATAAAACCCTCAAAATAGGTGACACGTGGCGGCTTCAGGAGCTGCCACGTGTCTGCCCTACAAAAATCGAAAAATAAATACCTCAATAAATATGTAAAAAAATAGTAAATGACTCGGATCGAAAATTTTCTTCACGAATATTGCTCGTCTCGATGAGATCTACAAGTTTCATGAAGACCCCAAAACCAAAATCAATTATTTGCATAAAGTGATATTAACGGGGTATCATAGGTACACATAATGCCTTGATTTTTGGGTTTTATATTTTTTGTCAATTTTTAAACCAGATAAAAATCTGGAAAAAAATATTATAAAATCAAAGATAAGTATTTACACATTAATATCATTTTTTGGATTTTTATCGAGTAAGAAAAAGAAGAAACAAATAAAACACAAAAAAAACAATTTTTGTACAGACAGTTAGTGAAGACTCGGACTTAGTTAGTTTCTTTAATTTCAAGCTTAGTTTGGATTTAGATTTTTGCGCATTTTAATAAAACTTTCATCAAAGAAGACAAATTAAAAAAAATAAAATAAAATGGGTTAATTGTGTGCATAAAATTATAGGTCAAAAACTGATAAAAAAACAAAATGTACAAAAGAGGCCCAGAACCCAACTTTCACACATGAGTTCCGATTCACTTGAACTTGGTCTTGTTTTGAAGGTAATTGAATGTATACTAGTTCAAAATGAGTAGGATTAAAACGGACACTGGATGGGGAAGATATGAAGGTTTTAGTCCGGAAATCCTAGACTAGGGTTTGGATTTTGGTCCACTTATTTGGGATAGTGATTTTTTGTATTTTTCATTTATTCTTGTTAGTGATAGGTACACGGTGGAGGTGGTTTTGGGGTAAATTGGCATCGAGTTATCCCATAATAAATGGAAAGTAGGATGCATTCATATAGTTATCTTTTGATCAGGTGGGAATAGCCTTCACCCAACGAGTCACATAATAAATGGAAAGTAGGACGCATTCATATCCGAGATTGCTGGGAAACGGACCCATAAAGTCAATACCCCAAGCATCAAATAAATCAGATTTGCATGAACTTAAGTGGCTTTGAATCTTCAGAACCAATGGTTTCTCCAGTTTCTGGTAGTCAATACATCCTTTCACATATCTTGTGGCACCCTTGTATGTATAGGCCACCAGAGGCCACACTACAGTACTTTCACCATCATTCTATTTCTATAATGGTGTCCTCCTACTTTGAGCTTATGAAAATACTCGAGGACACTAGTATATGATGAATGTCAAATTTACCTCTTGATTAATCGACGATTGTCGTAGTATAGACGGCAAATTTGGTTCGTCAAAAACCACAATCTTTGAATGTTGTGGAATATTTTTACTTGGCAAGTCTACCAAGGTCGAACAGGAACATGAGCTACTCTATTTCTTTGTCAAATTTTGATCAATTAGCATCATGTGTGAATAATTCTCAATTCGAAGGTATGCATGTAAATTACAATGCACTTAAATGATGCATGCATTTTTTAGTTAATTTTAATGCAATTACAAGATTATGCATGAGAAAATGAATGATTATATGCAAGGGTTACGTATGAAGATTATTATTACAAATATGCCCTTAAAAATATTACTTAAGTGAAGCATCAAATTATGAATTGAATTCAGAGCTGAATTGAGTATAACATTACGAGAAAACATCTATTTTATGACAAGGCATTTGAGGAAGAGTCATCATCTAACATTAAAAATTCACTTCGTTTAAGATGGTGTCAGATAAGAAAATTAAATGTGCCATGAGATAGAAGAGGAAACAAGGATCAAAACAACACTAAAATCATGCAAATTGGACATATGATGCTCAAGTTATGAATAAAACAATGCAAGGGTATAAAGGTAAATAAAATGCAGGAAACAAAGTGATAAATATTACAAATAGGTCCTTGGAGGGACCTATTCGTAATTATCAAAAACTACTTGGGACTCATTATAAATTCTCTAATGCACGCAGGGAAATAACTGCAAATCATGAAACATGTGAGGGCCTCCCTGTAAAATACCTAGGCACGTATGTGACTAGGGATAAGCATTGGGTAGGGTCGCCCGGCCCGGCCTGGTACCCGGCTCGATAAAGCCTGATCCCGAACGATAAATAGGTGGGCTTGGGCTTGATTTTTGGCCCGATCTAATTTTCGGGTCGGGTTCGGGCAAGCTTGGGCCCGAGCCTGAAGCCCATGGGTTGGCCCAAGTATAGGCCCGAGTGTAGGCCCGTATATAAGCCCGATGTTTTTTCCATATGTAATTTATGATTTCTAATATCACATTTGATCTTTCTTCTTAAATTGCCATTATTATATGTTATTTTGACATCAACTATGTTCATGTTTTCAAGAAATACATATTCAATTTGTATATTTACATATTAAATATGTATTATATTCATATTTTAATTTTTTTAATATAGTGGGCCGGCCCGACCCAAGCCCGACCCATGTACTTGTGGGCCGAGCTCAGGCTTGGACTGTAATTTCTGAAATTCAACAGGCCTAATCCCGATCGGTAAGTCCGTAAATAGAAACCGGGCTCGGGATGGGCTAGGTTGGGCCCGACCAGACCCATCTTGATGCTCATCCCTATAACTGACGCACGCACCTGGGGACCAAACTACAATTACCAAAAGTATCCAGGGTCCTTCATGTAAATTTCCCAGCCCTCACGCGCAGTGCACATGAGGAGGCCAGGCTCAGGAGGCGTTATCAGTTCAGGCTACGTGGTTGGTTGTGATACTCTGAGTCTGGTTCGGGTCTCCCGAGCCCTTTGGCACGATGTAAGCCTCGGGTGTCCATGTGGCTTCATCGAGGTCGTCCGATCCAGAAGAACAGACGGTGCCTGCTCTTCGTTCTCCGTCGCAGACCGCCATAGGAAGTAGGGCTCCGATGAACTCCACTTTGCTCTACCGTGCTTTGGAATCTTCATCGAGGCTTGTGAGATGTTGCTGAGGTGCAGGCGAAAGACTGGGAAGCATGGAGGAGGCACAGTAATTGCTGAGATGCAGGGCGATGTGGGTTTGTTAGAGCTGGTGTAGCTGGTCGGATATAGATTATGAGATCCGATCATTGAAGGCACCTGTAGAGATGGTTAGTGGGGGGAATATCCGAAGCGAGGAGAATGGAATGGAGGCATGCAGAGCTAGAGAAGGTGTCGCCTTGGATGGGTTCTCCTCCACCGTGGGCGAAGAAGAAAGCCTGGAGTGGGTAAAGGTTTTGACGGTGAGAAGTGATTGATGAATCTGTGATTGATCACTCTTAAAGTTGAAAATAAAGTCTTGTTCCCGAGTATTTAGTAGCATATTTTCCTTTATCTTGCATAATTAGCATTCATGCATGAACACATAACTCATGCATTTTAGCATCCATATTTGCATCAAACAAGAAGCCTAATTCACTTGTAAATATTCACCTATATTTTATACTACCTCCAAAGACAATAAAACTGACCCTATACTGTGCATATCACTAATTAATAATATAAGGAAAAGTACAAAAATTCCGAGCTTGTCAAAATACCCAATAAAAATCCTAAACCCAGTTGAAGATCCCAAACCTTAGAATGCAAATATCCACCTCATATAATCTCTGATCTAGGTCTACTAATTTTCAGAATAATACACATTCAGAGACCTTCAAAATGAGATCAATTTCATTTAAATCGGAGCTCTATGCAAAACATGGGTTTTTGGGCCCCTTTGTGTACTATATGTATGTATATTTGTACCCTTGTATTTTTTGTATCATATTTGACCTCATCTCCATTTTTTATTAACATAAAATATGTAGATCTCATCGAGATCTACAACTTTCATGTTATGAGTTTTTCTAAATTCAGCTTCCTTCTCTCTCTAAATTTACCATCCTCTTTCAGCCACTCAGAGCAGGCCACGTGGCGCCCTCTGATTGCGCCACGCATCCCGCTCCATCGCGCACCACGCATCCCTTTTCCTCCGCCATCATATCTCTTCCCCTCTCTCCTGATCTGGGCCCTCCATATTCGCAGCTCTCCTCAGCTACCCGATCAGACCTAGATCAAATCAGGGTCGTCCCTTCACGCCTCGCCCTCAGCTCGACATGTGTTGCGCTTAGAGCCCTCCGATCTTTGCCAGAAGCCCTCAATCCTAGCCACTCATCTCGTGTGACATCTGGACCCTTCGATCAAAGCCCAGATCTCATCACAAACCTCTGTATCCGCCTAAGTCCTAGCACGCCACGTGGTACACCCTGCACCCTTGATCTCATCACTTCAGATCTAATCCCAACCTCTCATTAGTGCCTAATTCTCAGCTGTTGGATCGGGAGATCTAACAGTGAAGACATCGTCTTCTACCTCCCGCAAGGCCAGTACCCATGTCACCCACCTTGCGCGCAAGCTGCCCCCCTTTCTATTTTTAGCCCCACTCCGGCCTTCCTCTCCGCCCTATACCACCTCTACCTTGTAGCCCACTCTACCCTCATGCTCGCCGACCTCTTCAATCGCCATGAACTTCAACCACGTCGCCCCACGATCCCAACCAACCTCGCCCTCCATCACCTGGTTCTTCACTTCCAACCTATAAATATTCCATCTCCGTCGACCGTCGACCCCATCCGCCATTGTAGAGAGAAACCCTGAGCTCCTACCTTCCTATTGGTGAAAGCGATTAGAAGAGATGTCGAGCGACGATGACTGCATTTCTCCGGAGAGATCCACGGCCAACCCCGCCGTGTCGTAGCTCCTCCCGTGAGCTGCACGAGCTCAAGACACCTACCGGCCTTCGAGCGACGATCGGAGACTCCACCTCAAGCCTCCATTCCCAGGTATCATCCTCCATCTCCTCTCCGATCTTCTTCTCCTTTTTCTTCTTTTTTCTCGAATTTTATTCGCCTCCTCCGCTCATCTTCACGACCACCTGACCATCCTCCAAGCTCCACCTCGGAGCTGGTATCTTTGCGCACCTTTCCATTTGCCCCGACTACGCATCGCACTTCACTCCGACGAGAGCTCTGCCACCATGGCAGATCAGCACCACCGCACCTCTTCACGCCACTCCAGGCCTCCTCCACACTCTCCTTCATCCCACGAACACTTTGCACGCTTCGGCTATTCGAGCTAACCCTGCAGGTACACTCTTCTTGATTAGCCAGAAGCTTCGTTGGAGCATCCTCGAGCTTCATCGTCGTCGATCTCCAGACTGCCCCAGCCTCAACTGAGACCCCCGGACGCTCCGCCACACCTCGACAACCCTTCCCAGCTGCTTAGGACTCTCCAGCGCCCTTCACCAATGATAGGAGGAGGAGGCGGAGCCAGGAGGGCCTCGCTGGAGCACAGCCACCTCCGTCGCAGAAGGCGGCAAACCGTTTGAGCACGAAGCATAGTAGTCGTCCGATCACCTTGATCGGACGGTTCCGAGCAAGCCACGTCACCATCAACCCACCGTCGTCGGATCAGGAGGATCCCGCGCTCCTCATTACGCTATGTCGTCTCTTCCCTGAGCTCCAGGGGTCGTTGTGTTAGACTTGTGAGCCCTGGGCGAACCATTCTTACAATAAATGTTATTGTAATATTTAAGTTTATCAATAAAAGTTATTGATGTTTCACTCCCTTTCTGAAATTATATGAATGAATGCACTATAAGGTCCCTCTGTACAATTAGGGTTATGTACCATGGCCAGCTTGATGATCATATAGCTGTTGATTCATTAAATGAATCATAGAGGCTGGTGTTTGGATGAATATCTAAAGAGTTAGATAGAGGACTCATCAAGCACCGTCAAATGATTGTCAAGTGGAGATCTCTAGCCTGAGTAGGAGATGGCAATCCTTTCTCACATAGGCTGATATCTGACCGACCACTTGATGCAGGTCCTCTGCATGGGAATAGTGATTCGGAGGTGTCAGATTAGTTAGGTCAATGGGTTGACCTAACAAGATCGAGATAACCTAAGTCCTATGTTGAATGCTGTCACAGCATAGGCACGCATCCTCTGACCGGAGACAGATATATTGCTATATATCTAAGTATGTACATTTGGCAGACCAATAGGTTGATGACCTAACCAAGGTCTATACACCGGCGAGCTGGTGTGCATATAAGGGTATATGAGCAATATGATCTCTCAAAGGGATCATACAGGTTCACTTGTGAACCGGAAGACATGAGCTCACTCATGAGGTATTGGGACCGGTCAAATTCCATGCATGGTCGTCGTGCTTTGGAAGCATGACATGAATTTGAAGGTATGATATATGCTTTGGGAAAGCATATGATCGATACCAGATCCCAATGACCAAGATTGAGAAACTTAATGATTAAACCCTGAAGAAGACAGTGTAAAAATGATCTTGATCTTCGGGTTGATCATGGGTCTTCCAGTATGCAGGATGTACAGGTATTGGGAATACCTGAAGGGTGATGTGATCATAAACGATTGTATATCCATGACGCTTCCATTCCGAGGGAGTGATGAAACAGGTCTGGATTTTAGTGACTCCTTTCAGTAGAGAAGCAATCCGATCTTAGTCCAAGTGTTGGACATTGGTCTGAATGGGATTCAGATTCAATGAGAAGATTGGATTTGCGGTCTTGATTTAATCAAGCATCTGTGGGAGGTTCGTTCGATCTGGATTTGAGATAATATCTCAACATCCAAGTCACTATACATGGAATAATACAATCGCCCTGTCCTTATCTCCAAGTATCTGCGGAGAAAGCACATTATTCTTGAATGGGTTCAAGGATAATTCCTTTGATGAAATATCCAAGCAAGGACTTGATAATTAAATGTGATTTAATTATCAAGCTTAAATATGAATTGATTCATATTGTGAAAATGATTATCTAAGATAATTAAATGAGATTTAATTATCAAGGATTAAGAGAATGTGGATAACACTATCCATGATATATGTGTGTTATAAGTATGATTTATAATATACATATATAAGAGAGAGAGAATTTATGTAAATAGCATTTGTTAATTAATAATGTGGATTGGATTCACATTTGTTAATTAATTGGAAATGCAATTTACTAATTAGTTTGGGTTGTGAATATGATTCACACAATATTCAATGGCAAGATTGAAATATTCACAAATTAATTTGGAATTATTTTGGTGAATATTTATTGTGATTAATTAAGGAATAATAAGATAAATAAAATGGAGCAAATAACCACCTTCATAGGTGGCGTCACCCATGAATTGTTCATGGGTGACGCCTCCCCTTTTTTTAGGTGGTTGGTTAACTCCACTTCATTTATCATATTATCTCTTGATTAATTAATATTTAAATTGATGTTGTTGGTTTTAACCAACAACAATCATAGCCATTGATTTATCATGGACCAAGCACAACCCTTGGATCCATGTGTCCCATGGATTGAGATCCATTGGATCCTAAACTAGTATAAAAGGAGGGCTAGGGTAGCCTTTCCAAGTTACAACATTCTTGAGTTGAAAAACTCTACTCTCTCTCTCTCTCTCTCATTCTCGTGTGGGCTCTCCTTAATATTCAAGTGGCCTTCCACTTTGTGTATTAGGAAGGAGAGCATTTCGGCTTCGCTTGGATCTACGTCAAAGGATTGCGGGAAGGACGCGACTCATCATCGTGCCCGCAAGCGCATTCTCCGTGGGTCGGACTTAAGATAGGAGGATCTCTACTTTGGGATCTCGCGATCACAACCACGCTTCAAGAGGTATTCCTTGTATTTTGTGGTTTGATGAAACGATCCGAGAAGTGTTCTCGTGATCATGTGGTTTCATCTTTAAAGTTAAAATTTTAATTTCCGCTGCATCTAGCATCTAGTACGACTTGGTTCTCCGATCGCATACGATGCGATCAACACGCTTCCGTGATGCGCTTAAGGATTCACAATATCCTTCAAGTGGTATCAGAGCCATAGGTCGAATAAGGTTTTGGATATGATCCATACACCTTAGACGATTTGGTTCTTGAAAGGGTTGCGAAATTTTTACTGCATTTCAATTTTCGCACCTCTGTCTAATTGAATTTTTCTGTACTGTTTAAAATGTTTAAACACGAAATTTTCAATTGGATTTTGTTCCCCATTAAACAAGGAAACCATAGGACTTGAGTTTACTAAATTTGGACTTTATTTGAGCAAGATATGGCTTTATGAATATGACTATATTCACTGTTGCGGGAACTGCGGATTTGAACGTAATTAATGAGATGATTACGGTTTTAATCCGCCTTGAAATGCATGAATTATCACTTGGGTTCTTTAATAAATCAAATAGGAAATCTTTGGAAACTGAGTTTGCATTTTTGGATTTAAATTGATCAAGATAAGTTAATTTTAGTGATTGGGGGTCACTGCTGGAAATTAACAATTTTTTGATCTTGAACCTTGTGATATGTCATTCAATTATCATGATGAAAATTAATTGTTAATTTTCTGGAATAATTAGTGATAAATATTTGTGAAATATTTAAAGAAATAATTATTTCATTGAATGACACTTGCCTCAACTACAATGATGAGATATTAGATCTTGATCATTGTTTCATCAACAAACATTGCTTTCATGAAAACTATAGTTTATCCTACAATAGTTGTAGGACAACTTTTACATGAAAAACCCTTTTGCTTGAATAGGATTGGGGATTTGTCTAGCAAATCTCCTTATAATCAAAAATTTTTTGATTTATATTATATGGTATAATTTTCGGTTGAAAAACCGATGAACATCTCAAAGTACATGATGGTCTATCTGGTATTATCCTTTCCCGAGGCGGATGTGGTGCCTAGTCGGAGAGCATTGGGGTCGCGGGTTGCAACGTATGTGGTCCGTCCCACTCTCGTCGGTACTGGCCATGACAGCGGGTAGGGACTGTATAATACCGGAGACAGACAATATGTATTTTTCTAATTATTAAAATTCGAATAATACGTATTTTGAGAATATACCTACTATTCAAGTAAAAGACATGTTTGTTGATGATTGGATTAATGATTAATTTAATGCGATTAAATTAATTAAATCCAATAAACACTCTATTTTGAATAGATGTGTATTTCCCTTGGAAGAATTAATTATGTGAATGTGATTCACGATAATTAATTATAAAAATTTGAATATGAGGTGGAGGATCACATAAGTGACATCCATGGTCTCCCGTCAAGGCAAAGGATTTCGTCGCCAGTTATTGTGTATAGGAGACGCCTGTCCGAAGTGACAGATCCTGTGCATGATTTAATTGGATCGGGTTCTTTGCTTCTCGAAAGAGTAAGGTCGTATACGTAGTGACCCCAATATTAGGTCCTCATATTATTGGGGCGATATTAGATTGCGTATAGCGAGTATTAAGCATGTTGACGGTTGGTTCAATTAACAACGGGTCAACATCATCTTAGGGGTGGTGGGCCCGGGTGTTAAAGACCGAATTGGGAAATGCAAGTTGGACTTGCAAGGCGGAATGTGTTCCCGCTTCTCTTATTCGAGTCACAGGTTCTCATATTATTGGGATGTGATAAGGATAGAGAGGAGATCCCAGATCTTGCTTGAGATATAGCGGTAAGTATATCTCTTACTTTGAAAGAGAAAAATAGGGGAATAATCTTTTAAAGTCGACATGGCAGGACAAATTTGATTTAAAATGCCTTAATCAAATTATTCTTAAAATGAATATATAATTATTCTAATATAGTGCATTCTTAATTTCAGAAAATGAAGTTCATGAACCCACTTAGCAGGCTTCTAGAGGTCAACCAGTTGACCGGACCAAATTATTCGGATTGGATCCGAAATTTGGATCTTGTTCTCTCTGCAGAGCGCATCTCCTACGTGCTTAGCAAGGACAAGATAGCAAACCCTGTGACTGATGAAGATAACTCATATAATGATAAATATGATGAAGACCATAATCTGGCAAGGTGTTACATCCTTGGGTCATTGTCTAATGTGCTTCAGAAGCAACATGTGGAAATGAACCATTGCCAAGAGATTATGTTGAATCTGAAGGAGATGTTCGGTGACATAAACCGCACACAGCGTTACAATGTGATGAAAGAGATTATTCGCTACAAGATGCAGGAAGGGACCTCTGTCAGAGAACATGTACTCAAAATGTTTGGGTACCTCTCTGAGCTGGAAACCCTGGGAGCCTACTTGGATTCTGAAATGCAAGCTGATTTCATTCTCCTGTCACTCCTAAGTCTTTCAACAACTTTGTTGTGTCTTACCACATGAACAAAGGTGACTTCACAAACGCTGGGCTGTTAGCTGCATTGAAGTCTGCAGAAGACGTCATGAAAAAAGGACGGCCCCTCTACTAGTGCAATGGTTGCACAGGTGAGAGGAAAGCGCGGGCGGAAGCAAGGTTCTCAGAAGGGCCCAGCCTCGAAGAGAAAGAATAAGAATCAAGGAGTTGGTTCATCTTCTAGTGCTTCCACACTGATGACATCAAAAAAGACCGATGTCTGTCACCACTGCAAGAAGCCGGGGCACTGGCGACGTAACTGCCCGGATTACCTGAAGTCTACCGACAAAGGTAAAGCCCCAGCAGGTATGAAATCTACTTTCATCATTGAAACCAGCTTTCTCGTTGGACGAGAAGGAAGTTGGGTTATAGATTCTGGTGCTTCTGTTCACGTATGCAATTCATTGCATTTGTTTCAGGAAACTAGGAATCTAGAGCATGGGGAGATAGTTATCCAGATGGGATCTGATGCAAGTGTTGCAGCAGTCGCCATCGGGACATGCAGACTGTCGTTATCTAATGGTCGAGTCCTAATACTTAAAGAGTGTCTTTATGTACCTGAGGTCAGGAGGAATCTGATATCTGTGTCTAAGCTTGTTAGATATGGGTACTCCTTCTTGTTCTGTAATAAATTAGTCATTAATCAATATGATAAATTTGTTGCGGAAGGTGTTCTGACTTCTGGTGGACTCTATGAATTGTGCATTAATGAATGTATCATAAATTGTCACTACCACTGATAATAAAAACCCCAAGAGATCCAGGGAGAATGGAAATCATTCGAATATGATTTGGCATCAAAGGCTCGGTCATTTATCTGTTGATAGGATCAATAGATTGATAAAGGATGGACCTTTAGATTTTCTACAGGTTTCAAACTTTACCTACCTGTGAACATTGTATTCGAGGTAAAATGACCAGGATGCCTTTCCGTAACAAGGTTACGAGATGCGAGGGTATTCTCGACCTAATACATACTGATGTATGCGGTCCCTTCAATACCGCGACTAGAAATGGATATCGATATTATTTGACGTTTATCGATGACCATTCGCGATACGGGTTTATCTTCCTGCTACGTCATAAATCTGAAACCTTTGAAAGTTCAAAGAGTTAAGGCTTTGGTTGAGAACCAAGCCGACAGGAAGATTAAACGGATTCGATCTGACCGAGGTGGTGAGTACCTCTCAGATGAATTCAAGAATACCTTAAAGAGAGTGGAATTGTCTCCAATCTCACTCCTCCTGGAACTCCCCAACTTAATGGTGTTGCTGAAAGACGCAACAGGACCATCATGGACATGGTCCGTTCAATGATGAGTAAAGCACATTTACCTCTTAGTTTCTGGGGATATGCAGTAGAGACTGCAATATATATCCTAAACAAGATTCCTATACCAAAGACTCCTCACGAGCTCTGGTATGGAACCAAACCTAGTGTCAATCACTTGAGGGCTTGGGGATGCTTGGTTCATGCGAAGAACGTAGATGCAAGTAAGCTAGAATCTCGCACTCGTGAGTGCTACTTCATTGGGTATGTTAAAGATGGTATTGGATACCAGCTTTATGACCCTGAGACCCAAAAGGTTTTTGTCTCTAGGGATGTGAAATTTCTAGAGGATGATTTCCTTAAAGGTCAAGACAAGAATGAAGTAGAGGAGCTCATTGAATCCCCTGAGGACTCTGAGATTCCTGAACCAGAAACTGAAGAGATAAATGAAGATGAAACACCCATACCTCTTCGAAGGAGTTCGAGGGTGGTTGCACCACCTGAAAGGTATGGATTCCATGTGTCAGGTGAGACTGACAATGATCCTTCTTCATACGATGAAGCACTTGCGGATCATGACATGGATAGATGGATGCTAGCAATGAAGTCAGAGATTGACTCATGCATAAGAATGGTGTATGGACCCTAGAGGATCCACCTAAAGGGGTAAAACCCATTGGGTGTAAATGGATCTTCAAGAGAAAGAGGGGACCTGATGGGAAAGTAGAGACTTTCAAGGCACGGCTCGTGGCCAAGGGCTACACACAGAGAGAAGGCATCAACTACGATGAGACATTCTCTCTGTGGCCATGCTTAAAGTCCATCAGGACACTGCTGGCTATAGCTGCATCTCTTGACTACGACATCTGGCAGATGGACGTCAAGACGGCCTTCCTCAATGGATACCTCGAGGAGGATATCTATATGGAGCAGCCCCAGGGATTCATAGCTGAGGATGGTAAAGTATGCAAGCTGAAGAAATCCATCTATGGGCTCAAACAAGCTTCTCGTAGCTGGAACATCAGATTTGACGAAACCATAAAGAGTTATGATTTTGTGCAAAACCCTGATGAACCTTGTGTGTACAAGAAGCTTAGTGGGAGCGCCATTGTGTTCATCGTGCTTTATGTAGATGATATCCTTATCATGGGAATGATACAGGAATGATGACCAGTGTGAAGATTTGGCTATCCCATACCTTCGAGATGAAAGATCTTGGAGAAGCCTCTTACATCTTAGGCCTGAAGTTGTTCAGAAACCGAGAAAAGAGAATATTGGGATTATCACAACATGGATACATCAAGAAGATTCTTGAACGATTCCGCATGGATGGTTCGAAGAAAGGATTCCTCCCCTTAGGACATGGTATCCATCTGTCCAAAGGGATGGCTCCTCAAAGTGTTGAGGAAAAGAAGGCCATGGCTGGATGCCCTATGCATCAGCCGTAGGAAGCTTGATGTATGCCATGATGTGTACTAGGCCAGACATCTGCCATGCAGTGGGAGTGATAAGTCGTTACCAATCCTGCTATGGAGAGAAACACTGGGAATGCAGTAAAAAACATATTCAAATATCTAAGACGGATGCAAGATTACATCTTGGTCTATGGGGATGGTGATCTCCAAGTCTTGGGATATACAGATTCAGACTTCCAGTCAGATATTGATGATCGAAAGTCGACATCAGGGTTTGTATTCCTGTTGAACGGTGGTGCTGTGAGCTGGAGAAGCAAGAAGCAGGACACTACGGTGGATTCAACAACAGAAGCCGAATACATTGCCGCATCGGATGCTGCAAAGGAGGTGGTGTGGTTGCGCAAGTTCATCTTGGAGCTTGGCGTAGTTTCCTCTGATACTCCCATCCCGTTACTCTGCGATAACACTGGAGCCATTGCCCAAGCAAAGGATCCCAGGTGCCATCAGAAGAGCAAGCACATGGAAAGGAAATACCACATCATTCGGGAGATTCAAAAGCGTGGTAATATCATCATCACCAAGGTGGCCTCTGCCGACAACATTGCTGATCCTCTTACCAAACCTCTGACACAGAAGGTTTTTGACCAGCATGTAATGAGTATGGGTTTACGGATTGTACCTGAATGGTTCTGAGGGCTAGTGGGAGATTGTTAGACTTGTGAGCTCTGGGCGAACCATCTTACAATAAATGTTATTGTAATATTTAAGTTTATCAATAAAAGTTATTGATGTTTCACTCCCTTTCTGAAATTATATGAATGAATGCACTATAAGGTCTCTCTGTACAATTAGGGTTATGTACCATGGCTAGCTTGATGATCATATAGCTGTTGATTCATTAAATGAATCATAGAGGCTGGTGTTTGGATGAATATCTAAAGAGTTAGATAGAGGACTCATCAAGCACCGTCAAATGATTGTCAAGTGGAGATCTCCAGCCTGAGTAGGAGATGGCAATCCTTTCTCACATAGGTTGATATCTGACCGACCTCTTGATGCAGGTCCTCTGCATGGGAATAGTGATTCGGAGGTGTCAGATTAGTTAGGTCAATGGGTTGACCTAACGAGATCGAGATAACCTAAGTCCTATGTTGAATGCTGTCACAGCATAGGCACGCATCCTCTGACCGGAGACAGATATATTGCTATATATCTAAGTTGTATGTACATTTGGCAGACCAATAGGTTGATGACCTAACCAAGGTCTATACACCGGCGAGCTGGTGTGCATATAAGGGTATATGAGCAATATGATCTCTCAAAGGGGATCATACAGGTTCACTTGTGAACCGGAAGACATGAGCTCACTCATGAGGTATTGGGACCGGTCAAATTCCATGCATGGTCGTCGTGCTTTGGAAGCATGACATGAATTTGAAGGTATGATATATGCTTTGGGAAAGCATATGATCGATACCAGATCCCAATGACCAAGATTGAGAAACTTAATGATTAAACCCTGAAGAAGACAGTGTAAAAATGATCTTGATCTTCGGGTTGATCATGGGTCTTCCAGTATGCAGGATGTACAGGTATTGGGAATACCTGAAGGGTTATGTGATCATAAACGATTGTATATCCATGACGCTTCCATTCCGAGGGAGTGATGAAACAGGTCTGGATTTTAGTGACTCCTTTCAGTAGAGAAGCAATCCGGTCTTAGTCCAAGTGTTGGACATTGGTCTGAATGGGATTCAGATTCAATGAGAAGATTGGATTTGCGGTCTTGATTTAATCAAGCATCTGTGGGAGGTTCGTTCGATCTGGATTTGAGATAATATCTCAACATCCAAGTCACTATACATGGAATAATACAATCGCCCTGTCCTTATCTCCAAGTATCTGCGGAGAAAGCACATTATTCTTGAATGGGTTCAAGGATAATTCCTTTGATGAAATATCCAAGCAAGGACTTGATAATTAAATGTGATTTAATTATCAAGCTTAAATATGAACATGATTCATATTGTGAAAATGATTATCTAAGATAATTAAATGAGATTTAATTATCAAGGATTAAGAGAATACGGATAACACTATCCATGATATATGTGTGTTATAAATATGATTTATAATATACATATATAAGAGAGAGAGAATTTATGTAAATAGCATTTGTTAATTAATAATGTGGATTGGATTCACATTTGTTAATTAATTGGGAAATGCAATTTACTAATTAGTTTGGGTTGTGAATATGATTCACACAATATTCAATGGCAAGATTGAAATATTCACAAATTAATTTGGAATTATTTTGGTGAATATTTATTGTGATTAATTAAGGAATAATAAGATAAATAAAATGGAGCAAATAACCACCTTCATAGGTGGCGTCACCCATGAATTGTTCATGGGTGACGCCCCCCCTTTTTTAGGTGGTTGGTTAACTCCACTTCTTTTATCATATTATCTCTTGATTAATTAATATTTAAATTGATGTTGTTGTTTTTAACCAACAACAATCATAGCCATTGATTTATCATGGACCAAGCACAGCCCTTGGATCCATGTGTCCCATGGATTGAGATCCATTGGATCCTAAACTACTATAAAAGGAGGGCTAGGGTAGCCTTTCCAAGTTACAACATTCTTGAGTTGAAGAACTCTACTCTCTCTCTCATTCTCGTGTGGGCTCTCCTTAATATTCAAGTTGCCGTCTACTTTGTGTATTAGGAAGGAGAGCATTTCGGCTTCGCTTGGATCTACGTCAAAGGATTGCGGGAAGGACGCGACTCATCATCGTCCCCGCAAGTGCATTCTCCGTGGGTCGGACTTAAGATAGGAGGATCTCTACTTTGGTATTCCTTGTACTTTGTGGTTTGATGAAACGATCCGAGAAGTGTTCTTGTGATCATGTGGTTTCATCTTTAAAGTTAAAATTTTAATTTCCGCTGCATCTAGCATCTAGTACGACTAGTTGCTCCGATCGCATACGATGCGATCAACACGCTTCCGTGATGCGCTTAAGGATTCACAATATCCTTCACGTTGGATTATTCCTGATCTAACGGCCCTTGATCGTCCGCGTCTTCATCTCCAGCGAGCTCCAGATACCATTGGATCTGTCTCGATCCAACGGGCTGCATCGTGCCATGTACCAGCCATCAGCAGCCGTTAGATCTCATCCATCTAACGATCCAGTTAGCGCCGCGTCTCCTCCTCCGAGCCTCCTCCCCAACCTTTAGGCTCGGAGGCCCCGAAGCTACCCCGAGCCTCCAACGTCTCCCGAGCCTGGGACCCCACGTGTGTCTCACGTGCAGTCAGGGCATTTGGTACTGAGGCCCCTAGAGGTTTTCAAATTTACATTTCAGTCCCTGCCAGGAGCACTACGTGAGGCGCACGTGTTTTGTGGGCATTTTGCATACATGTCACACGCATTATAGGTAATTGCCTTTAAGTCCCTATCAGCATGTTTAAATTTCAGTAATTTATTCTCTGTATTTGCAAATTGGTCCATATCTTTGCACGCATATTTAGGTACTCATTTGACATCATTTTTAAGTTCTAAAAATTGCATTGTATAGCTTAACTTGTCCTCTTTCTTATGTGTCACGTGTTCTCTTTTATGACATCAATGGATTTTATTAATATTAAATTGGTGAAATTTTCCATAGTTTGCCCATTTGATGCCTTTTAATTCATAGTAAATTCTATATTGCTCCAAAAATCATCAAAAATTCACATTATACTTAGGATAATTTAGTTTACATTGTGCCCAAAAATCTTTGCATTTGCATGCATCCCGAGGCCTGAATAAATTACTTTGTGATTTCCTTAATTAATTTTAATAGGTCCAATTCACATAGAATTTTAGGTTTATCAATTTTCCTAGATTTATCATACTTAGATCTATCTAGGATAATTTTTATATCTAGAAATAAGGTGTTTTAGTATTTATTAAAATTAATTTTGTAGAAATTACCTCGCAATCATATTTAATTCACAGTAAATTCATAAAGTGTCAGAAAAATCCAAAAAAAATTAGTGTAGCGTAATTTCATTGCATTTCACATTCTGGCCAAGTTTCATAATTTTTGGACTTAATTTGACTATATTTCTGATTTAACTTGTAAACTGGCCTAATTTTGCATTGTCTTTCTTTTAAATTGCATAAAAATTGTTGAAAAATACCAAAAACATCTCCTGAAAATATGACCTCTGAAATTTGCTTAAATTTTATCTAAGGAGACAGCTGCCTCCCTGAGTTCGACCTTGGGCTTGCCCAAGTAAAAATAAATTTGCCCCTCGTGATTAGTTGAACATTAATTAAAAGTGATTTTTTATTGATCTATATTTACCTAACTACAACGAGTGACAAGACATTAATTTTGATCATTAATTTGATTAAATTAACAAGGGTAGATACGCGCTCTTCAGTGATGGCGGGGACTTCCCGCTTTGGAGAGGGATGGCTGTCAAGGGTGATGGTGCGTTCGAATAAAAGTAAAGTGCAAGGTGTAGGGTAAGGAAAATTCAAGAAATTAAGATATAGAGATGACGGAGATTTACCTGATCGGAGATGGATTTAGGTGAAGGAAGTGGTCTATGCTGAGGGTTGGATAGACTCTCCAGTCATTTCTTAACATGGTCGACCGATCCAAGGAGCTTAGCTACCGCCAGAAAGGCAGAGTGACACGATGGGTCATCATGGGTAGAAACCTGGGTAAACGACCATCGTCCTCGGCCAAATTTTCCTCCTCCTGTCACAAGGAGGGAATGACAGGTAAGCTTTAGGCCCATGAATGGTGGACGGTTGGTGAGCGAGCAGAGGGGTTAGCTTTATAGGCAGAGGTGGCATTGCAGGTAGGGGTCGGGCGAGAATGTAACAGGTATTTTAATGGCGTAGAGTGATGTAGGTGCCCTTAACGGGAGTCGCGCGAGGGTGGTGGGTATTGGATCTAAGTGGGGGAGGCAGTAGGTCTTGGATCGGGGATCGGAGTGGATGGCTAGAATAGGAAGGGGGCACGGAGGTTGTGAGTAGTAACGCTGGGGAGGGATGGGAGGTGGAAGATAAGGCCGGGACCATTGGATCATGTGATCCAATGGCCCAAATGACGGTGCAGAGAAGCGGATGAGATCATATCCCTTGATCTGATCGAGGGCAGAGGGCGAGGCGCAGGTGGACGGATAGGATGAGATGGGGAAATTATCTGAGGGTAACCGATGAAGGGCCAACATGGTGAGGGCAAAGCCATAGGATAAGAGGATGATCGCGATGTTTAGAAGAGAGCGGAAGTTGGTGGTGAGGATCTGATCTGGAGGAAGATCAGAAGGATGTAGGCGAAGCAGGTGATGAGTGGTGAGGATGGAGGCGGGTGGCAAGGATCGGACGACCCAGGAGGGGTCGGGTGGTGGAAGGAGGAGTGGGCCACGTGGGTGACCCAGAGGGTGCCACGTGGCCCAATCAGAAATTCAGAAAATGTAAAAAAAGAAAATTATAAAATAAATAGTTATAGGCAAAATTTAAAAAAAGTAAAAACATGAAAGTTATAGATCTCGATGAGATCTACAAGTTTCATGTTGGACAAAAAGTCAAAAGAGGTCATTTGTACAAAAAAATATTTTTAGGGGTATTTTTAAGGAGTTAAAAGCATAAATTTTTAACTTTTGATATTTTTATGCATTTTTAGTCTTTTTAAAGGTTATGAAAAATGTTGATAATTAATCAACCTAATTTTTAGGGGTTTTCGATAATAAAATAATTGCAAATTAAAATAAAATTTATTATATACAATAATTATAGGTTAATTATACACAATATAATACAATATAATAATGAGAAACTATTGGTGAATTTTATTGGATTAATTAAGCCAGGGGTTTAATTAGTGAATTTTAGCATGATGAATACGAGATTCATCATAACCCTATACTTAAACTATACTCGTCCTCAAGTATCTAAAGAATGGAGGAGTCGGATTAGTTCCTGACATTGCAAGTGAAGATTTCAAGGCTCAATCTTTTGAAGACCTTTAATTTAAATGATCCTAAAATTCTGGGCTTATCCATGCTCTAGTCAGAAGGAAATAACTTCTCTAATTATCAGACTCTCTTTTGGTACATATAATATAAGGCTATGAAATTTAGTGTACTGCATTTCATGAGACTCGAGTCGAGACATCGCTCGAAGTTCCAGTCTAGGAGACTCTCCTCTAGACCTCATCCTCAACACTAGAGAATAAGTTTATTCTTGCTTCAGTTAACCATCTCACTAGTTCGTCAAACTTGAAAGTGTATATGGATGGCCAGATGATGGAGGGTGTAGGATTGTGTCTATTTTTCTCTCCCTCACATTGGAATAAGGGGCCTCATGAGTGCCTTTTTACTCAATACATGTAGATTTTTAGCTTGTTGATCAATGTGTTCGTCAAGAGAGTTGGAGTCGTCTGCACTTGTTTTTCTAGGAGTACACTGGTATATGTCTTTTTTTTAGTATCTAAGATACCTTCGACACCCATACATGTAGCATTTACGATGCAAAGCCCTTTTTTGGTGTCAGACCGACTCCTTGGTTCTAATTAGCTCTTGGTCCAAGTGGACACTTTGAAATGTTTGGGAGCGCTCGCCATTGGTGGAAGCTCTATTGTAATTTGACTTTAGAGGATAGAGATTTTCTTTGACATTTCTTTCATTTCATTTGTTTGGCTAGCTCCATTGCTTTTACCAAAAGTTAGCGCACATTGATCAACAATTATCATTAAGTTTCATTACACCTAGGCACATAGGTAAATATCAAAGAGATAGTATATGAACTTGTTCACATATTGGCTAGGGTTTTGCTAACATTCAGGTTTTCTAAAGACTTCATTAACTTTATCCCATCCTCGAATATCATTAGATCAGATCTAAACTTAAATCTCCAGCCCTAGTTCCTCTGGTGATAACTCAACTCATCTCATCAATCATGCAGTTGTGAAAGTTATTGTGTTGATCATATTATTTTGAAGGTAGAGATGAAGAGTGCGATATAGCGCTCAAATCTTTCAAACTAAGGAAGTGTGAATAATTAAGCTTAAAAAACCTAACGACTAAGGCATGTTTAGCTCAGATACTTTAGATCACATAAATAAAGTGTCCTCAAAATCCCCAAGCCGTGACTGGATGTGAGTGTGTCAGGAATACACCAACTCCTTAGTTAGTGAATGTTTTTGTGTGATTTTTGGGTTTTTGCATATTTTTATGGATTTTTTTTCATTTTTTTAATTATTTTAAGAGATAATGACTGGCACAGACTCATATGAATAGAAGTATTTACTCTCAGCTAGTATGGGTGAAAGTACGGGATGTTAGACGGACCCGTATTCCTGAAGGATGGAGCCATATACAGTTTCCTCTAAACCATCCACTCTGCTAAGGGAGACCGAAGTTCTCTTACTGAACGTAGTTGCTAAGCCTAGTAATGAACATTCAAAGAAAGGTTTTTAAATTTTTCAAATTTTTATGGATTTTTTTAAAAAGGATTTATTTACAACAAGTTAATCCCTTAATTTTTAAGAAAATATTTTTACAAGGTTTTTTACAAAACTTAGATCATAAGTTTTACTTAAACCGAGCCGAAAAAGATTTTTCAAAAAGTTTAAAAATATACGAGCTATGGCTAAAGTAGATATACATTAGTATACGGTATACCCCCTATACTTAACATTTGTTATGTCCTCATAGCACAAGTGATATGAAGTCATGGCTCAGTCAAATATCAGGTGATTTAGCAGAACTTAGGAGGAGGGTCCCCCTATACTTAGGTCAAAAATTAGCCCAAGTATAAGAAGACATCGTGAGGGATCGATGAATAGGTGAGTCCCCCTATACTTAGGCTACAAATAGACTAAGTAAAGGATTTGAGTTAGGGGGTCTGTGTTTGGAGGCATAATTACACTATGATACAAGGGCAGAGGGGGTGTTTTTACAGAAGAGGATGAGAGGGGGTTTGTGCAATGTGTTGAGTTTAAGGTGTGAGAGGGGAGAGAGAGAGGGAGGGAGGGAGGGAGGGAGAGAGAGAGATTGTGAAATATACTAAGAGGAGGAACATTAGGGGTGAGTGTATATGTGCGAGTGTGTGTAGGGGGGAGGGTAGATCATCTAGTGATCTACTCTCTCTTTTTTTACAACATTCAGGCCCTCTAATGAGGACTGCTAAAACAATGCACATGCAACGTTTTTTATAGTATGCAAATGCAAGTAGATTGATAAATAATCCTAAAATTTCTCCATCAATTCTTTTACGGGCTCTTCAGCGGCAGCACCCAACTCCACGCCTTCATGGAGATCAAGTGTCTCAATCTTCATTGGCCTTGCCACAAAAGAGAAATGTTAGAAAAATAGAGAGGAAATTAATCTGCAAAAATGATGCAAAGATAATGCATGAAAAGAAGACCTATGAATCTTGAAATTATACAACCTAGAAATATATTAAAATTCAACAAAGAATAAAGGTGAGTCGTGTCCCCGACAACAGCACCATTTTATGAATGTAGAATTTACCTCTTGATTAATCGATGTTTGTCATAGTATAGACGTTGAATTTGGTTCGTTAAAAATCACAATCTTTGAATGTTGTGGAATATTTTTACTTGGCAAGTCTACCAAGGTCGAACAGGAACACGAGCTACTCTATTTCTTTATCAAATTTTGATTAATTAGCATCATGTGTGAATAATTCTCAATTCGAAGGTATGCATGCAGATTACAATGCACTTAAATGATGCATGCATTTTTTAGTTAATTTTCATGCAATTACAAGTATGTGCAAGGGTTACATATGCATATGATTATCACAAATATGTCCTTAAAAAATATTACTTAAGTTAAGCATCAAATTATGAATTGAATTTAGAGCCGAATTGAGTATAACATTACGAGAAAACATCTATTTTATGACAAGGCACTTGAGGAAGAGTCATCATCTAACATTAAAAATTCACTTCAATTAATATGGTGTCAGATAAGAAAAATAAATATATTGTAAGATAGATAAAGAAACAAGGATCAAAACGACACTAAAATCATGCAAATTGGACATACGATTCTCAAGTTATGAATAAAACAATGCAAGGGAATAAATGTAAATAAAATGCAGGAAATAAAGTGATAAATCATTACAAATAGGTCCTTGGAGGGACCTATTCGCAATTAGCAAAAACTGCCTAGGCCCCATTATAAATTGTCCAATGCGTGTAGGGGCATAACTGCAAATCATGAAACATGTGAGGGACTCCCTATAAAATACCCAAGCACGCACATGACACACGCTCCTGAGGACCAAAGTGCAAATACCAAAAGTATCCAGGGTCCTTCGTATAAATTTCCCAGGCCTCACGCACAATGCACGTGAGGTGGCCAGGCACGGGAGGTGTCGTCCGTTTGGGCCACGTGGCTGGTTGTGATACTTTAGAGTCCAGTTGGGGCCGCCCGAGCCCTTCGGCTCGGTGTAAGGCTTGGGTTTCCATGTGGTTTCATCGAGGCCATCCGATCTAGAAGATCGGATGGTGCCTGCTCTTCGTTCTTCGTCGCAGACTGCCAGAGGAGGCAGGGCTCTAGCTAACTCCACTTTGCTCCACCATGATCTTAAGGCTTCGTTGAGGCTAGTGAGATGTTGCTGAAGTACAGGCGAAGGACTGGGAAGCATGGCGGAGGCGCAATGATTGTTGAGATGACAGGTGATGCAGGTCTGTCAGAGGTAGCGCAGCTAATCAGAGATGGATTATGATATCCGATCATTGAAGTCACTTACAGAGATGGTTAACGTGGTGGAATAGCCAAAGCGAGGAGAATGGAATGGAGTGCTGCGGAGGCAGAGAAGGTGGCACCCTTGAGAGGTTCTCCTTCGCCGTGGGCAAAGGAGAAAGCCTGGAGTGGGTAGAGGTTCTGACGGCGACAAGTGGTGGCGGGGACCTCCCACGAAGGAGAGGGATGGCAGGCGAGGGTGATGGTGCGTTCGAATAGAAGCGAAGTTCAAGGTATAGTGTAAGGAAAATTCAAGAAATTAAGATATAGAGATGACGGATCTTTACCTGATCGGAGATGGATTTGGGCGAAGCAAGTGGTCTATGCTGAGGGTCGATCGACCCTCCGATCATTGCTCAACCTGGCCAACCGGTCCAGGGAGCTTATCTACCACCAGAGAGGCAGAGCGACGCGGTGGGTTACCGTGGGTTGACACCTAGGTCCAACGACCGTCGTCGCTAGCTGAATTTACCTCCTCATGTCACAAAGAGGGAATGGCAGCTAAGTCGTAGGCCCGTGAACGGTGGACAGGTGGTGAGTAGGAGGAGGGGTTACATTTATAGGTGGAGGTGGTGTTGCAAGTAGGGGTCGAGAGAGAATGTAACGGGTTGTTTAATGGCATAGAGTGATGGAGGTGTCGTTATGGGAGTCGCGCGAGGGTGGTGGGTATTGGATATAAGTGGGGGAGGCGTTAGGTCCTGGAGCGGGGATTAGAGTGGATGGCGAGAATAGGAAGGGGGCACGGAGGTTGTGAGTCGTAACATTGGGTGGGGGGGCTATGGGAGGTGGAAGATAAGGCCGAGACCATTGGATCATGTGATCCAACGGCCCAAATGAGGGTGCAGAGGAGCGGATGAGATCAAATCCCTTGATTTGATTGAGGGCGTAGGGTGAGGCACAGGCTGATGGCTAAGATGAGATGGTGAAATTATCTGAGAGTTATGGATGAAGGGGCAACGAGGCGAGGGAAGAACCATAGGATAAGAGGATGATCATGTGGTTTAGAAAAGAGCGGAAGTGGGTGGTGAGGATATGATCTGGGGGAAGATCAGAAGGATGTGGGCGAAGCGGATGATGAGTGGTGAGGATGGAGCGGGTGGCAACGATCGGACGACCCAGGAGGGGCCGAGTGGCAGAAGGAGGAGCGGGCCACGTGAGCGACCTAAGGACGCCACGTGGCCCAATCAGAAATTCAGAAAATATAAAAATAAAGAAAAAATATAAAATAAATAGTTAGAGGAAAATTTAGAAAAAAAGTCAAAACATGAAAGTTGTAGAACTTGATGAGATCTACAAGTTTCTTGTTGGACAAAAATCCAAAAGAGGTTGTTTGTAGAAAAAAGCATTTATGGGGGTATTTTTAAGGGGTTAGAAACACTGATTTTTAGCATTTGATATTTTTATGCATTTTTTGTCTTTTTAAAGGTTAGGAAAATTATTGATAATTAATCAACCTAGTTTTTAGGGGTTTTTATAATAAAATAATGAAAAATAAATAATAGTTATTATATACAATAATTATAGGTTAATTATACACAATATAGTACAATATAATAATGAGGAATTATTGGTGAGTTTTATTGAATTAATTAAGTCAGGGGTTTAATTAGTGAATTTTAGCATGATGAATTCGAGATTCATCAGTGTACTCTTAAGGAATGCACATTCTCCAAATGCAATTCGTACCTTCCTTGAAAAGGTATGGTTCTTCCCACTAGTAGAAATAAATATCAGACAAGAACTTGAACTTCTTTACTCGACTACAATCTTGTGGAACTATCCCTAAGATGAGGTAGTTCACGATATCAGCATTATACCATAGGGGAGAGAAGACACTTAAAATTGACTCAAAAGGAAAAGTCTATGTGATTGGTACACTACTCAGTGAAGTCTCTATACTTTCAATTCTAGACAAATGATCTTCTACCACATTCTTAACTCTATGTTTATCTCTTATCTTCAAATCAAATTCTCGAAGGAGAAGGATCCAAGGGAGTAATCGTGACTTGTCATCCTTCTCGTTCTATAAATACCGAATCGCGGAGTGGTCTATGAATATAATGACTTTTAACCCGAGAAGATGAGACAGGAATTTCTCAAGGGAGAAAACACTGCCATCAGTTTTTTCTTTGTAATTGCGTAGTTTTTTTGGGCCTCATCTAGTTCTCTACTAGCATAATTCATTGTAAATGGCAATCCATCCCTGTGTTGTATTAATACATTGCTAATAGCAAAATATGAAGTATTAGTCATGATCTCAAAATGAGAGAGACCAATCGGGTGGTTGTAGGACATGTGCTTGAGTAACCAGTTCTTTTAATTTATTCAAGGTTTGAAGAACCTTATCATCAACTATGAATTCAGTTCTTTGCCTAGAAGCTCGATTAGAGGTCAGGAAATCATGTTGAAGTCTTAGATAAATCTTCTATAAAATCTAACATGCCCTAGAAATAACATCACCTACTTAAGTGTTTTAGGTGGCTCAAATTTGGGAATAACATCCACCTTGGTCGGGTCAACCTCCATACCTTGTTTGGATATGACTGACCCAACACAATTTCAGCGGTAATTATAAGGTGACTATTCTCATACAAGAGCACTCAGTTCACCTCACAACATCTCTTTAGCAGATGAGAGAGACATGCATTACAAGGGTTACCTTAGACTGAGAAATCGTCCATGAAGACCTTTAGAAAACTACCCACCATGTCTGTGAACATAGACAAAATACACATGTGGAATGTAGCGAGTGCGTTACATAATCTAAAGGGCATCCGTTTAAAGGCATATGTACCAAACGGACAAGTGAATGTAGTTTTCTCCTAATCTTTAGGAATGATTGCCACTTGGTTATAACTATATTACCCATTCAAGAAACAAAAGAACCCTTTCCCTATCAATCTTTCGCGAACATGGTCAATAAAGGGAAGCGAAAAGTGATCTTTCTTGGTCGTTGAGTTAAGGTATCGGTAATCTACACAGACACGCCACGACAAAGGTACTCGTGTCGGAGTCTCCTCTCCTTCGTCATTAGTTATAATCATGATCCCAGATTTCTTTGGGACCATGTGTATGGACTTGCCCATTTAAAATCGAAGATGGGGTAGATAAAGTTGCCTCACACCATTTCGTTATCTCTTTCATGGCAACTTCCCAAAAATTAGGATTCGGCCTATGCTGAAACTCACAGAATGACTTTTTGTCATCCCCTAAGCATATGTGGTGTGAACATAATACTAGATTAATCCCTCATAGATCTGAGAAGTTTCAACCAAGGGACTTGCGGCTATTTTCTATAATCTCTAGAAACCAAGATTCTTGATTAACGGTCAATCACGAACTGATGGTAACTAGATATCATTCAGGCTTACCCATAAAGAAAGAATACTTTAGATTTGCTAGAAGCAGCTTTAACTCATGAAGGATCTGAATCGTCTCTTCGGTAATATCTGAGACGGTGTTGGTGGTCGGTGCATGATATGCCAATGATTTTTCATCCACCTCGATTATTGTTGGTTCAGATAGTGAAACAACGAACATATATGAAATTGTTTCTTATTGTTCGGTCTGGTATTGATATTCATCAAACATATAGATCAGCCCTTTGGAGTAGGTCTCCCTAATAGCAAAGGAATAGAGTTCGATTGTGCTTTCCAGGTTTTTCTCTGGGAAGATGAATTCTTGTGTCTTAGTGTCATTCAAGGAAAAAATTGGTTCTCTGATTTCATCAATACTATCACAGTCGGTTACACAAGGTGTAGTTGGTTCACTTTTCTCATATGTGTTCTTTATTGACTTAGGTTCTGTAGTCAGCTCTATATTTATCATGTTGTTGTTGGAGTGAAAGGTGATCTTTCCAGGTGCATAATCCACTATTGCTTTGGTTATTCAAGGAACGACTGACTAAGTATGATCGAGGTCTGGAGTAACAGTGCAAAGGAGTCTATGTCCATTGTAATGAATTACACTAGTAATTTCATTTTCACTATTACGATAATGTCTTTCAATACACGTCGAGGTTACTTAATAGATCGATCAGCAAATTGAAGGATCATACTGGTTGATTTCAACAGACCTAGTAGCCTGAATTCCTTGAGAAGAGAAGTGGGCATTAGGTTGATGGAAGAGCCACTATCAAGTAGAGTTTGCTTTAAAATTTGATTGAAGATCTTACATCTGATCAAAAGTGGTCCTTTGTCTTTCTTCTTTGTCGGGAGGTGATAAACCCAAAATTAGATCGGTCTTGTGTTCCACACAAGGCGGGAGCACAGTCGAAGTGTCGACCAATCAAAATCTAAGTTTAATCAACAATTAACCCACACTACAGATCACGGAAATAGAAATAAATGTGGAGTTAAAATTTATTTTTAACTCTGCACAAATGATGTAAAGGGCAAGTATGCAGAGAGTTCGAACACAGGGAGCACAGGTGAGTGTGTGTGTCAAGTGTCTACACTAAGCAAGCAATCAAAGGAAATTTTGGTGGGTTTTTAATTTTAAATTTTTTTATTTAATTTTTAATTTTGTATTTTGATTTTTAATTTTCTGATTTTTATACTTTATATTTTATATTTTTTTCTTTTCAATATTGGAATTTATAAACAATGTAATACAAGACAAGATAAAATATTTATAAAAATGTGCAAAAATATCCAAAAATTCATAAATAAAGTCTTTTTGGTATTTTTGTGGTTTTCTACTGTTTTTGTGATTTTTGGGGATTTTTCAAGGTGTTTTTGATATTTTTAAATAGCAAAACAAGGCAAAACAGTGAAATATGTGCTGGCTGTGAGTAAAATGAGAACTAAAATTATCAAACAGCACCCAAAATTTTTCAAGCTATTTTTAAAATAAAGAGAACAAAATAAAGAACAAACAGGAATAGAGTTTGTGATTTTTGGATTTTTCTTTGATTTTATATATTTTTTTTTTGAAGTTTTTGAGTGTTTTTAAATTTTTAGTGTTTTTCTTTAGAGATTTTTAGTGATTTTTGGACTGACACTAAAATAGGATAAAATAGACACTAGGGAATTTTTTTGGAATTTTTAGAAGTGTTTTATTATTTTTTTGACATTTCTAAACTAGACAGTACACAAAAAGCATGTTTTTGATTTTTGATAAATATAAAAATAAAATAAAATCAAAAACTAGAATGATAGCGTCAAAGTGCACGTGTCCAGGAACCTATCCCTATTTTTGTGGAATTTTTGGATTTAAAATGATGATTTAAATAAATACAACAAGCATCCAATCAATGAACAAGCCTGGCAGGGGTATTTATGCAATCTAGAAAACATCCAGGGGCTCATGCAATTTTCCACAAAATATTGAACTGAATATTCGATTTATAGCACTAAAACACAATTACAAAACCCGCCTGGGTACCGTAGCAATTTTCCCACCAGGGCGCGTGACTTGCACGCACCTCGCGAGGACTAGAATGTAATATCCAAAACCCTGAGGGCTTAATTGCAAATTTCCCAAAAAGTTTACACGTGATACGAAAGTTTAAGCACCCAATGGAAATAACGATACCATTGAGGGCCCTTCTGCAAAAAGCCCAGTCTCCTCACGCGCACAGGCACGTGAGGTGACGTGGCGAGGGTCCTAAGTGTGATAACGGAAAGTACGAGGGTCTTTTTGCAAAAACTACACAAATAATTAAACTGCGAATGAATGTTTGAGTTTTTAATATAAAATACAAAAATGCTTGGGGTGGTTTTCGCAAAATACCCCAGCTGCTGCGCGATCCGACGGTGTGGCGTGTGCCACTTATCCACGTGTCGTGCTCTTGACGCGCGATGACGGTTGACGATCCTGCGGCCGAGATTAGAAGATCTGCGACGAATGGACGGCTCGGGCGCGAGAAGATCTAACGGTTGCTGTGCTCCTGGAAGAACGAGGCTAATCGAACGGCCTGGAGGGGTGGACGAAGAACAGGGATGAACCCGCCGCGAGGCGAGTTTCCCAGGTCCCGATCTTCCGCCTCCGCCGCGAGTTGACGCTCCAAACTGCCTGGGAAGCTTCCTGGGAGATCCTTGCGTCGACCGGGGGCTTCAAAAAGACCGGAGGAGCTCCGGTGTTCACCAGCGACGGAGGAGGAGCCGAGGTCCTCCAGGTATCACCGGTGGACGGACAAAATACCCTCAGTCACGTGTGAAGGCTCGAGTACCTGCAAAAAAGGGGTAAGGAGGTCGAGGGCAAAATGCCTCGACCTCAGATGGCACACAACGGGGAGTGACAGGCGCTATGGGACTCGCCGGAGTTGCGCTCCGGTAAGGTGGGAGATGACGTGATTAGATGAGCGAATCGACGAGGGAAAATGCTCGGAGTGATCTTAGGGCTATGATGAACTATAAGGGGATAAAAAGAAATGCAAAATGGCCTCGATGGACCGGGGGCCAGAGGGTAATTACCTCGATGGTGAAGCTCCACCGGAGGTTGGAACTCGCTCAGATCTTGGTGTATTCCGCCGCCTTGAAGCTCGGAGCGCGGAGCTGTCACCTCCAGGCGTCTCTTGCTCGCTCAAGGGGGGTGGATCAGAGAGTATTCGCGGTTCAAATTTTCAAAAGGGAATCAGGGTTTGGTTTTAAGGGGTTGACGAGGGGCTCCATTGACCGATGTGAATCTGGAGCAGCAGTGATCCAATGCCCGAAATGAGCCAAGGGCGTGAAAGCTCTATGGAGGGGCTACAAAAGTCGTGAAGGTTGATTCACGAAATGATGAAAGGATTCGCCTCGAAAAAAAGGTTGAAAACGAGGTCAAACCTGCTGCTGACACAGCCCAGACCTGGGGCAGAGAGTTGACCTGCGGTTAACTTCTGCTGCCCCCTGGTTGGTCCACGTGGACCAACCAGAAAAAGGTCTGAGGAAAAAGATTAGAAAATTATTTAAAAATAATAAATGGCGTTATTTTAATTAGGTTATAAAATAAAAAATCTTTATTATTTTATAAAGTATTTTATTCTTATTTTTATTTATTTTTATGACTTATATTTTTACAAGTTACCTTTTTAACCCTATATAGGTATAATACCTATGTATTTTAGTATTTTATTTTTATTTTGTGTATTTTATTTTTATTAATTTCATATCTTATTTTCTAAAATTATAAAACACTTTTATATACACATATATATTTTTATTTTATTTTTCTGATATGTTTTGTATCTTTAATAAATTATAAGTATAGAAAGTATAGGTATACATATAGTATAATACCTATGTATTTATTTACAAGTATTTTTATTTTGCATTTTCTTTGCATTTTTATTCTGATTTCAATACACATATTTATTATAAGTAATATTTACAACATTATAAAAATATAAAAATGACTAAATAATGAATAAAGAATAAATTGAATATTTTATTCAGTACAGTGTACAACGGGGGTCCAAAAGTCAACTTTCAAACCGTAGCTCCGCCAAATGCGAAACCACCGCCATTAAATAGATTATTTTATTCTATATACAATTAAAGGTGAGTATGCTGCATTTGGATTTGTCAGTTGTGAGATACGGGTCTGGGAAGTTGGGATTCTAGATTTTTATTCAGACCATAACTTTTTATCTGTACATTATTTTTCTGTGAAATCAATTTTGTATTTTTCTTTATAAAATTATCTACAATTTTCATGTACAAAGTTTCTTTATTTGATGTATAAAAAGTGAAAGCAAAAATAGGTCCTAAAATGAATAAAGAATGAATACAAGGTATAGGTATTTTATCTGTACTTTGGCCCTTATCTCCCCCTACTTTATTCCTTGTCGACCTATTCATCAAGATGCCTAGGTCTCGGGGGTTTTGGGTTATAAAATATTTACAATATTTTATTCTTTTTCTTTTCTTTATTTATTCTATAATTTTGGCCTTAATTACAGTATTTCATACACTAATATAATGCACATGCATGGATGCTAAGATGATGATTTTAATGCTATTTACAGGCATTTGCTAGAGTTTTTGGTACCAAAATGATATAATAAAGATGATGAAATGTGGATTCATCATCCCCCTATACTTTACCTTTGCTAGTCCCTATCAAACACTTATGCAATAAGTGCAAAAAAAGAAAAACAAAGAAAAGAAAAAGAAGAAAGATGGATGAAGTTTAATGATCAAACTTGTCTTCACAAAATCAAAGTTTGGAGCTTAAGTCGGACCTTAGGAATTTTAGTGCGGTCGGAACCTTAACGAGAACCGAATTTGCAATTCAACAGTCCTTGAGAATCCCAAAACTCTGTCCAAATCTCCTCAATAGCCAGGTCAGAAATACTTCAACTCATACGCAAACTCTTACGACTATGAGTCTGACTCGTACAGTGTAAGTGATATGTAGCTCCCCACCTCAGAAGTAACAAAGAAACAACCTCCCTCAACCTGGTAACTCTAATGCCTCGGTCTAGCAACTCTTTCCTCGAGAAGCGGGGTATTCCCTTCTAAGTTCAAGTGCAACCGGCTCAAGAAGAGGGGGAATAAGAGGTATAGAATTTTGGGAGCTTAACCAGTGTAGCTAAGTCTCCCGCTGCAAGATTCATGAGATGTAACATGGATACCTTAAGCTTTTGCTTTATTGGACTATATACACTCCGGTGGGGTTATTAAATTTTCAATCCGACCCACCACTTTTTTGGAGTTTTTTTAAATTGCATCTGTACAACATATCTACATGGTGCAGCATATATACAAGAAATTTCTTCTTGAGCCAGTAGACTATCCCTCTTTTGAAGCTTTATTGCAACCCACGGCTTCTGTCTTTAGCCTTCATCACCACTAGACCAAGTTGAGGTGCACTTCCTTCACTATAAGAAGAAGAGAGGTTCCGCCTAGAAGTACTACCCTCATATGCTACCCCAAGCCAAAGGAAACTGCCTCCTCACCACCTCATCCGTGGAGAGCTATGTGAAAGGTGCAGGTGTCCAAGTTAGGTCATTATCAACAAGAGTCGTGCGTGTGCTCTGAAATACTCTACTTAGGCAGTCAAGAATCCATTGAACCAAGTCCCGTGATCCTCAAAGAATTAAGTCAACTAGACCTGAAGTACCTCAAACCCAGTTCCTATAAGGTTCCTGTTATTAGGTAGATTTTAAGGTCCAATCAAGCTCCAATCTCCGGATTTTACTTAGACTTGTTCAACTATCAAACTCAATCCGAAAAATGCGAATGCTATGCAATGCAATGCAGAAAATATTTTTGTGATGCAATTTTCAAAGATTTTGAACTTTTTATGGATTTTTGAAAATATGATGCATGCATTTTTTTATTTTTCAAAAAGATTTTTTTTCAGATGTTTTTGTATTTTAGTTTTGCAAATGCTTTTTGGGATTTTTGAAAACAAAAAGTTTTGGCTAAAAACTAGGTGAAAATTATGTACACAGGCGTGCTTCTTATATATACAAGAAGTGGATTTTAAGAATTTACAAGGGTAAGTGGTCAGTTTTATACATATATATATAGTGGATTTGGTGTGATGTAAATATTCCTCAAACTTATTTGACACAAGCTTTTCACACCATTTTTGAAAACTATAGTCCAAAATAGTTTTTACAAACATTTTACAAACATGTACACACATTTTGAAAATCATTTTGCAAAGGTTTTCAAAACAGTATATATAGATTTTTCAAAATATTTTTGCAACCATTTTTCAAACCACATGCAAATCATTTTTCAAACATTTTATTTCACACAAAGAAAATAAATTTTACAAACCACACATTTTACACAGGTTGAAAACATGTAACAAAACATTTTCAAAATAGTTTTCAATAGATGTTCACAAAGATTTTCAAACTATTTTTCAAACATTTTGCAAAAAAAACATTTTCACCTGATTTATGAATCAGTAAATACAAAAAGAATTTGAGGAGCAAAACACCTTTTTATTAGGGATTTTTAATGAATTTTAATGAATTATTAGCCATATTAGGAAAATACGAAAGTACGAGTTATGGCTAAAGTATATACACAGTATATACGACCCCCCTATACTTAGCTTGAGCTATGTCCTCATAGATCAGAGAGAAAAGAGAAGACATAACTCGTACTAAGTATAGACAAGTCTAAAGAATAATTAAATAACGAAGGAATCAATGAATGAGAAGTCGACCGTCCCCCCTATACTTAGGATCAAATAATCCTAAGTATAGCAGACTGTACACAACGCATGGAGGGTCAAGGGCGGGAATGAACAGATCGTACTCAGATTGTCTCCCCCTATACTTAGGGTAAAATATCCCTAAGTATAGACAAGAAGAGGAGACAATGGAGAGGATCGAAATGAAAAGGACAGAACTCGGGGTGCACACCCCCTATACTTAGGACAAAATACGTCCTAAGTATGGAAAACTGTCTACAAGGGCGGCACCTTTTTGATAGATAAAGAAGATAGAAATGGAAAAGAAGAAAAGAAGAAAAGAAGAAAATAAATTAACAGATGAAAGTGATATGAACAGATGGATCTGTGCAGCGAAAGATGGACTTGATTACCATGTATGAGATGCAGATGATGAGAGTCAAAGGACACATCTCATACCAGAAGAATGTGGGCAACGTCAATGGTCGGCAGATCATGATCAAGATATAGTTTCAGGCGTTGACCATTGACGCGGAAGGTAGAGGGAGATGACGGTTCGGATATGTCGATGCTGCCATTGTCATGTACCTTCCTGACCACATAAGGACCTTTCCACTTGCTCTGCAACTTCCCTGGGAATAATTTCAGCCTGGAATCAAACAACCATACTCTCTGATCTGGCTCAAACTGTTTATGGTTGATATGCGAATCGTGCCATGTCTTCACTTTCTCTTTATACTGTAGGCTGTTCGAAAAGGCTATGTCTCTCAGTTCTTCCAGGGCTGCCAATTCTTCTCTTCTCTGGTTTCCTATACTCTCGGGATCTAAAAGCAACTCAGTGACTGCCCAAAAAGATTTGTGCTTGATCTCCACTGGCAGATGGCACGGCTTGCCATAGACGAGACGAAAGGGAGATGTCCCCAATGGATTCTTGAAAGAAGTCCGATAGGCCCACAAGACCGAGTCCAAAAGCTGTGACCAATCCTTTCGGTCTGGGCGGACAACTTTCTGCAAGATAGTCTTTATCTCCCGATTCGATACTTCGGCAAGACCATTAGTCTGAGGGTGATAAGGAGTGGCAACCCGATGGTCAATGTCGAACTCGTCTGCAAGGGCCCTGACTTTGTCATTGATGAAGTGAGACCCCCCGTCTGAAATCAAGACTCTAGGTACCCCGAACCGTGAAATGATATTTTTCCTCAAGAATTTGCAAACGATTTTAGCATCTGCAGCTCGGGCGGGGATGGCCTCAACCCATCGGCTGACATAATCCACAGCGAGCAAAATATGCTCGAATCCCTGACTCTTAGGAAATGGGCCCATGAAATCAATCCCCCATGCATCAAAAACCTCACAAAAGTGAATGTGTTGCATGGGCATCATGTCTCTCTGTCCGCAGGTTCCCATTTTCTGACAGTCAGTACATCTCTTCACGAACTCATCAGAATCCTTGAAGAGAGTAGGCCACCATAGGCCGGATTGAAGCACCTTCTGTGTTGTTCTTTTTTCCAGAATGATGTCCTCCTGCCTCAAGCTTGTGGCAGTATGTGAGGACGCTATGATGCTCTTCTTGAGGAATGCACCTCCTCCAAATACTGTCCCCTCCTTCATGATAAAGGACGGGATCCTCCCAATGATAAAACTTGGCCTTCGCCAGGAAGGTCTCGAGTTTCTGCCTGGGCCAACCTTGTGGAACCGTCTTGGCTACAAGATAGTTCACAATGTCAGCATACCACGGGAGCAAGGTGATAGCCAGGATCACCTCATCTGGAAATGTCTCTGTGATAGGTGCACTGGGCTCAGATTCCTCAAGATTCTCCAATCTGGAGAGATGATCCGCCACCACATTCTTGACTCCAGGCTTGTCCTTAATCTCAATATCAAATTCCTGGAGTAGAAGGATCCATCTGGTGAGACGTGCTTTGGCATCCTTCTTAGACATTAGGTACCGGATAGCGGTGTGATCAGTGTAGATGGTTACTCTAGATCCGAGAATGTAAGATCGATACTTATCAAGAGCGAAGACTAAGGCCAGCATCTCTTTCTCAGTCATAGTGTAATTCCGCTGAGCAACATCCAAGGTCCGGCTGGCGTAGTGAATGGCAAAAGGTAAACCATCCCTCCTCTGTCCAAGCACAGCCCCAACGGCAAAATCTGAAGCATCCGTCATGATCTCGAATGGGAGAGACCAATCGGGTGGCTGAAGGACAGAAGCTGAAACAACCATATTTTTAAGAGTTTCAAAAGATTCAAGACACTTATCATTGACAATAAACTCGCTGTCTTTTGTCAGCAAGTCAGTGAGCGGTCGGGCAATTCGACTGAAGTCCTGAATGAACCGTCGGTAGAAACTGACATGCCCCAGAAAAGACCGTAACTGACACAAGTTGGACGGTGGATTGAGTTTTCTGATGATATCCACCTTAGCCGGATCGACCTCCATGCCCCTGTTGGAGACGATATGACCAAGGACTGTCCCTTGAGTCATCATGAAATGGCTCTTCTCCCAGGATAAGACAAGATTGACCTCAATGCAGCGCTTCAACACACGGTCTAGGCAGTCAAGACAAGCGTCGAACCCGTCACCATAGACCGAGAAGTCATCCATGAAGACCTCTAAACAGTCACCCACCATGTCCGAGAAGATGGACAACATGCATCTTTGGAATGTCGCCGGAGCGTTACATAGACCAAAGGGCATCCGTCTGAAAGCATACGTCCCAAACGGACAGGTGAATGTCGTTTTCTCCTGGTCTTCAGGCGCAATGGCCACTTGATTATATCCAGAGTACCCGTCAAGGAAACAATAATGACTCTTCCCAGCTAACCGCTCGATAATCTGATCAATGAAGGGTAGCGGGAAGTGATCCTTCTTGGTGGCCTCATTCAATCGTCTGTAGTCCACACAGACCCTCCAAGAAGTGGGCACTCTGGTAGCGATCTCCTCTCCAGACTCATTGACAACTGTAGTGATACCCGTCTTCTTGGGTACCACATGTAGCGGACTTACCCATTTGGAGTCGGAGATGGGATAGATGAAATCGGCGCTCCACCACCTTGAAATTTCTTTCATGACTACGTCTCGAAGATTCGGGTTTAGCCGTCGTTGGAACTCACGCGATGGCTTAGCGTTATCCTCAAGATAGATGTGGTGAGAGCAAAGATTTGGGCTCAGCCCCTGGAGATCAGCTATACTCCAACCGATTGCCTTGCGGTTTATTTCAAGAACCTACATCAGACGAGATTCTTGTTCTCCAGTCAAATCTGCTGAGATAATGACTGGGTACATTTCTGGCTCACCCGCAAGGAATCTGTATGTCATCGACTGCGGCAGAGGTTTCCGTTCTGGACAACTGGGAGGTGGCAGATCTGGCTTCTGATATGTCTGTGTAAATGCTACCAGGTCTGCATGGGAGAACTCTCGCTCTGCATGAATTTCTGACGAAGGGCGGCCTGCTGAATCATCAGTAAACTGCACTGGCTCGCACTCTGTCATGGCTGTTGGCTCAGAAGGAATCAAACAAGGCAAATAATCATCAAAGTCATCCCAGTCAATGTCTAAATCCAAGGGATCAGAAGAAGATGAGCAAGAATGAAAATCATCAGCACCACTCGTCACAACACTGTCAGCCTCATGTGTATCCTCATCCAGGGATATGCTCTCCCGGCTCTCGATTGCCATGAGCCTGAGATATAGTGAATCTGGAGGCAAGGCGAGGGTCGGTGCTACGGGATCTTTCCAATTGGATTCATCATCAGTCATCTCAAAATCACAAACCTGGTGGATGTCTAGCTCCTCCTCTATCATCTGCTGGGCTTCGCTGGATTGCTCTGAGCATGCCAACTCTCTGGCTTTAGTCTCCTCGATCGTCTCTATTTGTATGGTTTCGCCCTCTACGCGAAAGCATACCTTCCCGCTATCATGGTCGGTCACCGCCTTGGCTGTGGCCAAAAATGGACGTCCGAGAATGATGGGGGCATCAGTTACCGTTCAGGAATCTCCATGTCCAACACAACGAAGTCCACGGGGAATTTCAGGCCCTGAATAGTAACGACTACGTCTTTCAATAACCCCTTCGGCCTCTTAGTCGACCTATCAGCAAACTGAAGGACTGTCCTGCTCCTAAGAAGAGGACCCAACTCGAATCGGTCGAGTAAGGCTGCCGGAAGAAGGTTAATTGAAGAGCCGCTGTCTAATAGAGTACAATCAAACTGTTGCTCCTAAATCTCGCATATGACATAGGGAGCTCCTGCGTCTGGTCGCTTGGCCGGCAGCTTGTTCTGTATGGTGCAGCAAGTGGAATGAGTGAGCACATGGATCTGATCTCTGTGATTCCTCCTCTTCCTGCGGATAGTGGTTTTCTCTTTCAGATTCTTCTTGAAGAGGGGGATGTGCTCAAGTGCCTCTTGTAGAGTCAGCTGAATGTGGAATCTGTCTATCATCTGATTGCTGAACTCTACCTGCTGGTCTTTTTTTGGATTTTCTTTTTTATTCCCCTTCGTCCGGCGGAGTGCCTCGGGGAAGGGGATGGTAGGGGCCTCCTCAGATGGAGGACTAGGAATCGGTTCCTGTGCATGTGAAGAAGGAGAGTCCATACAATAATCATCATTCACCACATATGGATCTGCAATTTGAACAGAAACCTTTCCTTTATTCATATTTTTGTTTTTTCTTTTTGTCCCCACAGTCCTTGGGTACAAAATGTGGCAACATCACAGATGGTGGTTCAACAAAAGTGGATGTGGTGGCCTCAGCACCACCACTAGCACCGGTCTTCGCGGCATCAGCACCGCGCTCTGGTTCATCATCCAAAATGGTGGCATCAGCACCACCGTCTGCAACTGGTATCACGACGGCATCAGCACCGTCGTCCTGGACTTCATCATGGGTGGCATCAGCACCACCGTCAACATCATCATGAGCGGCATCAGCACCGCTCCTCTGCTCCTCTGGCGCTCCTGATCCTACATCTGGTTGTCGCTCAGAAGAGGCGCGCCGGCTGGCATCCTACCGCTCCTAGTAGTAACAAAATCAGCATCATGATAGGAATAAGACATGTCACTCAAATAATCACTAGGAGAGGTATCCTCTGTAAACTCTACCTGCTCAGACTTTCTTTTCAGATTGTTCGGGTTAGGTTCAATCTGAGCTGGTATGGCAGCCTTCCCTTTGATAATCTCCCTCATCTCCTGCCGGAATTCATCCATTTCTTGCCTGAAGGATGCTCGCTGTTCTGAGAGCAAGTGGGCAAGATCATCGAGAGCTGGGTTCTCAAAAGCAGGACCCTGAGAACCGGATGGTTGTCCCTGCTGGAAATGGGGCTGTTGCTGCTGCGGTTGATACTGGGGGTGATGGGAATAAGACTGCTGAGGCTGCTGTCGCTGCCTCCACTGCTGTCCCTGATAGGCGGGACGAGGGCCACTCTGATATTGCTGCTGCTGGGCATACTGGGGCTGCTGGTGTTGCTGTTGTGGCTGGTTGTTCTGCTGTCCTTGGGCAGGGTTCTGCTGCTGGGAAGAGGATCCACCATTGCCCCAACGAAATCCGGGGTGATCACGACGAATCCCGGGCTGAGGGTACCGGTCGTACCAAATCACATTGACTTCAATCAATGGTTCCTGCTCAAAGGAGGGTGGAGGAAGAACGGCCAGTGGCTGCTCTGGCTGATAGACCACCATCTGCATATCCGTAGATGGCGGTTGAGATGGATAGTGCTGCAGCAAGGGAACCGGTTCTGCTTGAATGTGATTCACCTGTCGGTATGAGGTAGATGCCTGGTTGGAATTGCTGCTACTCGGATCAGCACGTGATCTGGGAGGCTGTTGTGACTGAGTTTGTGCCTCCTGAATGCACAAGATCTGCGTCTTTAGATCACTCATGGTCTTGGCAATCTGGTCCATCTGGGCCATGCCTTGCATCTGTTTCTTCTCGAGGATCTCGAGGCGGTCCAGCTTCTCACTAATGATGCCCATGTCAGCTGTGGCTGATTCAGCTTGGGCTGCGGCAGCTGACACTGTGTTGGGACCGGCATCAATGCAGGCGATCCTCTGAAATGATCCCGCTCCTTGCGGGGGCTTCTGCTGAGTGTAGACTCGGGCTTGGGCCGTCACAGTAGAGTTTTCTGCCATGCCTTCGTAGATGGCCCAGACGTCGTCTTCTCCCTTGGAGAAATAAGACCCACCGCAAGAGGCGTTTACTAGCCCCTGCAGCTCCGGTGTCAGCCCACAGAAGAAACTTTGCACGAGATTGGGCTTGGAGATGTCATGATGTGGACACCGGTCGATGAGCTCTCTGAATCGATCCCAGGCTTCATGGAACTGTTCATTTGGGATCATGACGAAGTTACTGATCATGGCTCGAGTTGCGTTGGTCCGGCCGAGAGGGTAATACTTCTTCAAGTACGCGGTCCGGAGATCTGCCCATGTGTCGACGAATCGCCCAAGGTGTTTGAGCCAATATGCGTCTCTATCAACCAAAGAGAATGGAAAGGCAATCATCTTGATGGTGTCCTCGGTCATCAACCGATCATGGATAGTGCTGCAAATCATCTCGAATTCCTGGAGGTGGAGGTGCGGCTCTTCGGTCGGCAACCCATGGAACTTGGGTAGAAGCTGGATAGTGTAGGGCCGAAGCTCGAAATCTCCGTGAATGGGCGGGAGTCTGATCCAGCGGTGCGTGAGGGATGCAGCTGGGTTATGCAATTCCCTCATAATGGTCTGCGGCGGTCTCTCAGCATCTGGATCGCCTCCTCCTGCATCAGGTCCTCCTCCTCCTCCACCGCCACCGCCCCCAGGTCGGTTCTCTCTCATCTGTGTTATCTCTCTCATCAGATCACCCATGAATGTTCCCTGGTCACGGATCTGTCTCTGCATGGTCTCCAGGGACACTAACAAGGAGTTGTTGATGGCCACCTGATCATATATGAATGGAGGGTGATCATGGTCATCTGGGTGCTCGCTTCTGTCTGCCATTACTGGATTTTCTGAAAAAGCAAAAGAGGCCATCTCAGGTGTTGTTGAATGAGCCGAACTCTGTGATGCACTGTATTCTGAAACAATTGGACTGAGAGAAGGAGAATGGGAAGGGTGGTCGAGGGGGAACAGGGTGGATGTGAACTCAAGCTCCGAGAGCGGACTCTCCGAGGTATTCCTAGATGAATGAGGAGGAGTGATGGATAGCGGTGCCGACAAAGTCAGCCTAAGAGATCTCCGTCCCATCATCTTGATTATTCGGGAAGAGCAGGGAAAATGCAAGAAGAAGAAGGAAGAAATGAGAAGCAAAATTGCGCACAATTGTGCTGTGTTTTTGATCTTGACCTTAGATAAAACTAGCAATCAAACGCAAGACAGGGGTGAATTCACCAACTCAACACATGAAGTCGTGAAGGTTCGGCTTTTATCTTTTCGGTTTTAGCTTGTATTCAAGAATTAATCTTTTCACGAGTCCTTAGAGCGCTACGCCTAAAGGAGAGAGAGAGTACTGCCGGAAGAGTATCCCGTACTTGTCCTCCTCCTGTGTAACCTGTAGCTTGCACTTTTTGAGGTCCTTGAGACCCTTCCTGGATCCCTACTCAGCCAAAGAATAAGAGAGGAAACCAATAGGCGAAACCGATACTTCGGAACTCGCTCGCAACGGAATCACCCGTGAGCGTGCAAGAACCTACTCGGACGCGAGACGATGAGACAGACACCCCCGTGAAGGCGTGGCCTAGGCTCGATACTTCGGACAAGGTCGATGCTCTACACAATAGCGAGTCACCAATGTTGACCAAGCCCTACTCGTCCACGTACGATAGAAGCGCCAATACTTCGGTAATCCAGGCGATACACAAGGCAGCCACAAGCTGGGTTTTTGGCTCTAATCCTTACGAAGCGCTCACCTCACTTGGAAGGAGACCTTCCCATGCAACCTAAAAACAAGTGAGGGTGTTACTCTCCCCAATCAATGAATCCAATTACCAATTTTATTTTTGGTCAAGGTTTTCTTAGCAGTCCCTTTTTTAATTTTTTTTGGTGTTATCGCTTCTTTTGAGTATATTCAAACAAGCGCCTAACGATTTTTATGTTTTCTTGATCCTACTTTGTCCAAAAACAGAGGGAGAATAGAGTCGGAAAAGCCGTGCAAGTCGACACAAAGATGGAAATCTCGCCTTTGTGCCTAAATGATGGATGCAAAGTAAGAAGACTTACAGCGAATCCCAGCTCTCTCCATGCGGGATGCAAAGCAGAATTTTATAAACCTAGTCTATATGCCGATATGCAATGCGGAAATCGTCCTAAGATAGGCAACTGCTAGCGTGAAGAACTACAAGTCAACCACCTATCGTCGATCCTAAGAGTCCGGTCTAGACCCTCCCCTCCTCTTCTCGACACATCGAGTTCAGGAGTAGCGCTTGATGGAGAGGGCTCGCGGTGCGGCGGATCTAAGAAAGGGGGCTAACTGTTTAATTTTTAACTAAGTCCAAATACGAGCTATAGGTACATGCAAAGGTTGTTAGTGTGTTTGGACCTAATTTAATCGATCAAGCAGGCCTAAATCTAAGAGCTCAATCCACAAAAGAAAGTGAAAATGAAATCAAAACTGGCAAATGACAGCGGCAAAACACGATAAAAACCGCGGTGAGCCCCCGGGTGAACAAACACCCGGAAATTAGGCCCGGTAGTGTCCAAGAGTCCAAGTGTACCTGTATTACTACAAATAAATAAGTCACTCTCTCACAGAAATAAAGTGCAACTAATCTAATCACTCTCTCTCAATCCTTCTGCTCTCTCCTGCCGGCTTGGCTAAAGAATAGCCGACTCCGCTTCCCAAGGATGCTCCGGGTCACCTAAGTGATCCGCCTCACTCTGCGGTCCCTCGCAAGAAGTTAAGAGAAAAGTGGTCAGAACAGCTCAATAAGATATATCAAAAATGTAAGAGATGGAAAATAAATCTATGGTAAACAATCACACAATCAAACAAAATGTGAACTACTCGTTGTTGCTCCCCGGCAACGGCGCCATTTGATAAACCCAAAATTAGATCGGTCTTGTGTTCCACACAAGGCGGGAGCACAGTCGAAGTGTCGACCAATCAAAATCTAAGTTTAATCAACAATTAACCCACACTACAGATCACGGAAATAGAAATAAATGTGGAGTTAAAATTTATTTTTAACTCTTCACAAATGATGTAAAGGGCAAGTATGCAGAGAGTTCGAACACAGGGAGCAAACAGGGTAATTCAAAAATATGTGCACAGGTGAGTGTGTGTGTCAAGTGTCTACACTAAGCAAGCAATCAAAGGAAATTTTGGTGGGTTTTTAATTTTAAATTTTTTTTATTTAATTTTTAATTTTGTATTTTGATTTTTAATTTTCTGATTTTTATACTTTATATTTTATATTTTTTTTCTTTTCAATATTGGAATTTATAAACAATGTAATACAAGACAAGATAAAATATTTATAAAAATGTGCAAAAATATCCAAAAATTCAGAAATAAAGTCTTTTTGGTATTTTTGTGGTTTTCTAGTGTTTTTGTGATTTTTGGGGATTTTTCAAGGTGTTTTTGATATTTTTAAATAGCAAAACAAGGCAAAACAGTGAAATCTGTGCTGGCAGTGAGTAAAATGAGAATTAAAATTATCAAACAGCACCCAAAATTTTTCACACTATTTTTAAAATAAAGAGAACAAAATAAAGAACAAACAGGAATAGAGTTTGTGATTTTTGGATTTTTCTTTGATTTTATATATTTTTTTTGAAATTTTTGAGTGTTTTTAAATTTTTAGTGTTTTTCTTTTGAGATTTTTAGTGATTTTTGCACTGACACTAAAATAGGATAAAATAGACACTAGGAAATTTTTTTGGAATTTTTAGAAGTGTTTTATTATTTTTTTTGACATTTTCTAAACTAGACAGTATACAAAAAGCATGTTTTTGATTTTTGATAAATATAAAAATAAAACAAAATCAAAAACTAGAATGATAGTGTCAAAGTACACGTGTCCAGGAACCTATCCCTATTTTTGTGGAATTTTTGGATTTAAAATGATGATTTAAATAAATACAACAAGCATCCAATCAATGAACAAGCCTGGCAGGGGTATTTATGCAATTTAGAAAACATCCAGGGTCTCACATGCAATTTTCCACAAAATATTGAACTGAATATTCGATTTATAGCACTAAAACACAATTACAAAACCCGCCTGGGTACCGTAGCAATTTTCCAACCAGGACGCGTGACTTGCACGCGCCTGGCGAGGACTAGAATGTAATATCCAAAACCCTGAGGGCTTAATTGCAAATTTCCCAAAAAGTTTACACGTGATACGAAAGTTTAAGCACCCAATGGAAATAACGATACCCTTGAGGGCCCTTCTGCAAAAAGCCCAGTCTCCTCACGCGCACAGGCACGTGAGGTGACGTGGCGAGGGTCCTAAGTGTGATAACGGAAAGTACGAGGGTCTTTTTGCAAAAACTACACAAATAATTAAACAGCGAATGAATGTTTGAGTTTTTAATATAAAATACAAAAATGCTTGGGGTGGTTTTCGCAAAATACCCCAGCTGCTGCGCGATCCGACGGTGTGGCGTGTGCCACTTATCCACGTGTCGTGCTCTTGACGCGCGATGACGGTTGACGATCCTGCGGCCGAGATTAGAAGATCTGCGACGAATGGACGGCTCGGGCGCGAGAAGATATAACGGTCGCTATGCTCCTGGAAGAACGAGGCTAATCGAACGGCCTGGAGGGGTGGACGAAGAACAGGGATGAACCCGTCGCGAGGCGAGTTTCCCAGGTCCCGATCTTCCGCCTCCGCCGCGAGTTGACGCTCCAAACTGCCTGGGAAGCTTCCTGGGAGATCCCTGCGTCGACCGGGGGCTTCAAAAAGACCGGAGGAGCTCCGGTGTTCACCACCGACGGAGGAGGAGCCGAGGTCTTCCAGGTATCACCGGTGGACGGACAAAATACCCTCAGTCACGTGTGAAGGCTCGAGTACCTGCAAAAAAGGGGTAAGGAGGTCGAGGGCAAAATGCCTCGACCTCAGATGGCTTACGACGGGGAGTGACAGGCGCTATGGGACTCGCCGGAGTTGCGCTCCGGCAAGGTGGGAGATGACGTGATTAGATGAGCGAATCGACGAGGGAAAATGCTCGGAGTGATCTTAGGGCTATGATGAACTATAAGGGGATAAAAAGAAATGCAAAACGGCCTCGATGGCCCGGGAGCCAGAGGGTAATTACCTCGACGGTGAAGCTCCACCGGAGGTTGGAACTCGCTCAGATCTTGGTGTATTCCGCCGCCTTGAAGCTCGGAGCGCGGAGCTGTCACCTCCAGGCGTCTCTTGCTCGCTCAAGGGGGGTGGATCAGAGAGTATTCACGGTTCAAATTTTCAAAAGGGAATCAGGGTTTGGTTTTAAGGGGTTGACGAGGGGCTCCATTGATCGATGTGAATCTGGAGCAGCAGTGATCCAATGCCCGAAATGAGCCAAGGGCGTGAAAGCTCTATGGAGGGGCTACAAAAGTCGTGAAGGTTGATTCACAAAATGATGAAAGGATTCGCCTCCAAAAAAAGGTTGAAAACGAGGTCAAACCTGCTGCTGACACAGCCCAGACCTGGGGCAGAGAGTTGACCTGCGGTCAACTTCTGCTGCCCCCTGGTTGGTCCACGTGGACCAACCAGAAAAAGGTCTGAGGAAAAAGATTAGAAAATTATTTAAAAATAATAAATGGCGTTATTTTAATTAGGTTATAAAATAAAAAATCTTTATTATTTTATAAAGTGTTTTATTCTTATTTTTATTTATTTTTATGACTTATATTTTTACAAGTTACCTTTTTAACCCTATATATGTATAATACCTATGTATTTTAGTATTTTATTTTTATTTTGTGTATTTTATTTTTATTAATTTCATATCTTATTTTCTAAAATTATAAAACACTTTTATATACACAAATATATTTTTATTTTATTTTTCTGATATGTTTTGTATCTTTAATAAATTATAAGTATAGAAAGTATAGGTATACATATAGGTATAATACCTATGTATTTATTTACAAGTATTTTTATTTTGCATTTTCTTTGCATTTTTATTCTGATTTCAATACACATATTTATTATAAGTAATATTTACAACATTATAAAAATATAAAAATGACTAAATAATGAATAAAGAATAAATTGAATATTTTATTCAGTACAGTGTACAACGGGGGTCCAAAAGTCAACTTTCAAACCGTAGCTCCGCCAAATGCAAAACCACTTCCATTAAATAGATTATTTTATTCTATATACAATTAAAGGTGAGTATGCTGCATTTGGATTTGTCAGTTGTGAGATACGGGTCTGGGAAGTTGGGATTCTGGATTTTTATTCAGACCATAACTTTTTATCTGTACATTATTTTTCTGTGAAATCAATTTTGTATTTTTCTTTATAAAATTATCTACAATTTTCATGTACAAAGTTTCTTTATTTGATGTATAAAAAGTGAAACCAAAAATAGGTCCTAAAATGAATAAAGAATGAATACAAGGTATAGGTATTTTATCTGTACTTTGGCCCTTATCTCTCCCTACTTTATTCCTTGTCGACCTATTCATCAAGATGCCTAGGTCTCGGGGGTTTTGGGTTATAAAATATTTACAATATTTTATTCTTTTTCTTTTCTTTATTTATTCTATAATTTTGGCCTTAATTACAGTATTTTATACACTAATATAATGCACATGCATGGATGCTAAGATGATGATTTTAATGTTATTTACAGGCATTTTCTAGAGTTTTTGCTGCCAAAATGATAGAATAAAGATGATGAAATGTGGATTCATCAGGAGGTTATTGATTACAATGACAGTAGCCATGGTTAAGATATGCTTTTTAGCTCGGTTGTGTTGGTTCTTGTGTAGCTGACTCTTTGATGTACATGCCTCTTTAAGTCCTTCCATCACATTAGTATGTATTCCATGGATTTTAATAAATGCACTTTTGAAAAGATATTTTGTAATATTTCAACAACATCATGATCAAACAATGTTGTTTTCAACTTTTTAACTGTTTATTTTTCATTGCTTTAGGAAAAAGAATATTTGCATCATCAAAAGTAAGATTTCTATTGATATGAGAATCATCTTGTACAGCTAGATGATTATAAGGGATACAATCATCCATTAAAAGGGGTGCAACTAAAAAAATACAAAATCGCCTATGTCAGCAAGCATGGGACCGGTTGTTGGTGCCAGCATCTCCTTAACTGACCCGGTTCGACCTTGGCTATTATTTTCTTTTTGGTCTTTTGATTTTGTTCCTTTTTTTTGTTTTCTCATCTGGTGTTGCTCCTCCTTCCCCAGAACTTGATGTAGGATCAGTTGATGCAGGAGATGATGATTAGCCCTTTGAAGCTTTATTCTTTCCTTTCATAGTGGCAGTTGGTTGTAGTGTCCCTCTCACTCTTTCTTCATATTCAAATTGGTCTGGCTGCTTGAGGAGGGTTTTCATGAACTTGTTTCTGACCACTAGGAGGTTTGTGGGGGGGGGGGTGCTCGACCACCATCAAGTTGGTGAAGAAAATGGAGAGCTTGATGAGGCGACTTTGTTAGTATAAGAGTGAGGTGAGGGAGACAAGGGAGGCCGACAGGGTGTAGGTAGAGGTTGAAACTGTTAGGTTTGATTAGGAAGAGTATTCTAGGGACTTGACTACATAGGGGTTGAAGGTGATACCTAGTCATTTGAAGTCGGTCATTGCAAAGGGCAGGAAGAGGGCGACATAGTGGAAGTATATGTCCAAATAGGGGGGATTAGTGAAGGATATGTGAACATGAAGTTCTTCCATACGGTATCCAGCAGAAGGCGGTGGAGAAACTTTATGCTTGTAGTAATCATGGGATACTCTCGTGTGGAGGGCGGAAATGAGATTGGGAGAGTGTTGATGAACTACTTTCACAACACATCAAATGGAAGTGGAGATAATGAAAGGAGGCAATAGTTTTTTGCACATCACGGAAGCATAAGAGTTGGATCATATCCGACAAAAAACAATACTTGTCACGCATGTCGCAGTTGCGGTAAAATTTAAAAAAAACGATGGAACTATATGGATTAGGAACTATTTCCAATCGATTCCATCAATATCATGAATATAAAGTTTACCTCTTGAAGTGTGATTGTGATATTCCAATGAGATAGAACGTACAAGTGTGGGGATGAACCATGTGACTCCTACAATCCGTGACGATGATCTGATACGTGAAGCTCCTGATTTTATCGTATGAAATCTATCTCCTTCTTTAAGAGCACGGGGTGTCGAAGAAACATAACCTCCACGTGAGATCAATCGAATAGATCTAGCAGCACGACAGTAGGGTGATGACTGCCATCGACTCCAAACCCCAAGGTAGGGGACAACCACATGGGAAGAGGAGAGAGGGAAGTGTGGTGTAGAGAGAGATATTATGGTCTCTCGTGTTGTTACTGTTGTAACTTGAGAAGGTAAGGGTTGCCTTTTCTTTTATAGAACATTAGGTCGTTAGGATGCACTCGTAATAATAATCAATGGTCAAGATTATAGTGACTCCAACTACAATTAGGATTAGGAGTTGATATATAAATTAACTCTTATCCATAAATAATTTTAAGACAAAAAAAATTCCATGAATTGAATTAGGAGAGAGAGACTCCTTAAGGGGGGGACCACCATGGTGGCTCCCACCAAGGTAGTCCCACCCTAATTAGGAGTGGAGAGCATCCTCTCTCCTTATTCCACTTGATGTGATCTCTATTACATCAAATCTTAAACCATTGAATTAATTTGTCAATTAATTATCATCATATAATTCCAAATTATTTGTGACAGTAGCTAGTAGACCATTTATAGTTATAAATCACAACTAAATGTAAAACACATTTGCATTTAATTGTTCAATGTGAATCCAATTCACATTAACATTAAAATTATGATCTTATTCACAATTAAGTTGCAATAAAATATTTTAGATTATATCGATAATATTCATGATTGTTATGGATAGAGTTATCCACATTAATTTCACCCCAAGATAATTAAATACAATTTAATTATCTCATATGTCTCTCTACACATGTCCAAATAATATGAATCATATTCACATTATTATTGATACTAGATCTTATTTAATTATCATTATTTTTCTTTATTTTCCAATAACCTGATATTTTCTAACGAAATAATCCTTGAACCTTTTTAAGGATAGTGTGCCTTCTCCTCGGATACTTGGAGACAAGGACAACACGATTGCATAAGCCATGTATAGTGACTTGGAGCATGAGATCTAATCTCACTTACAGATCTAGAGGACCACTCAAAGATGTTTGATCATGTAAAACATGATACTTGATCTTCTCATTTACGTCTGAGTCCAATTCAAATCAATTTCTAACTTCTGGACCAAGATTGGAGAACAAGACTACTAAGCGGAGTCACTGAAATCCTAACATGCTTCATCACTCTCTATCAATCGAAGTGTCATTGTCAACAATCATTTAAGATTACATCACCCTTGAGTATTTATAATACCCATACATCCTACATATTGTAATATTGTGGGAACTTGAATTTAGGATCTCATTTGAACTATCTCCTTCAGTGTGAGTTTTATCTTTGAGTTTTTCATTCGATTATTGTTAGTTGGTATCGATCATATGCTTTTCAAAAGCTTATATCATACATACAACTCCAGCCCTTCTTCCAAATCTAGATGACCATCGATGGAATATCAGCTGGTCTCATGTCTAATGAGTGAGCTCATGTCCTCCAGTTCAGTAGTGAACCTAAATGATCCCTTCATATATCATATTAGTCACATATCCTCATATGCACACCATCGCACCCGTGTATAGATCTTGACTAGATCATCAACCTAATGGCTTGTCAAATGTACATATTTAGACATATAGTAATACATTTATCTATGGTTAGAGGATATGTGCCTATATGTGATAATAAACGACATAGGTCTTAGTTATTTTAATTAACTTAACTCATCTGATACCCCTGAATCTATATTCCTATGTAGAGGACCTACATCAAGAAGTTGGTCAGGTGTCAATCTTTGGAGTAAGGATTGACATATCCTTTGTGATATCATAATCACCAAGGTTTCTCATGCTGACAACATTGTTCATCCCCTTAAGACATTGTTGATCCCCTTAAGAAACCTTTATCATAAAAGATTTTCGACTAATATGTATTGAGTATGGGTTTATGAGGGCTAATGGGAGATTGTTTGGCATGTGAACCATGGGAAATCTATTTCTAAATTAAATATTACATCAATAAAAGTTATTGATTTTCACTCCCTTTCTGATATTGTATTTATCTAAGTGAATGCACTTATTAATAGGATCCTTAGTAAACTTAAGGTTACGTAGCATGGCCATCTTGATATCATACATCTATTGATTCAATGGTTAAATCATAGAGACCGGTGAAACGGTGAATATCTAAAGAGTCAGATTTAGGACTCAACCGCACCATCAAGTGATTCTAAAAAGGGAAGATAGGGGCAGTTAGGATTTCTTAAGGAGTCTCTTGATTAATAGAGAATAAGTTGACATCATCCCCTCTTTATATAAGAGAAGGGCACCTACTATGGTAGAAATTGTGATCTCTACCAAGATTCTCCTAATCATGAATTTTAACTTGATCAGTTTAATATGAACTTGAATATTAAATTTGAGGAATCATAGTCATCAAAAAAATATGTGAATCATATTCACATAAATCCAATGTCAAGTATGAGTCATATTCACATGCCCAACCTAATTAGCAATACAAAAACATTTCCTATCTATTATTCTAACTCCAAATTTTTTAAATGAAGAGATTATGGATAATGAACTTGTATTTGCATTGGAATTCCTAATTGAATTAGAATTATTGATTGTATCAAGATTCCTAATTGAATTGGAATTATTGATCGTATCAAGATTCCTAATTGAATTAGGGATTCTTAGAATTATGCAACATTATTAGATACTTAGAGATAATGACTAAGGGATTATGTATAGATTGTGTATAATAACTTGATACCATACTAAATACGATACCATGGTTAAGAACCTTTTGAGATATCCAGTCAAGTTAGATATTGAACTGCATCGCCAATTATTTTGAACTCATTGAGATAAATTCTCAACTCTTTGGATCTTGATTTAGTTAGATGAACTAAAAATTACATGTTAAACATTACTCATATGGTCTCTAAGTGAAATCACTAAACCCTTCTGATTTCTTTATTCTCTCAAAATTGAAGACTCATGGTATACAATCTATTACGATAACATCAACCTCGAGTGTTCTTAATACCCGTTTGTCTGACACATTGGAATATCTTTTTTAATCCAAAGTATGTGTTCCCATACTTGCATTTCTTCTTTTAGGGTTGAGCAAAAGATTTCTCAATCGACTATAGGGCACAAAGCATCAATTACATTCTTTGAAAACGCATTTTGATATTCTCATAATTTTTTAAATTTCCTAATATAATGACTATCGGTGGATTCCATTTTAACACAATGTCTCACGAATGAGCTCTTGTCTTCATGTTTATATATTATAAACTAGTTCGATTTTTTTGAGAGATCATAGATCTCATATGCCTTTAGATGCACATCAAGTATTCAGTATATAGATCTTGGCAGACCATCAACCTATTGGTCTACCAAACATAGGTACTCAAGCATATAGTTGTTTATCTATATCTGATCAAATGATGAGTGTGTCTCGTAATAGTTTACGATAGAGTTCTTAAAGCAATTGTATGATACACAGAGTGGCAAAAGTACGCATCCCTAATAGTGGATAAGAACCTTCTCATAAAGCAAACATAAATAAATTTGGCTTCAAATATAAAATGATATAAGGTATAATAACAATGCATTTATACAACTTCAAATAAAATTAATATTTATAATCTTCACGTGAGGTTGATCAAGAACACCACCCACCACACGTCTACCAAAGCACAAGCGAGCCCTCTTAATAGTTTCATACTTAAGTAGGAAGCCCTCAATTTTATGTGAAAATATTCAAATGTTACCTCGCTGAAAGTAAGGCTATAAAGAACTCGTTGTCACTTTAGTAGTAAAATCATAAAAACATTGGAAGAATTGTGCTCTTGCACTGTGTGGTGTACAAATTTTTTATGTAAAGAAATGGTTAGGCCTGTAGGATTATGTTGCTAGTAAATAATAAGGGTAGAATAACGCATAAACAAATAAATAAAATCTAGTATACATTAGAAGTTTATTCCATTCAACTTGGCGATGCCTACTTATTTTGGCCCATGTTCAAACTCATGAAATCATGTGTCGCTATGCTACTTGCGAGAATGAATCGCATACAATGGAAAGAGTATGTGACACCGTAGGTAAAAATATGTAGGGTTTTTATCACTTGTGCCCCTCCGAGATATCGCAATATCAGTTATGCCCCTATCTTTTTAGTAATATCAATTGTGCCCCTCACTTCTTGCTATTTTATCACTTCTGCCCCTTAGGTTAGTGACCGTCCATCCACAGTGCAAACAGACATTAACTTTAAGGACATAAGCGGAATTAATTTAAAAAAAAGGTTATGTGGTCATTTTACAACCTCTTTCTCATCCTCTTCTTCTTCCTCCTCTTCCCCCATCCTCTTCCTCCTCCTCCAACCTCCTCCTCCTCCCTCTCCGCCCCCGCCGCTGCCCGACGCCGCCCAGCTCCGCCCCAAGCTCCCCGCACCTCCTCCCAGCCTATCGCCCTCGCCCCTGCCCCATGCCGCCCAGCTCCGCCCCGAGCTCCCCGCACCACCTCCCATGGCTCGCCGCCCCCGCTCCTGCCCCGCGCCGCCCAGCTCCGCCTCGAGCTCCCCGCACCTCCTCCCAGCCCGCCGCCCAGCCCCGCACCCCCTCCCAGCCCCGCAACTCCTCCTAGCCCGCCGCCCCCGCCCCTGCCCCTGCCCCCTCCCCGGCATCATGCTCCCTCCCCTGGGCCACCCCCTGCTCCCCCTCCCCCTGGGCCTCCCCCTCCTTCCATCACGGTCCGCCCCGAGCTCCTCCTTCGAGCTCCTCCTCCGCCCCTGATTTTTTTTACCATAATACCCTTCTTAACTACACCATGGTTTGAATAAACCATGGTTATTTTAATTTTTAATGGTCAATACGACGGAAGGGCACAACTGATGATGGAGAAAGAAGTGAGGGGCACAACTGATATTACCAAAAAGATAGGGACATAACTGATATTGCGATATCTCGGAGGGGCACAAGTGATAAAAACCTAAAATTTAATTAATTTGCAACTATATTTATATTTTCATGTTATTTATTTTTCCATATTGAAATAAATTATAGGAAAATATGTGTTCCCGATATTTTCATATAAATTTCCTTTAACTATTTACATAGAATTTTCAATTTAAAAATAAAATATATAAGCATACCAATATTACAGGGAAAAAATAAATGCATACATAAACATATAGTCCTTCTAAATTGTTGGTAAAAGGAATTGAAATGCATATAGTCAGAGTCATATGTTATTGCAAGAAATACATGAATATAAATAAATAGTTAAGTATATACATTAGAAGATCATACCTTTGATGTATTTAATTATATTTGCCTAGAAATACCTTAAAGAAATTGATAGAAATTTTAATTTATGATGTTAAAATATTATCTAACGTTAAAAATTTTATTGACAGAGAATATTTTGTATTACATGTAACAAATTTTATTGATAAAGAATATTTTGTATTACATGTAGAAAAGAAAATAATATCAGAAAAAATTAAAATTTCTAAAATAAGTTATGAAGTAACAAATAATAGAATTAAATCATATTATTAAAAAACATATAATATTTTTTTAAAGATATGTACATGGGAAAACAAACTCAAGAAATGAAAAAAATTACAGAATAACGAAACAAAACGTAGGAAAAATTTGCTACATGAATAAATGAGTCATGAATAAAAGGGCATGCATTTCCAAATATTGTAGGTGAGTTATATATAGCAACATATAAACTACTGCTATATCCATAGCGTTTTTTTGAACTTGAGATAAGACTCTTTATTTTGAAAACAATATAACTTGTACATGCATCATAATATAGGAAGAAATGTGCATAATTAAACATGCAAATTAGAGATCATTAAAACACATATATGCACATATGCCCACATGAATACATGCGCACACACATATTCGAGGTTATAATAGTGATATATAAAAGTTAAATATATTGTTATGTTATAATTCGAAGCTAAAAGAAAGAAAACTTAAAAAATACAGGGCAGTTAAATTTTCAAAAGATTAAGAAGTTGTTCAGAAAAATAGGAGGTGGACATCTATTTAAATAAATTTTAGTGTGGTGTTAAAAAATTTAAAAGAAAAGCAAGCGGTGAGGAAATAGATAAAAATTGGAGAGAGAGAGAGAGAGAGAGGAGGGTAACTTTTCTAAATTTGACAATATGAAAAAGAGGGAGAAAGGAAGGTGAGAGACTGAATTACGGGAGAGGAGAGAAGGCCGCCGGGTGGAGAGAGAGGGAGTGGATAGATAGAGGGGGTGGAGAGAGAGGGAGGGCGGTGTAGGGTAAGATGAGATGAAGGCTAGAATGCCACGTGGCTAAAAGCTGGGGTAGAACCCAACTTTAGTAGTAGTAATAGATGTTTTTTCTGCATTGTCTCCTCCCTCCTATAACTTCATATTTGATTATTAATAGTATTTCTAAACCTGAGACAATAATGTCATGAAACAGTATTTTGATATTGCCTTCGGTAAAAGCCTGCAATATCTGATAAAAATGGTTAAAAAGTAAAAAAGAGGTAAAACAAAACATAAATATGAGCAGTTGTCCTATCTGAGAAAAGTCAGAAAAAATCCAGCACAGCACTGCAGCAGATAAAGAAGGCAAATCGCTATATAAAGAGGGAAATGGTAGCATAAATACCATTCTAGGTATTTATCTATGGGACATGAAGTTTCTACAAGTGAAAGGGCAAATCACAATATCTTAGGAGCTCGAATGGAGGATCCTGTCGAAAAGCGAGGATTCTGTCCACAAGCACACGCACGCACACAACACATTCGAAAAAGGTAGCATCATAAAAAGATTGTACAAAATATGATGGTATGTTTTGACAAACTATGCTGGTATGTTTTGATTTGAAATAAGCAACAAACAGATTTCTCCAGAAGTTCAATTTAGAGTTACAGGCAGATAACAGATCTTTAAAATTAGAGGCAGAAGAGAGAGGTTCGCCCGGTAGTCTATCTGCTCGTTTTAATCTTATGCGTGCAGCCAACTAAGCAAATATCTTTATAGGGATTTTCTGGAGATCCTCGGATGTAGCATGGATGGCTCAGGTGTCCGCGTCAGGTCCGTCAAGATCCAAAAGTCTGCTCCCTTGGCAGGAACAATCATTAACATGTTACATCCTAGATTTTTAGAAGCCAATGTAAAATAAATTTATTTTGTAGACAAACACCAAACATCTGTAACAAATATGCTTTCTATTCGCCAAAGTAGCAAACATGCAACATCTGACAACATCCCAACCTCAACCTTGACGTTCAACGAATTGCTAATCAGTGTGCTTCACTCCCTGCATCGAAATGGGGGAAAAAGACAACATTCACCAAATAAATAATGGCATAACCTGCATATATAAGATGGCAGTTATGCTTATATAAGATGGCAGTTCAGAGAGAGTAACAAGTTTTCGCTATTTGCAGCAACAAAACCACTTACAGAAAAGGTTCATGATCTGTAAATTAAAAATATGGAAGTTTGCATAAAAACAAGATATCCAGGCTCTTGCCAAGACCACTTTCCTTCGTCAACTCCTGGATCACCGCTCGGATATAGAATGCGAGTTGGCGACTCTCGGAGAGGGTCAAGAAACAAGACCTTGTCGCATCGTTATCTAGTTTATTGAGATATTTCAATCAGTAGAGTGAAGGACTTCCTCGCGAAATACAGGGAAAATGAGAAGACAAAGCCATTGACTGAGGGGTTTCAGAGTCGTTGAGGCAGTTCTAGTAGTAGAAGGCAAGTAGTTGATTCATATCCCTATTCCCGGTCTCACCTTCCTTGCGGTAGCACTAATAGCAAGAAGGTTTGATTCCTAATTACAAATAGGTAAGGATGGAGATAGAGATTCCTGGCCCACCTATTAATAGGAACATTAGCAACAAGGTATGATGGAAGGCTTGGTTCATTCCTCTAGATAGCCGCTTCGCTCTCTATTTTCTTCTTCACTCCACTTAATTGTAACCGAAGACAAGAAAAGAGGATGTACCCCCTCCTTATTGATTGATAGTGGGACCCCCCTGAAGCCCAACGCCCTTCCCCCATGAGCCCCTGATGTCAGGCGAGATCACTAAAAGGTAGTGTAAGATAAGCAAAAATAACCTCAGCAGTTACTTTAATAGATTAGATTGTAGAAGCTTTATATATAGCTAGTTTTTATTATTTCTGATGTTGATTTTTGATTTTTTTTAATAGTTAGTTGAACTTGATAAAAACATGCAGGTGGAAGAAGCATCCGCTTCAACTTAGTATCCATCATCCCTATAGCAATCCCAAACAAAAATTGACTCAGAAAGAACCGGTTGGGCAAAATTTTTCATTTAAACTAAAAGATAAAAAAACAAGAAATGAAATAAATAGTCCAGAAAGATCACTTGTTTTCTTTTATTTGTACATGTCTATTAGTATCCTTGCAATATATGAACCAATCAGAAAGTCCTAACAAGACTGGATTGAAAATTTTCAAATCAAAAAAGGTGGATACCAATTTGAAAGCATCTGTGTATGTGGATATATGCATGCATACACATCACATATGTACATGGTCGGACCTGTGTACTATAAGGGAGGCTCGTGCCTCCTCTGATATTCGTGATTCCTTGTTATCTTTAACACCCTAAACTTTTAGTAACCTTAATCCTTTACAATTAATCCTTTACAATCGTGATAACATGCATTCTTCTAGTGTGCCCCCTCCCCCCTTCCTCCACTCTCATAGGTGCACCTCCCTCGATTTCTATCTATGCATAACGTAAGTTTCACCATGTAACCCCCTTAATCCTTGAGTATCCACGCTACATGCAACCCTCCATCTCCCGAAGAACCACCATGCCTCCACACAACCTTTGTTCCATCTTCATACGGTCATGTGTTCTCATACATCCACCGTTCATTTAACTGCTCCATGTACCACAGATTTTTGAGAAAGAAACTCCATTAGAATTATGGAGGGGAAGAACAATCAACACAACAAAATGTGTCTATACAAACTTTGGAATATGTAGCTACACCCGTTGTTAAATATAGAACAAATATTTTTCACTTCAAAAAGATGTTTTTATACATGAAATTAGTGGCAACTGATAAATTTGTTGATATATCACTTGTTACGATTCATATGACAATAAATATCCGTTGCCTTATCATTAAAATTTTACAATGATTATTGCTAAAAAAATAGCTATGATTATCACCATTTATGATGACAAAGGCATAAATCAAGTGAAATCGTAGTTTTGCCTCGTAAATAAAGAAATTATGATAATTTAAGTTGTTTTAACATCAATACAAGATTCCTCTGACATTTCCCCTAACATGGAATCATGGGTCAGTGATACAGATGTGTGCAAAGATATACATGCATGTATGTATACACTTAAAATCACATGCATACATATGTCAATACCATGCCTCAAAAAGTCAATTTCAGTGGTTTCGCTAGATTTGAAAGAAAAATATGAGTGACATCAATATTTCGCCTAAGTTGGCCAAAAATGAGGGAAATGCACACAAATTTTGATTTTTATGGGAAATTAAGGTTTCCAATGTTTTTTGATAAATAACAAGGAAATATACACTTATTTGCTAGAACATACGTCATACAAGTTTTATGTAATAATGACATCTACACTGCACATGTTGATAGCATGATAGCCTTGATATGAGGAACATTAAGGCATGCAACAAGAATTTCGAAGTTTAGTCATGAATATGGAAGTTAAAATAATAATTCAAATATAACTCAAAGTTCACAAGGTACAAAAAAAAACACAAAAACTCAGTCATACCTACTACTAAGTAATTCAGAAGAACCAGAATAACCAATAAGTCTGCATGGAACTGATTGTCCTATGTGCTCTCCTACATATCTTTTCATTTGGGATCTGTTGAGATATATTTCATATTTTTCCTACTTCATGTACTTTCATTTCTTATCATGGTCCTATTATGTAATTTACTCAACAGGCGTTCTCTCTATATAAGAGAACCCTAAGGCCTCCTAATAATGCAATTCAGTATTCTCTTTCCATATGTAAAAAAAGCGACAGTCCTAGACCGGAGCTCTGGTACTCTCCCACCCTCATCCTCGCCCTCTATCCCTTATATCTTTCTTCTCGATCCCGCTACCAATGGTCTAACGCCACGGTCGGGACTCCCCAGTGCAATCGCCTCGATTCAGCAACGCTGCAAGGGGTCTCGTGACTCCCCAATGCTGCCATCGAAGGGCTCCTGCAGTGCCCTTTGTTGATGCTAGATACCGTGGGGGTTTGAGGGGGGGTCATGCAACACCCCCTGCCATGAAAAGAGCCCTAGATGGCATCGTCTTGATTCACGTGGTCTAATTTTGTCAACAAATTCCCTAATTCGGGTCTTTTTTGTAAAATCAGACCTACGGATCCTTTCGTGCGCCCTAAAGCAACCTCTTGGTTGATGGAAATGGTTGTATGAGTCAAGTTCTGTTTATTTTTCTTTATCTAAAACCCTGGCCCATCGTGAAGATGGACGGGAGTAATTACAAGCAATGGCCCATACAATTTACGACTTAGATGCAGTGCAATAACCACGAGCACATTATGACGCAACCAGAGTTAACCGTAAGACTAGAGCAAATGCTTCATGGAAGCAAGATGATGTGTACGCACGTATTTGGCTCTTTAGGACTCTTACCACGGAGATAGCCAATGATATTCCACATTAACCCAGTACCAAAGCAATGTATGATATCATGGTTGTCACATATGATCAAGGAATGAGATTAAGATCCTCTAGTTGCAATTTGACATTTTCACGGCCAAACGGAATGGTCATCCTCAACACAGCTTCAATTCCGCGGGCATGTCCGACAAGCTTCACAACTTCATGTCAATGACTACATCTATTACGCAGCAGATGGCATACAAAAATGTCACAATGGTTCAAGTTTTTCTAGTTACCCTAGACCCAAAGTATGAGGCAACACGCACCCTCCTATAGAGGAGGCTTACAGCTATCTTAGCAAGATAATGATCCCATCTATTGTCACTACACATACCTCCTTAGCAAGGACTGCATCTTGCGACAGGGGAGGTACTTCTCAGTTCAAAGGGCATAGTGCCTATGACAGAAGAGGCAGACATCAACGTTGTCCATGTACGTAATATCATCGGCCTTGTCATTCTGAAGAGACATGTTATCTGAAGCATGGATACCCCCTATCAGCTTGTGTGGCCAAGCAAGCTGGGCATACTGTCACTTCTGCTCCTAGTATCAGAAGTTGGATGATATTGTCTCCAACCTGAGGGAGATGATAACTCATGTTATCGCCATGACTAGTGCACCTACAGATAGTTCAGATGTTGTAACCACTGCCAGAGCCTCTAGTAACTCCTTACGCATAGTTTATGCTCTTACCACTTATTGTTAGAGTATGAGTCATTATCATGTAAGATGGGTAAATGGATCCATCCAAGATCCATTTACCACATCTAGAGTTTAGTCCCGCATCTACTGGTTATGGGACTTTGAGGGTCTGAGGAGGCTATATAAGAAGCCCCAGACTCTTGTATTCAGTGAGAAAGTGCAATGCATAAATCAGCCCTTTGAGACATTCTCATGCGGTTTTATCCCGCTCCTTAGGTGGTAGGGTTCCACGTTAAATCCCGAGTTCTTCATTTCTTTATTCTTTATTTCTCTGATATGCTTCCGCATCATATTTTCTAACATGTTATCAGAGCGGGTCGATTCTCGAGGATTATTTTATGTTTATGATTTGTTCAAGATTCAAGTTTTTGTAATTTTTTAGATCTGTTCAAGAGTTCTAGGATTTCATTAAACCCTAATCAGTTTGATTCTATGATTGTGGCGATCTCTTGAGATATGCGTGAATCGAAACCCTAATCAAGGTTGTATACAAAAAGATGCTCCAGATGATGGCTAATGCAATCTCCTGGGCATGCATAGCAAGTTCTCCAGGTGCAGATGGCCTCTCTTCTCCAAGCACAATTTTCCCTCACACACCACCTCCAAGGGGATCCATGATCGGGCCTTAACCATACTTATCGCGGGTCTCAACCCTTTATCGCCTTCGGGCGGAAGCCCTATACATGTGATGTTCCAGATCCCAGCAGGTGTGTCGCTGCTCCTCCAGATCTCGATGTCGAGGTGTGTTGCTGACAACGAGATTGAAAGAGGGTTCCAATTGGGAACCCTAAATATCCAAAAAAGGGGGGGCAGGTCGTGCTGCCCTATGCTCCAGACGGAGCATCTCCCACAAGCGGAGCCACAGATCCCCTTCAGATCCTCCATCTACGTGAACCTCCCCTCCAGTGGTGTCACCCCCTTCACCTTCGACACCCCCCCCTTTCCTCCTCTCGAAACCGCTAGCAGGCCAAGCGGCACCCTCCTTCCCTTTTTCGAGGGGCAGCGGCAACCCAGCAGGAAGCACCAGGCTGCTCCTCCTTGCACACAACTCCTCTCCAAGAGGAAGCGATGCTCCTTCGATCCCCTTGGGAGGCGGCATTCTTCAAAATTGTCTGGCGGCAGCAGGCGTCGAGTAGTAGAACCCCATCAGGGGCGGTGAATGTTTGAGAAGGGTTCCCAAGTAGGAACCCTAAATAAGCCCCAAGGGGCCTCCTACAGTTTGGCCCGGAAAGAAAAATAAAAAATTGAGAGAGGTTGACATAAAAAAAGGGGGGGAGAGGCCCAAAGAAACCAGGCATGCACTAAAAAATGATGAGGTTGCATTTGGTTGGGTCCTATTTGGGTCAAATTTAAAAAAAAATGAAAAAGACGCGTACAAACGAAAAGTCGTACGCAAGAACAAAATTGCAAAAAAAAGGAGAAGAAAAGCTGGAAAAATATTATGAACGGCTTATTTGAGAAAAAAATTAGGAAAGCCGAAAAAAAGAAGATATGAGATCGACTTTTTGTTTCATGTTCTCCTCATCTTTCTTGTCTTTCCCCAACTTGGTCGACGTCATTGTTTTCCGATCAGTCTTGGAAAAAAGAGAGTATTATGTAAAGTCATAGCAGGCCAGATTGTTAGATTCTCCATATTCAGATTCTCCAGGCCAACCAGTTTTCCAGACTTTACAGATGATCCAGACTCAACGCTAAATTAAATCCGAATCTTCAGTTTCAGACACGCGCATGTATGTGGTCTTCAGTTAGATGTGCACATGTATGCCATCATCATTTATCGCGGTCCCCAATTTTATTTTTGGTCAGAGTTTTCATGTGGTTTCATAGGGACTCCTGAGTAGAGATCCCATTCTCTGAGCCAGTATGGGAGAGATCCAGTTCTCCGACGAGGAGGCTTCTTCAGACTCCATTCTCCAACGACTGTGCACTCCGACGAGGATTGTTTCCACGGCTTTTTCAATTCGACCCTTCAAAGAAAAGTAGTTGTCTACATATTGTGGCGGGCCAGAGTACTCCGACGAGGAGACTCATTTCAGTTGCAGTGACTCTGACAGGTGCAGTATAGAGCACATGGTCTCCGACGAGGAGATTCAGTTCAACTCACTCCAGTCCGTTTGTCCTCCTCACCTACATGGCATGAGAAGCAACATCATCGACATGCGTGTTGAGTTGATAATGTTCGTAGTGTCATGTAGCGTGAGTTTAAGATTTCTTTTTGTTTGTCCAAGCTAAGCATTGCATGCTCCACCTTGAGGGGGGAGTATTAGAGTGTGTGTCATTATCATGTAAGATGGGTAAATGGATCCTTCCAAGATCCATTTACCACATCCAGAGTTTAGTCCCGCATCTACTAGTGTTGGGACTTGGAGGGTCTAAGGAGGCTATTCAGTGAGAAAGTGCAATGCATAAATCAATCCTTCGAGGCATTCTCCCATTGTGTCATCCCACTCCTTAGGGGGTAGGGTTACACATTAAATCTTGAGTTCTTCATTTCTTTATTCTTTATTTCTCCGATACGCTTCTCTATTATATTTCCTAACATCTATTATAAGATAGATATTTCTTATTGAAAAATTTTATTTGATGTTTTTCCCATTATTGTTCGATTTATAAATGAAATAAAGACTCAGTTTGGTACATCTGTCAAGGTTATTATGTCCAATAATGCTAGGAAATTCCTCTCACGTGATATGCAGCCCTTTCTGTTGTCGTCTGGGTCTTACATCAGACTACATGTGCTCAAATGTCCCAACAAAATGGGTTAGTGAAAACAAACATTAGCATATCCTTGACATTATGCACCTTGTTCATTGATGATCATGTTCCTTGGATATATTGGTGAAATGCAGTTCTCACTACCATGTTTCTCATTAATCATATGCTCTTTACCTCTATTGATGAGCAGGTTCCTATTGAGGTCCTTTTCATAGTGTTACTCCTAAAGTTTTTGGATGTTTATGCAAAGTTTGAACGAGTCTTTTTATGGAAGTTTGTCCTTTTCTTCTCAAAAAAAAGAAAATTTGGGATGTATGTCTTTCGTTCACCTACTTGGTTGAAGCAAAGACAAACTAGTTACCAAAGTTGTAAGAAGAGTATACGTACGATACATTTGGAATTAAATATCAATGCTATGACCCTTCATCTAGGAAGCACTGCATCACAGATGTTACATTCTTTGAATCCCTTCCCTTTTATTCCAAGTTTAGAATAGATGTGTCTCCTCCACCTCACATAACAAACAATGCCCATCTTCATGTTCATATTCCATAGGATGCTCCATACAAGACTACTACTTTGCAGAGACATGCCCCTTATGAGCATGCACCATCTTCCCCTCATGTATATCCTTCAATTGAAGTTTCATGGATTAATGGCATTTCTGCATCCATGGACATAGAAATATGTGAAGTTGACCAAGTGAGTGGTGCGACTGACCTTCCTAATGACGTCAAGAAGGGGACCATGCAATGTACCAAGCATCCCATTTGGTTTCTATGTCCTTTTCTGGACTTAGGCCCTCTTATAGACAGTTCATTGAAGAACTATCCTACACAACCATCCCTTATACTCATGTCGAGGATCTTCATGCTTCCAGATGGCGGCTAGCATTGGAAACGCAATACCTTACATCTCGTTGATCCACCTAGGGACAACAAGGTAATTGGATCCAGATAGGTATTCACAGTGAAATACAAGCCTGGCAGATCAATTGCTTGGTACAAGACTCGTTTAGTAGAAAAACAATTTACACAAACCAAAAGTGTTGATTTCTTCAGTACATTCTCCATTGTCACGGTGCAAATCAGTACATTCTCCATTGTCACGGTGCAAATCCTCATGGTAGTTGTAGTACAACTCGACTAACCCTTGTATAACTTGATATAAAGATTTTTTCTTTATGACTACCTTCATGAAATAGCATACATGCAACAACCACCTAGGTTTGAAGCTTGAGGGGAATGTCAAACGGCGTGCTTATTATACAAAGCCATATATGGGCTTAAACAGGGCCTTCGCACTTGAATCCAGAAATTATCAGAAGCACTAGAGTCTGGACCTCTTCTGATCATCAGCAGGAAATTCTTTGTTTGTATTAAAGAATAATGTGGAACTATGGCAATGCTCGTTTATGTAGATGATATCATCCTTGCAATAGATGACTTTGACTGCATTACAGAAGTAAAGAAGCGGCTATTTGAACAATTTTGAGATCAAATACTTAGGCCTACTACGATAATTTATGGGGATTGAAATAGCTAAATGCAAGCGAGGTCTAGTTATATCCCACCGAAAGTATGCAACCGATCTTCTCCACAAGGCAGGGATGCTAGGATCCAAGCTAGCACATATACTTATAGATCCCAAGGGACGCATCTATGAGCTAGGAACAGTTGAAGATACATGTCATAACAAGCGATTAGTGGGCAAGTTGTTGTATATAACCACTATAAGACCAAATATATCTCGTAGTTCATGGACTCGTCTACTTCAACCCATTTCGACTCATGCATGATGGCCATATATATACATTCAGTCATCTCCAGAGAAAAGAGCATGTTGTTCATCAAAGCCAACACTTTCGATCTAGCGATAGTAGAGCGATAAGTATAAATTGTGACTTTAGACCCAAGAAGATAGGATATGAAGTTCTCAAGGGTGAAAACCACAACCGACAACTATGTCTTTGTAATAGTGTAGTTTCTTTGTGCTTCATCTATTGTCTTGCTAGTGTAGTGAATGATATAGGGCACCTTGTCTTTCCTTTGCCCTAACACAACTCCAACTACATAGTCTGATGCATCCGTCATGATCTCAAAGGTAGAGACAAATCAGACAGCTGTAATATGGGAGCTTGAGTGATTAGCTCCTTCAACTAATTAAAAGATAGGAGAACCTGCTGATTAACATTAAATTCGATCTCCTTGCACAGTAATTCAGTTAGAGGTATGGCGATGCGGCTGAAATCTTTTATGAATCATCTGTAGAAGCCCACATGCCCCAGGAATGACCTCACATTTCTAACATCGATAGATATACATTGTTATGTCCAAGTACAAGCATTAGGCATACCATTAGGTTAAAGACCTAACCAAGGTCCATACATCGATGCATTGGTTTGCATATGGGGATATATAAGGTGTATGATCTCTCAAGGAAATCATACATGTTCATATTTGATGATATGGGAGCATAGCTCACTCATGCGATATTTGGGTTCAAATAGAATTCCATCCACGGTCTTCTTATTTATGAAATAAGGCATGAATTCAAAATATTAATATATTCTTTTGGAAAGTATCTGGTAATATTGTCACCCAATTATCTATTGTGAAATTTATCGATTTATGTAGGAAACTTGGTTACTTAGAGCCCAAATGCAACAATCAAGCAGTAATGCATAGAGCCAACAACCTCGTGTTTCACAAACGTATCTCTAAAAAATTTCACGAATGTACCAAACATGTGGAAGTTGACCGCCATTATATTAGAAGCACGATATAGAGAGGGTTTCTCCTCAATATAACATCTACAGATCACAACGGATATGTTTACCAAGTCACTCGCTTGCACACAGCTTAAGCATGATCTATATATATAGGGGTCCTTTCAAATGAGGTGGGGTCTTTTTAGAGCTTTTAAAAGCCACCACTAGTTTAGATAAATCCTGTACAAAATTTGTAAAGTTGTAAGCTTCACATTGTATAAGAAAATGACATAATGTTTTGTAAAAAAATAGCAACTATATGTAACTAACATTGTCATCCAATGTATATATATTTTGTAATTCTATCTAGAGGTAAATGTGATGTCAATGTCTATAATTAAATCTATGGCATGATGACGTGGACAAAGGGTTTCCAGACTCGTCACCGCCAACTTACAAGTATGATGTGGATGCGGGTCCGAGAGTTCAGGCCGCGCACGCGGACCCTCTCACGGATCCAAGTGTGGTACCAGATGTTGTCGCGGGTGCGAAGGACTTTTCGGGTGCGGGTGTCGGTCGGGTGTTGTCTTCCTCCTCGGATCCCGCGATGTTCTTGCTTGTCATGGCTTTCTCGGCCTCGCCGACGTGGTCTTTTCCTTCTTGGGGGTATGATGACGCGCTAAGTGGCTCTCCTCAGACTCTCTCTCATCCCCCTTTCGCAGCGGAGGGGAGGGCACGGGCGCAGGCATCCTCCTCTTCTGTTCCAGCGCCCACGCCCTCATTAGCCAGTTCTGATGGCCTTTATAGGGTTGTTGCAGCTGCTTCTTCTAGTGTGGTGACTGACCTCATCTCCGACGCGGGGGCGAGCAAAAAGAGAGCTGGGAAGAGATACAGAAGAAGAAATAGGTCCAGGTCATCGCGGGCGAAGGCACATCCTTGCCCTCCTTTAAAGATTCTCGTTGTGGAGGCCGCGGGTGTGGCCCAAATCCATGGGAGACTCGATGGACCCAAATGAAGATTCTTTCCTGGAATGTTCATGGGCTCGGTGACCCGGACAAACGGAGGATTGTGGGGTCGAGATTCACTGAGTGGGGATGCGACATCATTATGCTACAAGAGACAAAGTTGCAATCAATGTCAGACGACATGTGGAGATCTTTTGGCGCGGGGGGCATAGACCAGTTCAGAACGATAGATGCGGTGGGATCCTCGGGTGGGTTGCTGGTGGCGTGGCGCGCTTCGTCCATGCCCTTCGACTCAGTAATTCGTGGGAGGCACGTGCTGACGGTGATTCTGGTATGTACGGCTTCCTCATTGCCGGTGGTTGTATCGTGTGTTTATGGTCATTGCTGTAATGTGATTCAGGGGGAGCTCTGGGAGGATCTTGCAGCTGGCAGGACAGGACAATCGATAGAGTCCCTTGGCTCATTGGAGGGGACTTCAACGTTACTTTGCTGACTTCGGACAGGCCGAGGGCAGAGGGGGGCAGGACCTGGGCTCGCTCGACTTTGCGGACACCATTGACTCACTGGGTCTTGAGGTTAAGGATGCGGAGGACGTCGCTTATACCTGGAGAAGTACCAACTCTCGGTCGCGTATTAACCGCTTCTTGGCTTCAAATGAGCTTCTGGAGGCTTTTACTCTAGCCTCGGTGGAGGCCAAACCGCGGACTTTTTCGGATCACACTCCAATTGTTTGATCCTCAGGTGTTGCCCCTGCGCATAGGGGGCTTTTTAGGTATGGAAAATGCTGGTTGTTGGAGGATAACTTTAGGGAGTTGGTGGCATCGCACTAGTTAGGTGTGGTTGTCTCAGGGTCCGACACATCTCGTTTTGTTCAAAAGTTATCTTCATTGCAGGTACAGCTATCTGCTTTCAAGAGGGAGTCTAGGGCGGTCAGATGCGCTTCGAGGAAGGAGGCGGAGGAGATCATTCGGAGATTCGATGCGCTGGAGGACCTCAGGGAACTCACGGTGGAGGAATTGGCATGTCGCGTAGCTGCTCAGATGAAAGTTTCTTTGGAGGATAGAAAACGCGTCACGGAATGGAGACAGAGGTCGAGAAGTGTTTGGCTGCGAGAGGAGGACGCGAATACATCTTTCTTTCATCGTGTTGCTAGTGGGAGGCGCAAGTCCAATGCGTTGCGCTCCATCTCGATTGGTGGGGTCCGCGTGGAGGGGAACAAAGAGATGGGGAGAGCTATTGCTGATCACTTTAAGAACGTCTCTTCAAAAGCTATTCTGAGGATTTGGAGGTGGTTGGGCCTTGATACGACGCCGGTGGCGGACTCTTTCTGTGACATGCTCACTCGTGATGTGACTCTGGAAGAGCTTAAAGATGCGGTGTGGGACCTGAATGCTGACGCTGCACCTGGACCTGATGGCTTCCCAGTTTCTTTTTACAAGGACTTCTGGGATCTCGTGGGCCATGAGGTGTTGGAGGTGGTCTCTAAGTTTTGTCGGGGAAACGTGGGATTCGATAGGGTCAACCGTGCGCTTATCATCTTGTTGCCAAAGTCATCGGCGTCGGATTCGATTGATGATTTTCGCCCTATTGTCGTCTCTAACGTCCTATATCTTATTACTGCAAAGGTCCTCGCTAGCAGGCTGAGATGCGTTCTTGGCAGTATTATCTCCCCGATGCAATCGGCCTTCATTCCTGGGAGGCAGATCTCGGACTGCCTCACTCTTGCATCTGAGATCATTGCGGATTGGCAGAGGAGGGGCAAGCGCGATGTTTTCTGGAAGGTGGACTTTGCGAAGGCTTACGATAGCCTTGATTGGAGATTTCTCTGATCGGTGCTTAGGAGAAAGGGGTTCCCGGAGAAGTGGATCACTTGGATGAGGCGGTGTGTTACCACTGCCTCGTTTTCGATCATGGTGAATGGCCGGCCGGAGGGGGGATTGGTTCAACCTCGGAGGGGGGGCGCCAGGGTTGCCCTCTTGCGCCTATGTTATTTATCCTACCGACGGATATCCTGAGTAATATTGTGATTCGTGTGGTCAACCGCGACCTCTCTAAGGAGTACTCGCGGGGAGGTGTACTGGTTCCAATTCTGCAATACGCCGACGATACCCTCTTCTTCATTGAAGGGGGCCTGGAGGAGGCCAGAGGCATGGCTATGGCTCTGGAGATCTATGGCGAGCTGTCCGGGATGCTTAAGAATGATAACAAGTCCAAGATCGTGCCCTTCGGCCTCGCTGTGCAGGAGGTCGACGCGTGTGCGCAGGCATTGGGATCGGGTTGCTCTTCCTTACCGATGGACTATTTGAGGATGCCCTTGACCTTGGGCAGAACGAGGACGAGAGATTGGCTCAGAGTTGTGGAGAAGGTGGAAGCGAAGTTGGCGGGATGGAAGTCCGTTGTCCTGTCGAGAGGGGGCCGACTGGTCCTTTTAAAGGCGGTGCTTTCATCCATTTTGATTTACTTTCTTTCGAATCGACGTATTCCAAAAGGAATTAGAGCTCGGCTGGAGAAGCGGATGCGTGCCTTCTTATGGGGAAAGCAGAAGGGTGGGTCGAGGGGGGTCCATCTTGTTGGGTGAGAGGATATTACGCACAAGAAGGATCAGGGAGGGCTGGGGGTGAAGTCGCTCGAACAGATGAACGACGCCTTATTTCTTAAGCGGGCAAGCAGGATTTGGGGGCCGAGGGAGGATCTTTGTTGTGATGTGGTACGCAGGATCTATGATGTGGGGTGGGCGCCGTCGGTGCAGGTCGACCGCTTAGGCTCTCCCACCCCTTTTTGGAGGGGGTCGTGTAGGTTTTCTTGAAAAATATTGCGCTCTTTAGGCCGGTCCTTGGTGGGGGGAATCCTTCTCATTCTGGTTGGACGATTGGACGGGGGGGAGGGGCCCTCTATTCGCGCTTCCCTCGCTTGTATGCTCTAGCTGAAGACAAATTGATCTCGGTTGCAGCTTGCTGGTCAGATGGTAATTGGTGCCCGACTTTCTCCGCTAACTTCTCCGACTAGAGATTGGAAGATTTCTTGGCCTTACTTGATACTGTGAGGGAGGTAGGGCGCCCTTCGGAGGGAAGGGACCACTGGTGTTGGCGGGAGGATCCGTTCACGGTCAAGAAGGCTTTTGGGGCTATCAATAGGCCGCCGCCATCTCAATCGGAGATTTTGATCTGGGATTGTGCGTTTTTGTGGGCTCTCAAGCTTCCTGAGAGAATTGGTTTCTTCCTATAGTTGTTTAGGAGACAGAGGCCGATGATGAGGGACCGATGTGCCAGACTTTTAGGAAGCGTATCTGACAGGTGCCTGTTGTGCAGTGAGGCGATTGAATCCGTGGAACATCTCTTCTTCAAGTGCTCCATGGTAAATCAAATATGGCAGGGGGCTAGTTTGGCCTGATGTTGCACTGACGATCTCCAGACCTTCTGTGATGCGCTTCTGGCAAATAAAGATAGGCCGAGGAGGGAGTTATTTTATCCCTTGGCCATACTGTGGGAGGTTTAGCGAGGTAGGAATGACTTGCTATTCTCGGGCCAACGATTCTGTAAGGAGAACGTGGGGATTCATGCCAAGCGTTTGGTGGAGGAATGGGTTTTGTAATCGATATCTAGTGTGGGCGTGTGTTTGTATTTCCCCCCTTGTTTTTATCTTCGTCCTTTGAATAAAACTGTGGTGCGAACACCAACGAGTGTATCCCTCTCGTTTCAGGATTTCAAAAAAAATTTAAATCTATGGCATAAAAATTATAAAAATATACAAGGAAGCATGTAAATTAACAGTGGTTTTCCTTAACTCAAGAAAGTCCTAACTCATTTGAAATTTCCTGGTATATATATATACACACATAAACATGCACTCGGTTTGAAGTGGAGTGTTGGGTGATATTATGTAAGCCCTAACCTTAGGGATAATTTGATCAACTTAGTATAAAGTCATCTCCTACTGTAACCAAGCTTGCAGAAGGCGGTGGTCAATCTTTAGTCGGTCGGATCACTGACTAAAGATTAAATGGCAATCGGACGACTAATTGGATTTATTTGGGCTTTAGTCGATTTTGCATTTTCTTAATTATTTTAAATATATGAATCATATTTTATAATATTATTATATCATAGTTTGTATTTATCTATACTATAATTATGAAATAAAAGAAATAATTGTACTATAATCAAATATTATGCATATTAGATCAAGTTTGCTTTTAAAAAATAAAAAATATGGTTTGGCCATGAAAAAATCATCCGACTAATCGTTCTTCATCTGAAAAGCTAGTGTGAAAAGCTAGTGTTTTCAGAACTCTAATTCCAGGATGTGTCATTGTTATTGTTCGTGCTGCAACTTCTAAAAAAATCAGTCTGAGATTTGATTATCTGCACAATATTAGGATGAGATTCAAAGTTATCTTATTCATATATGTTTATTCGGATCTGTTGTTAAGATCCAAGGGACCAATCATCTCCGGTAGGTAATCTTTAGTAGGTAATAATCTCCAGGAACCCTAACGATGGATCATCAGCAATCACGGGTTACCTAACAAAACCCTAACGACAGCATCGTCTTCTTCCCTCACGTATGGCCACTGGATGCGCACCCATTCAACAAAAACCTCCAAGCTGCACCTTCACTCCATGTGGTGATAATGGAACCAAGTTTTGCAGTGATGAAACCCTTGAACCCTAGAAAGACTTTGTCGTTGGTTCTCGAAGAAGAAGAAGAAGAAGAAGAAGAAAAGGGAGTGGTTATGCGCGATTGAACAAATGGTTGTGTGCCTTCAAGCACGAACTCAATGTGCCCCTCTCCCTTGCGCATCCAATCTTCGTTGCAAGAAATGCTACCTCCACCTCCAGATCGCACCTCAAGTACTCCACATGCGAGGGTGCCATGCAGGAACCCCTCTCCAGGCAATGTGCATGACTTCTCCAGGTAATGTTCTCATCATCTCCAGGTTTGTCGTTCCATGAGATGTGAAACCCCTCCACATTCAAGATGGCATCGCCCACCATCTTCAGGACCTCCACCTCGTGTGATCATCTCCCCCAATCCTTCATGATGTGCATCACTGACATGCGACTCCTCCATCCTCGAAACAACCCAGGTAGCGACCATGGACTCTGGGAACTCTAGAATTGATTGAGCATACACTACTCGCGGCATAAGCACATCCATCCTCTCTAGGCACGCGAGCACCTCCAACTGATCTCTAGTGCCGCCTCACTCGCACTTCGTCAATCTTGTGGAACTCTAAAGCACACAATCAGTTGATTGCGGTGGAAACCTAAAGCATGCAGTCAGTCGATGACGGTGGTTACAGGTTTCCCACCCTAGTCATGTATTCAAAAAGAAAGATAGTTGAGACACCTTTTTTTCAAAAAAGATAGTAAATGAGGGGAGAGAAATGGGTTGAGAAAAGGGGAAAGGGGTGATCTTGGGCCCATTAGGCTAATGTTAAAAGAAAAGAGGGACGACTACAATTTTTGGGCCTAATTGGGCAAGTATTGCATGTGAAGAGAAATAAGAAAAGCTATAAAAAAGAAATAAAGTGGAAAAAGGGACGATAATTTGCACAAAAAAGCTAAAGAGAGCATAAAAAAAGAAAAAATGAAGTTTTTTGTTTATCCCATCTTCATTCGTTCTCCCAATTTGGTTGAGTACCCTCTAATTTCCGACAAGTATGGAAGAAAGAGGGAGTGAAAGACTAGCAACCCTCACAAGTTTCAGGAAACGCTTATTCCACGCCTCGACAGGCGTCATTCATCTTTTTAGAGATTCTCTACTCAGAGACCAACTCAATGTCGGCACTACAGACTCAATGACCATGAACTCCAACTCAGGATCCTTTTTTTATGTCAAACTGGGTGAATCCCCACTGCGGGGATCATCGCTTATTGTATTTCATTAATGAAGTTTCGGAATACATTACCGGGAGAGCCAGAAGTTATACAAAGTGTTACATTGGAACACTGTATTCTCACTGTAGAATCTCTGGTTTTTAAAGATAAGCTCATTGTGGCCCAGCCATATAGCCCAGAGAGCGGTGAATGGCTTACCCGTTCATCCCTTCCCGCTGCACCCAGGGGATAGCGAGCACCGATCAAACCCGCTCAGACAACATGCAATCGAGAAAAAGATGTTTGGAGTCCTCGGCCGCGTCGCCGCACCTGTCACACCGGGTGTCTGAGAGACGAAATATACGCCCCCTCCATTGTCATTATCCTTCCCTGTCTAAGGCACCAGAGAAACACTTTCTCTTATCAGAATCTTAGTCACCCAAACAATTCGCATATCTAGGCAAAGATCGGCGTCCTGTTCCTCGGTTCTCCTCGTCAATTCAAGATAGGCCTTTTTATCGTGAATGCAGCGCCCCCCCCCCCCCAGAGATAGTGGTCACGGTCTCGAGAGAAGGACTCCCGCAGCGACAGGGTATCCAACAAGGCCAAGTATTCATCCGTACGTTGTTCCGAGAGCTCGGCGAGGAAAGTCGTTGTTCCAACTCAGGATCCTTCCAAGGTTCCTAAGAGAGAGAACCCACTTCGAGGTCCTAATAAGAACAAACCTCATTCAAAGATCTACTTATGGATATTCCCACGGCATGAAAAAACAAATGTTCGATGACACGTCCTCCAACGGCTTTAATACCACGGCCCCATGGTCGACAACACAAAGACTCGTTACAAATGCCAACTCTCCCGTTCATTCTCACCAGCAAGACATGTGAAGCACCATCCTCGATAGCAACCAATAGAGTATGTGTTGAGTTGTTATGGTCCCCAATGTCATGTATTCAGTATGTGAGTACGTACCTTCTTACTATTTGTCCAATTTGAGCATTGAATGCTCCATCTTGAAGGGGAGTGTTGGAGAATGATCTAAGTGGTTAACTGGACCTCTCCAAGATTCAATTACCTCAATATGGGATTAGTCCCACATCATCTATTACTAGAGAGTCAGTCGGCCTATATAAATAGCCTTACACCCATGTACTAATTGAGAAATAAAATAGAAAAATCCGTCCTTCGAGGCATTCTCCTACGGTATCATCCCAGTCCCGCTTCTCACAAGATAGGGTTCTACGTAAAATCTTATGTGTTCTTCATTGTTTATCATACTTGATATGATTATTGCTCCTGTGTTCTATTCTTTAACAATCGTCTAGCTCAAGAATCTCCCGTTCAGAATCTTCATTAGCTAAGAAATGTCGAGTATCATGATCATATAAGAAGATGAGTCAAATCCTGTGATGTCACAATCCTCGTGATCACCTTGCTTTTTCCTGGTCTGATGCTGGTATGAGGTCATGGTCATTAACCATATCTATTTGTACACTTTCACTCTCAACACAAAACTAAACCTTCCTGGATCTCAGAAGGGGCATTTATTATTGCCAAAAAAGGTCATCTAAGAATACTAGGGGTATGAGATAACCTTTCAGGGTTATTAATGTATAAGACAATGAAGTCCATAAGAAATTCCCAACCTTGAATGATTACGATAATGTCAATGTCCTCAAGCACTCCCCTTGATCTCTTAACTAATCTATCGGCAAGCTGAAGGACCACCCTTATTTTAAGTGAACTCAACTCGAACGTGTCGAGTAGTGAGGAAGAAAGGTAGGTAAGATGGGAACCACTATCAATAAGATTTTGGTCATTGACATCAAGTGTTGAATATCTCGCATCCGACAAGGTTAGCACCCTGATCTGACTTCTTAAGAAGAATCTGCATGGTATTGTTTGAGGCCACAGTCAAGACATGTCTTTTTGTGCAATGGTTCATATTCCTCTTTATCCTGGTAAGTGTACTTCTATTTTTCAAAAAATTAATTAAAGGATAGTTTACATGGCCTCTAAAAGTGAGAGCTCCCCTTATCCTAGTCAGCATACTCTTTTTTTTCAAAAATTATTTAATTAAGGAATAGTTTACATGGCCTCTAAAGAGCTCAATTTCAAACTTATTATACCATTCTTTCATCTTCTCAATAAATTTGTTTTTTTTTTGGTATTTTTATTAACTTGCTTCCTAGAGTGAATTGCTTAAAGGAAAAGGCATATGTATATTGGAAACAATCATACATGAGATGAGATAGAAGAAACCTTGCTAAATTTGTATATCAAAATCTATAACTATGTCATGGTAATGATTGTCAATGGCAGATCGGCTTCAAACTCAAACTCTAAAGACTCTACCTCAGCATCAGCAGCAATCTCCTAATTAAGTTTTAATGATTTTTGATATTTGTCAGTTTGCCGACCAAGACATGTTGACTTGGTCCCCAGATTATGGTTATGAATGTATCTTACATTTTCATTTCTTAATTTTCTACCGGTATGTACATATGTACATATATACATCATTTTGGTCAAATTTCTTTCTTTCTTTTGCTTTTTCTGATTGTATTCTTTCTATTTTGCTTTTAACATTACTTTGATGTTTCATCCTTTGAATTTGGTATTGGTGCATATTTACATGTGTGTTGCATAGGGTTCTGGACAAAATGAAGGAAATGATGAATCTGGAATTCGTCAATGACTTAGGGTAGAATTCCTAAGAAAAACAACCTAAAGTTTTCTTCCCTATATTATTTTCGATATAATTTAAAAATGTTCTTTAGATATAAGTTAATTTTATGTTAGGGGGCTTTAAGTATGTTTCCACATAAAATATAATATATATTAACCATATTTTATTTAGAAAATTGTTTCAATATCTCGTATGACATGAACATTGGATCTCATGTGTTTTTCTTCTACTTCCTTCTTTATTGTTGTTGCATTCTTTTCAAGTGATAATACATATTTCTTATATTTTATGAGTTTTCATAAAGAAGTGTTTATTATATGGGTGATTGGTATGCATTTTTAACTAGATATAGCTCTTATTTAGATGAGTAACGATGTTAATGAGCACACTCGTCAATATCCAAGATTCCCAAACCACTATTCGGGAGGACCTTAACAGCAAGTTGCATCCATTGTGGAGAAAGAATGATTGCTATTTATTCAAAGAGCCCAAGGGTTCTCTCATATAGAGAAGAGAGAAACCTTAATGGGTAAATTGCATACTATGGACAAAAAGAAATAAATAACTGTGAAACAGTATCATAACATAAAACTCCTCAACACTCCACTTCAAGTCGGAGCATAGATGTCTACCAGACTCAGCTTGGAACAGCATCTCTGAAAGGGTCCTCAGGCTAGAGCCTTGGTGAGCACGTTTGTCGTCTACTCACTCAAACGGACAAGAGATGTAGAAATAAGGCCCTTCTAAATCATGTATCGAGTGTAGTGACAGTCTACCTCGATATGCTTGGTTCTGTCATGGAAGGTTGAATTGTTGGAAATGAATTGTGTGGCCTGGTTGTCGCATTGAAGGTGCATAGGAATAGGCACCTCTATAGCTATGTCAGTTAAAACGGATCTAACCCACATCATTTATATGCTTCATTGTGCCATAGCTTTGTACTCTGATTCAGCACTTGTTCGAACAGCAATTCTATGTTTCTTGCTCTTCCATGATACCAATCAATTCCCTACAAACACTGCGAACCCCGAAGTCGGCTTCCTATCCTTGGGACATCCTACATAGTCTGCATCTGCACAAGTTAGAACAACAAGGGATGTACCTCTCCCAAATAAACGACGCGTACCTAATGAGGTCTTCAGATACCTCAAAATTGTATGGATGCATCCATATGTACATGTCTTGGTTGCTCCATAAACTGGCTCACTTTGCTTACTGCAAACAATAGGTATGGCCTGACGATGGTTACATATAGCATCTTCCCAACTAGCTCCATGTATCTTCTCTTGACGATTTCATCATTGTCGTCATACAACTTCATGCTCGGGTCCATAGGAATAGTGGATGGCTTGCAATCTGCCATACCTATCTCTGAGAGGAGATCTGTAATATACTTCCTTTGGATCATCACAAGACCTCATTGATTCCTAGCAAACTCCGGTCCAAGGAAGTAGTGTATCCTTGGTCACAAACTGTTTACCTAGGAAAGCCTTGGCTGCTTGAATCCCTTGTGTATTATCCCCAGTAATGATGATATCGTCGACATACACCAACATAGCAACAGTGCCCTTCTGGGACTTCTGAACAAACAAGGAGTGATCTGTAGTTGATCTCGCGAACCCAATCTGTTCTATCACATCTGAGAGCTTCTGGAACCATGCTCTTGGACTCTGCTTAAGGCCATAGATTGCCTTATGGAGTTTGCACGCATTCTGACACTCTCCTTTAGCAACGAACCTCGATGGTTGTTGCATGTAGACTTCCTCCTGTAAATCACCATAGAGGAAAGCATTCATCACATCAAGCTAATATAGAGGTCAGTCATGTATAACAGCGATAGTGAGAAGAACCCCCGGAGTGTGGAGTGCTGGGCTACTGGGGAGAAGGTATCCTGATAGTTCACCCCATAGGTCTGGGTGAACCCACGAGCTACAAGTCGTGCCTTGTAGCGACCAATATTGCATCTGTTTGATGCTTCACAGTGAACGCCCACTTGCATCCCACAACAGATACGTTTGCAGGAGCTGTAATAGTAGTTCACGTACCACAGGACTGTAAAGCGATCATCTCCACTTCTATGGCCAAATGCCATTGACTCACCTTCAGGGACTCTTGGTAAGTTCGTGGGATTTCAATAGCAAATAATCCAATAACAAACTTCCCGAAATATGGTGAAAGTCGCTCCAGGGACACATGACTTGAAAGAAGGTATCGAGCACAGGAACGTTTGCCTTTCCGCAAGGCAATAAACCACCCTAGATCATTGTCTACCAGTGGTTCTGACTCATCTTGTATATCTGTATGCCCATCATATGATTGAACATGTACATCATGTACGTCACTAGTTCCATTTGTCAAAACCAAGTTTTCAGAATTTACCTGACGTGTGTTGGATGCTGGGGATGGCATTGGAACATGGAGGACAGGCTGAGGTATATGTGTATGTGGGGGCGGAAGAACAACATCATCTTCAAACTCAGAGGGACTCAATATGTCACATGTAGGAGAGTAGTACATGATAAACTCGAAGAAGGTGATGTCGGCACTGACATAATATTGTCCTTTTACATGATCAAAACATTGATAACCCTTTTGGGTGCGAGAGTACCTAACAAACATACATTTGACAGCTCGAGGAGCGAGCTTGTCAAGACCAAGACGCAGATATGGACAAAAACCACACACCCAAATACTCGTGGATTAAGAGAGATGTCTTTATTCGAAAAAGCAAGAGAGAATGGTGCCTTTTCACCCAAAATCAGTGAGGGCATCCGATTTATATGATAACATGATGTCATCGTAGCATCATTCTAGAAGGAATACGGAGCCCGACTTTGTATGAGAAGAGTCCTGGTGATATCAAGAAGATGTTGGTTTTCGCGTTCAACGACACCATTCTACTGAGAAGTACGAGCACAAGAAGTCTGATGAATAATGCCATATGAGCTGAAAAAATGGGACAGTCCCATAATACAGAACTCAAGTGCATTATCTGAAAGAATATATTTTATTGAGGCAAAGAAAATATTCTTTATTTCAACCACAAAATTTTGAATCAATGTACTAGCCTCAGATCTATGCTTTAAAAGAAAGACCATGACAGTCTGGAAAATCATCAGCATAAACAAGATAATACATGTGTCCATGATGATCAGGTACACGACTCAGACCCACATATCCATGTGAAATAACTAAAACGAACTCTAACTACTACAATCTTAACGACTTGGAAAGGTGGACCTATGATGTTTTCCAAGTTCACAAAACTCACACTGAAAAATGTACTTGATAGAGATGCCAGGTATGAGACGAAAAATTTTCTGCAGTGGTTGGTAGCCAAATCCTCAGCAGAAAGAGAAGCGGCACCAGCATACGGAAACTGAGGCAACATGTATAGCCCTTTTATAATCACGGTCACATCCAATCACCCTGTCCCTGAGTATATCCTGAAAAACAAGGGAACTATGGTCAAATATAGCACGACAATGTAAATCTTTTGTAATCTGACTAATAAACAGTAAGTTCATGGATAATGTAGGTGCAGGAAGAACATTTTGCAAATGTATGGAAGGTGTCAAGTGAACATCCCCCTGTCCAGTAATCGAGGAATGAGTCCCATCAACAATCACCACTGATCTACCTGGTTGCACTGGACAATGTTCACGAAATTGGTCGCACGGGCTGCATATGCGGACGCATATGCATGTGCAGCATGCATACCGAACTGATTATATGAATCGGTACATTATGCGCCTAAGCTATACGGTCCGCATATGCCCTTCATATGCCCTGCATATCCCGCATATGCCCTGCATATCCCGCATATGCCCCGCATACTGCTCCAGCAGCTTGGTGGTCTGCCTCTTGCAGTTTCAACTCTTCAATCCTCTCACTCGGGTACTTACCTCTGTAGCTCTACCCCTTCTTCCATTCAACTGTAAGAATATGCAATACATTTGTATATAATTGTAATGCATTATGTCATTATGTATATGCAATGCCTGCTCAAGTAACATTTTCATGAGTATATGCAATGTATCGTCTAAGATTTTAATATAAGTTGATTGAGGCTTTTCCCACGTATTGCAAATCAGCATGTATGTGTATTGAAGTTTTGTTATGATGAGTCATTTAATATGTAAAGTTTTTATGGCTATTTTTTGTATTAAATGTTAGGAATTTAGTAGCATCTACTCTACTATCTAACATGAACAGTTTTTCTTAGATTTTCTATAACTCCACTTTGATACATAAATTCAGTAGAAATATTATTTATAGATATTTATTTATTTTTAAATTAAAAATTAGAAAACCGCACAGAACCGCATATACCCCGCATATGCCTCCGCATATGCCTCCACATACCGCTTATTCAGTATTCAGTTACCTATTCGAACGCATATGCATACCACTTTCCTAAACCTTAGCGTTGGACTATATGTACCAAACTGCAATCAATCTCCGCAGAGTTGGTGTGATGCTCCAGAATCCATTATCCACTCTGACAGGTATGGTCGAAAACAACCAGTAAATGCATGAGTAATACATGAGCTACTTGTGGAGGCATAGACTGCAATGTCTGATGGACCAGTGCTAGAAGATCCGGCAGCTAGAGGCATGAACTCTCTCAAGCGAGTGACAAAGTCATCGTAGCAATAATCAGTAAGATCAAGAGCAGTCTGACTCTACTCTGCAGTACGAGCTGATGGAGGAAATTTGTGCTTGGAGTAGCATATGTCCTCTAAATGACCTGATCGATGGCAATCTGAATATGGTTGACGTGAGCGTAGGTTGCCTCTACCGCATATGCCTCGTCCTCGTAAGGGAGTAGATCCACCTCTAGCACGTGATGTAGCCATAGTCGAAGATGTCTGAGAGGGTGTGGCAGAGGAGATACTCAAACGGCTGAGCATTGAGTATGCTTCCTCCATAGGAGGACATGAGCAGCAGCACGACCACACGCGAGGGGTCGTTGGGGCGACGAGCGGTACAAGGGGCCGCTAGGGGTGGTTGTGGTGCTGCTGGGGAGCGATAGGGGAGGGGGGATTGGCAACGCACAGTGCCGCTAGGCGGTGCGGATTTGTCCTACGTGGAGAGGGGAGAGGCATGAAAGGGGACTGGATGGTAGGGTTAGGGTTTCGACTCAAGGCTTCGGTCTAGGACTGCCGCTCTGATACCATGTAGAGAAAGAATGCTTACCATTTATTCAAAGAGCCCAAGGGTTTTCTTATATAGAGAAGAGAGAAAATCTAATGGGTAAATTACGTACTACAAACAAAAAGAAATGAATATCTGTGAAATAGTATCATGACATAAAATTCTTCGACGTCCATCAAACGAATACCCTCAAAGGAAAGAATCCATACCCCTGGAATCATATCACCTAACCTAGAAATCGCCACACTTAATAATTCTAGATACGCATGCGTGCTCAATAAGATGCCCATCAAGCAAGCTTAAATCATTGTCAAAGTCTAAAAATCCACCGTCCATTCACCATGAGAGTAGCCTCAAACGGCAAAAGCACTACACGCTGATAACTCTACTAATAGTGGCTTTCCCCACCAATGGAAACATACCACCAGATCCAGCAATCCTTCGCAAAGTGTTCTGAGCCTCCCTGTGGAAACATCTGAACTCATGTCATAACAAGTGCTAGCATGTCAACGTGCAAACACGAGGGACAGTATCACCTAGAAATTCTCGTCTCTCCTATGTTTGGCGCACCTCCATACATGGTGGTCCCCTTCCAACTTGATCTCTTCTCCTCCACCACATTCATCATGCCCCCATGTGCAACCTCTTTGGTCCCATTTAGTTATTAACACGTGCTGTGACCAGTATTAGATCATCTGGACTGTTCTATACCAGTACATCTTCTTTTATACTTGTACATGTGCATGTTCATACATTTACTCATCAATTTCATGCGGTCTCTTTAATCTCTTTCAATTCCATTCATATAAATATAAATTTAGATTATATCCAGTATTTTAGGGCCTATTGATGGCTTTAATTCAGATCCACGAGGAAGTGATATATTTGATCTAGGATTTTTCTAGCCTTACATTTGCAGAAGATTTTTTTATATTTGCTAAGGTAGAAAAATAGTAGCTAATAAATACACCATTCTTTCAAGTGTTTCTCTCGTCATGCTGATAGATAAACCTTAGCAAAAGATAGGTTTTCGTCTCCTCAATTTTTCCGAACAAGGGAGATATCATCTAAATATGGTCAAGATATATATATTTGATCTAGGGTTTTTAGCCTTGCATTGGTAGAAGATTTTGTGATATTTGCTAAGGTAGAAAAAAATTAGCCAATAATTACACCGTTCTTTCAAGTGCCCCCCTTATCATGTTGGTAACTAAACCTTCGCAAAAGCCAAGCTTTCGTCTCCTCAATTGCTCCGAACAGGGGAGATATCAACTAAATATGGTCAAGGTATATATGATCTAGGACCTCGGTTACTTTGGAGGAAGACCATGGGTGGGAAGGGGACAGGAAGGATAAACAATGAAATCGTTCACAGGAAGGATACAATGGAATGATTCACTAGAATGGGTGGTATTACTTCTGAATGATGTGCTCAAAGGGGATCTCTACAGTTCCAACTTGAGTATTACAGTCCTGCCACAAATGAAAATTCCCGATATAAGACACTTATAACGAATTTCAATGACACTTGCCAAAAAAATAACGAGCTTTAGTGGGAAGAAGATTTATGTCTTATCCAAGGACGGCATTGCTGGAACACACTCTGCTAGTCTGCTAAATGCCCAAAAACGACAGCCATTCGGCAAGGAGTTTTGTAATAAGTTACCGATCCCTGATGCTTTTCATGTCTATTTGACTAAATCAATAGGTAGGTCATTAGGAGTTAGGACAAGGAGATCACGTTCTCACTGAGGCAACATGGGCTTGATAAAAACATCTCAATCTTACTGTATATAATTGTTTGCAACCTTAGACATTAAGGATGAAAAATAACAACTTACCTGCGGACTCAATGACAACTTTACTGTCTGGACGTGCAGAAATTTCTCAAATATTAAGGCCGGTGTGATATCATGACACATTCAGTTTTGAATAGTGAATACTAAACACATAAATGATCCGCGCAGTTGCATTTATATTTATCAAAAAGAAATCAGCAAAATAACACATACCATTTAATGAGAGACCCAAAAAGAAAATGCTGCATAATCGGCACCTTCTCCAGAACCTCCGCCCTGTACATCTTCAACAGCCCGCTGTTCACCTTGTTCCACGTTGCCACACCACTGATATCATTCAAGAGCGGTGAATGCTCAGCAAATACTCCTTTTTTCACCTTCTTCACGCATGCCACGCAATCCAGATACATATACTCCCTGGAAAAATTCTCAAGTATATCCTGGTTATGGATAGATTTGGGCTTCATATACTTGTGATCGACGAGCTGCGCAGACCCGAATATGAACGGCAAGAAGTGATAGTCATCGAGCCCCCAGACGCCGTGTGACCCCGCTGGCTCCAGGCTGTAGAGGCTTTGCAGCTTCCTCATAAGCTCCATGTAGGCAACAAAGACCTTCACCACCAACCCGGCGTAGTCCTCCTCCTTGATAAGCCCAAGTCGTGCGAGGCAGTACAGGAAGGCGGCAAAATTGGTCTCATGCCCGGTGCCATAGTCGATCCTGGTGGCGTTACCGAAGGAGTCGAGAAGGTAAGGGGTAATCTCGATGGTAGCCGGATGGAGTTCGTCAGGAAGGAAGGCGACGATGAGTTTCTCAGCTTCATCGGAGAGTCGTTGGTGCCAAAGGCGGTAGGCGGGGTTGCCGTAACGGGAGTTATGGGGGAGAGGGGGGATGAGATCGATCCAGTGGGAGAGAGTGAGGAGGAGGGAGTGGAGGGAGGATAAGGTTGGGGAAAGCGGGACGGGTAGGTGATCGGAGAGCTTGCGGCGGAGGACGGAGTGGGAGAGGGCGGCGAGGAAGCCGAGGAAGTTTGAGGAGGTTGGGGACGAGAGGAACCGCTGGATGTCGGAAGGTGAGGAGATGCGTTTGGAGGGAGGGATGAAGGTGTGAGGAAGGGAGATGATCGGAACACGCTCGGGGTGCGGGACGGGGGCGAGGATGATGGCTGCTTGAGAGGAGGTCGGAGAGAGGGTGGGCCGCTGGGTTGGCGGAGGAGGGGAAGCAAAGGATGCGTCCGACATTGGGCGGGTTTTGGCGGATCGTTGTCAGGGGTGTTCCGATGAAGGAATATATTGTTGATCCTCGGTTGCTAACCCACAGCCTGCACGCATGGCTTTGAACCTGTTTGATTAAACATTTCCACGACGGATTCAGCATCACGATTAGTATATATGCTACAGTACAGAAAACTGCTGGCTGACTACAGCATCACGATTAGTAATACATGTTTGAAACTTGCTAAACCATACCTATGAAGGGGAAGTCATATCTCACAGGCTAGAGAAAAACATCTGAAAATGGACTGATCATATCACTTAACAACTTGTCGTATGAGTTTATAGTGAATAAAAAGCATAAATCATTGAACTAAATTGTAGATAATAATTCAATGCTATCCCATACATCATAAAATACGCGAATATACCTTCAGATGTGGTAAAATTGAAGTGAGTTCTAAACTCGCACATCACAAGAAAGGAGGAAAATAGCTGATAAAATTGCATAAAAGTATGTTCATCCTATAAACATATATACGGTGCGTAACAATAAAAATTTGTTGCAAACCCGCATGGTATATGAAACATTTTCCAAATCGTTTCTCACAGCCACAAGAGTATTAGGGTTACAATCGTTTCGCACAACCACAATAGTATTAAGTTTCTCATTCAATCATTGTGGGTTGGTATCGATCATATGCTTTTGAAAAGCATTTATCATGCTCACAAATTATGTCTTGCTTTCAAAGCAAGACAATCATCGATGGAATTTGATTGATCCAAAAATCTCATAGTAAGCTCATGTCGTCCAGCTCAGTAGTGAACATGTATGATCACTTTGAGAAATCGTATTACTCGCATGCCCTCGTATGCACACCAGCTCGTCAGTGAATAGACTTTGAATAGGTCATCAACCTAACGGTCTGCCTAATGTACATACTAAAACATATCGTAATACATGTGTCTCTTCTTAGAGGTTATGTGCATGTATCATAACAACATACGATATAGGTCTCGGCTATCTCTATCTCGTTTAGTCAACTTTTTAACAACTTATTCGACACCTCCGAATCGTTATTCTTGTGTGGAAGACCTGCATCAAGAGGTTGGTCGGATATAAACCTTTGGAGTAAAGATTTCCATCTTCTTCTCAGGCTGGAGATCCTTTCTCAACAAACATTTGACGGTGCTAGTGAGTCCTCAATCTAACTTTTAGATACCATCTCAACACCAACTTCTACGATCCAACCATTGAATCAATGATTGTATGATTATCAAGATGGCCACGGTACGTAACCCTAATTGTACTAGAGGACCTCATAAGTGCATTCATTCATCAACCTCATATAGGGAGTGGAGATCAACAACTTTCGTTGATATATAAAAAGATTACAATAACATTTATTGTAGAAGTATTTTGCCATGAGCTCACATGCCCAACATGAGCAACAAGTCTTGCCTTGTTTCTGATAATTGTCCATGATTCATCCAGATTGTTCTTACACCCACTTGATTCCAATAACAGTGTGGCTTCGAGGTTTTGGCACAAGCTCTCATACCTATTTTCTCTCAAATTGAATAGGTTCATCTTGCATTTGTTATTAATCATGAATCAATGTTGCAAGCCTCGTTAATAAACTTCAGCTCCATTAAGGATAGGAAAGTAGATAGCGCAAATGAATCTGAGTGTGGTCTTATTTGGATTCCTTTGGAGATGTCTCCAATCACCAACTTCTTTGGGTGATCTATGATAAAGATAAAATCCTCGGGTAACCCATGCAAATCATTACTCTTAGAGATGCTGGAAGGATCTACTTAGCATATTCCTTAAACTCTAATTCGTGTAGTTGAGGAGCCTTGCTAAAGTTATAACTAATAGAGATGTTGGTTGCTTCTACGATAGTCATTGTTTTCTTATTGAAAATCCCGCAAGCTTTGCTTCTTGAAGAGTAACCTAAGAAGATTTCCTCTTCCATCTTAAGATTAAACTTGCCAAGGGTATCCTTAGTATTAAGAATATAATATATATTTCCAAAAAAATACCAAAGTAGCCTATCCTTGGTGAGCATCTGAAATAGAGCTCAAAAGGTGCCTTCTTTGATCCTAGTTGGATCAAAGTTCTCTTTCAGACATAGCAGGTCGTGTTTATTACCTCTCCCTAAAAACATCAGGGCATATCATATTCACATAGCATCGTACATGTGCATTCCTAAAGAGAGCGATTTTTTCATTCAACTATGCCATTCTGAGCTGCTTAACTGGGTGAAAAAAATTCATGATTGATCCCAAACTTAGTGCAGTAATCAGAAAACTTTTCATTCTCGAACTCCTCACCATGATCACTTGTTAACTTAGTGAAGGTAGATCCATGTCCGTTCTGGATCTATTTGGCTAGATTCTCAAACTTAGAGAAGGCTAAGTCCTTGGAAGAAATGGACAAAACCCGATTTTAATGTGAATAGTCATTACTATAACAAACCAATAGCAACAACCACCTAAACATTCGGATTTCATGAGTCTGAATAAATCTAAGTGAGATCTATAACGATCTGACTAAGTGATGAATCATGCTTTCACCATGTTAATAGTCATGTCTTATCATAGTACAGGTGGTGAAAACGATCAATGCATAACCACACTTTTGAATATGTGGAGAATTTATCTTGGCAAGTCTACTAAGGTCGAAAAAAGTGACACAAGTCTCCTCATCTATTTATCAGAAATTATCGATTAAATAAAATTGATGAAATCCATTGACACATGTCTTCGCTATGTGGATACAACATATACCACATAATAATGCAAACAAATGTACATGACAGAATGCACAGACAATAAATGATATGCAGATGAAAACCATGCAAAGATAAGCACGCAATGAATGAGGTGCAAGATACGATGAACATATGATGCAATGATGAGAACCATGCAATTATTTATTTTCTGCAATAAAATGATGCAAGATTAGATGATGATGTAAATACAAATTTGCCCAGAAAATAGTTCAACTATTGAGCAAATAAAGAGACTAAATTTCAAGATCCATTGGAGCACAAATATAATTCTTAATTTGAAGAATGACATTAAAATAGTGAACCAATGACACATTAATCACTTAAAATCGAGCATGTTTAATTATACATCGAATCAAAGAACGAATTTCCAATATGAAGAGAATTAAATAAGCAACAAATGAAACTGAAATCATCCAATTTGGAGTTCATATGCTTAAGATATTAAATGAAGAGTGCAAGGGTATAAATGCAAAGAATACATGAAAATAAAAAGATAGTATATGCAGAAGGGTCCTTATCATGGGTATTTTAGTAATTAAGAAGATCCGCATGGGGCCTTCTTGTATATTACCCAAAAGCATCACATGAGACACATGCGCATGGGCAGGGACCTATTTGCGATTCTTGAAAGATGGCAACACATTGATGAAATATACCCAACCTGCATGCATACTACACATGCATGGGCTAGGTTCGGGAGGTGGGTGAGGCTCGCTGTTGGTTCATAGTCGATGTAGGAGCATCAGGCCACGTGGCGGCGTGAGGTGACTTCGGGCGAGGCTCGGTCCCACCGAGCCTCCACGCTTCGGTGGGGTGACGTGGCTGATTCTAAGCCTTTGGATGGTCATCAGAGGGGCTTCATCTAATGCCACATGTACATCCTAGCTCTACTTCCTCTACCGCCCATAGACGGAGTGTTTGGGGCCCAACGAGGGTGCCCGAGCTCCACCGCCATGTACGTGTTGAAGACTTGGGGAGGTTCTGGGGATGTTGGCAATGAAGCTCGAATGGAGGAGAAAGCACGTGGTGTACAGGAAGCAGCTGTTGATGAACCCACGTCGGAGGTGGATCTCTAAAATGGAGCTCTGCCAGAAGTCCGACTATTGAAGGAGGTGCCTATAAAAGGGATTAACATAACACAAACGAAGCAGTAGGGGATGGAATGGTGGGCTATCGGGCAGAGAAGAGAAAACCTGGAGTGGAATCTCCTTCAACTCTGGTAGAGAAGATTGCTTGGAGTCAACAGGGTTGCAAAGGAAGGGAAGCAGTGAACTGAGTGGAGCGTGCAGATGGCAGTGACGATGTGAAGGTAGAGAGATCGTGACTAGGTGGTGAAGTGAAGTATGTGCTCCTAGAAAATTAGAAGAAATCGAAGAGAAAGAAAGGATAGAAGGTTACCTGATCAGAGATGAATTGCGATGAAGGAGGCATGGGATGAGGCTCCATTGGAGCCTCAGGTCGTCGCATGATGTGGTCAACCAAAGCATGATGCTCAACGACGTTTGGAGCGTCGTGTCTTGGCCGGAGGATCCAAGGGTCACATCAGAAGATAATCTCCATGATCGACCTCGATTCTGCCCCCCTGTCACGGGGAGCGGAAGAGGACTAGGAGGGACATCCTTGTAATTATAGATGACATGCTTTGTGGAAAAAGGAGGAGGATTTATAGGTAGAGGATTCATCTGTTACAGTGGTAGCGAGGGGATTAGCAATCGATGCCATTTCACCGTGGAGATCGGATATGGAGGTTTAATGGTCGCGCGAGAAAGATGGGAGCAAGATCTACGTGGGTGAGGTTTTAGCTCGGCCGAGGTGGAGAAGTAATGGTACTAAAAAGGGAAGGGTTTGAGATTCATAGCGAGGCATAATGTCCGACGAAGGATATGTGGTGCTTGAAGACGGGGTGGCGGCTGTTGGATCTCATGATCCAACGGTTGTGATTAAGGTACGAGTGAGAGGTCAAGATCAGATCAGAGATCTGATCAGAGGGCTGGGAGCGAAGTGTAGTTGATGCGTTCAGATGCGGGCATGCGCCTCATCCTACGTGTGTGGAAGAAGGTGAGACATGGTGGGTTCCAAGACTTGGATGGGTGCCACCATCCAATGGTGGAGATGAGGGCAACGGTGGGTGGTGGATCTAATCTAGAGGATAGAATCAAATGGCCGACAGAGGGATAGGAATGGATGGGTGCGATGGAGGCAGACAGAGGTAGATCCGAGGGGCAATGACATAAGCAGGTGGTGCAAGGATAATGGGTTGCGTGGCGGCTCCAGGGAACACTACGTGGTCCAATTAGAATATTCACAAATAAGAAAACAATGAGAAAATATAAAAGAAATAAAAGAAAGCAAAATTAACAAAAAGTTAAAACATGAAAGTTGTAGATCTCAATGAGAACTACAAGTTTCATGTTGATTAAAAAGTCAAACAAGGTCAAATAAACAACACACAATTTTTGGAGGTATTTTCAGCGAATGAAAACACTACTTTTTAATGTTTTGTTATTTTTTTGTTTCTTGATTTCTTTTTTAACAACAAAACAAATATCTACAATACTTATAATTTTTAGGGAGTTTTTAGTAGGGAACAAAACAAGAAAAATTAAGCATTAATTTTTGTACAATAATTAGGGTTAATTGTAGGAAGATGCTCATATATTAATAATGCAGAATTATTGAAGATTTAAATGAAGATGATCGTGCTACGAGGATAATAAGGAAGTATAGTAATGATAATTCAGAAGCTCATCACCCCCTATACCTAAACTATGCTTGTCCTCGAGCATTTAAAGAATGAAGGAGTCGGATTAATTGCTGATAGTGAATGTGATTTTTCAAGGCTCAATTTATCAAATACCCTTAATTTGAGTGATCCTAATATTATGTGTTCAACCATGCTCTAGTCAAAAGGAATAAAACTTCTCTAATTATCAGACTCTCTATTTATACATATAGTATAAGAATATGACATTAGTGTATTATAATCGTGAGAGTCGAGTTGAGAAGTCACCCAAGGTTCAATCCATGAGACTCTCCTCTAGACCTAATCCTCAACACTAGGGAATAAGTCTTTTCTTGCGTTCAATCCACCATCTCGTTAGTTTTGTCAGACTTGAAAGTATAGATGACATGCCAGATAATGGAGGGCATATGATTGTGTGTTTTCTTCTCTTCCTCGCATTAGAACAAGGATCCTTTCGAGTGCCTTATTACTCAGTGCATGTATATTTTTTGTTGTTGACTACTGTATTCGTCAAAAGTTATTGAGTCATTTGTACTTGTTTTCCTGGGACTACAACGGGGTATGTCTTCTTTAAGTATCTAACATACTTACACCTAGACTTGTATCGCTTACGATGCAGAGCTCTTTTTGAGGTACTAGCCTGACTCATTAGTCCTAATTAGCTTCGGTCCAAGTGGACACTTTGAAATCGTTGGGAGTGCTCACCATTGCTAGAAGCTCTTGATATTTGGAGATAACTGTTCTTTTAATATTTCTTTTCTTTTCTTTTTGTCTGTCTCCACTTATTTTACCAAGAGTTGGCGCACACCGATCAACAAATTATTTTTGTTTCATCACACACTATAGATAGGTAAGTATCAAAGGATAGCATGCGAACTTGTTCACATACTGGCTAGGGTTTTGCTGACACTCAAGTTTCTTGAAGCCTTCATTGACTTTATCCCATCCTCGAGTATCAGTACATCGGGTTTAAACTCAAATCTTCAGTCTCGGTCCCTCAAATGTTAACTCAACTCATCCCATAATTCATGCAGTTTGCATGTGATGTGTTGATCATACTCAATTGAAGGTAAAGATTGGGAGTGCAATATAGCGCTGATATCTTTTAAACTGGGGAAGTGTGAATTATTAAGTTCCAAACGCTAATGACTAAGGTTGGTTAACTCAGACTCTCAAGATCTCAAAATCAAGTGTCCTCAAATCCTTAAGACTTGAGTGATAGTGAATGTGTCAGGAATACACCAACTCCAAAATTAGTGATTTTTTATTATTTTTGAATTTTTGCATTTTTATGGTATTTTTTAATCTTTAGAGAAATAATGACTGGTCCAAGATCATATGAGGAGTTGTATCCACTTTCAGTTAGTATGGGTGTAAGTACAAACCATTAGATGGCTACCCACATTACTTCAAGACGATGCCGGATGCGTTGTCTTTTAACCACCCACTATGTAACGGAGACCGTAGTTCCCTCACTGAAAAGTAGATACTTATTTTTAAGCTTAGTAGTCAAAATCGCTATCAAAGATAATATTTTGATTTTTTTTTTCCAGTTTTTTATGAATTTTTTTAATAGGGTTGGTTGTATTTACAAAATAAAGTTAGTTCCTCATTTTTGAAAAGATTTTTGAAAACATTTTCCAAATCGTGTCACATAATATATAGATTTTCAAAACATTTTTCAAATAATTTTTTAAAACGAGTAAAATCCCCATTTTTCAAACTACTGTCAAATATTTTTCAAAAAAATGTCACACAATTAAAAAATTCAAAGCATTTTACAAACAATTATGATAATTAATTCAAAAATACTTATACCCTAACCTCAAAGTTTCCACTTTTTTTTTCAAAATATGAAATATGGCTAAGTATATATACAATATTTAAGGTATACCCCCATATACTTAACTTCTGCTATGTCCTCGTAGCACAAAGTGATATAAAGCCATAGCTCAAGTTAAATACAAGGTGATATAGTAACTTGACTCAGATGCTCCCCCTATACTTAAGTTAAAATAACCTACGTATAAGAAAAACAAGAAGGGGAAGCAAATATTTGACAGGTCCCCCTATACTTAGGCTGAAAATAGCTTAAGTATTGGATATGCAATAAGGATGGAAGGACCTGTGGTGAATACTCAGTAACTGTACAAGGTTCCCCCTATACTTAGACTGAAGAGTAGCCTAAGTATTTGGATGTGGAATTAAGGATGGGGAACCGTGGTAAGTTGGGTTAGGGAGTGGATTTACAGAGATGATCGGATCTGTGGATATGGGGGTGCATCTAGGGGTACAAGAGGGGTGAGAAGAATAGACATTCAGGGCTCAATCATTCAAGTAATACCCTTGTTTCACCAACTCACACGTGAAGACCGACAAGTGTTGGTCATTGATCTTGTCTATTTTATTGGTGATCATCCAAAATTAAAGTCCATTACACAAGTTTAAAGATAGGTTTGGGGCACTATCCTAGGGATACATCCTCACCTCTCATCAATCAATCAAGCGCTACGTACATGCGGGTGTTGCTCTCCCATAATACAAGGTTGTTTATATTTCATTATATTTAATCAACTGATTAAAATTCCAATTTTATGCTTAGGTTGTCACTGTATTAATGTGAGCACAAGTCAAGCATTCATCCTCTAATCGATCATTCCCAGTTCTATTCAATAACCTAAGTGATAAATCAGGGAAAGATAGAGAAAAACCGCTGCATTCGTGAAAACCATGATGCGTGTTTGAGAGAGAACTTATAGTGCCTCCGGCAATCTCCATGCACGTGCAAGACTGTATTTAAATTTTACACTACATGCGTGTAAGTCAAAGAAACTGCAAACTAACATGCTTCTATTACCAAGAAAGAATTCAATTAATTTTGGCTAAGTGAAATGATGTACGCGCATCTCGTGAATTACGTGTGTCCTACATACGGATCAAGCACAAGTGATATAACATAAAATAAGAGAAGCTCGGAGAGCTGCATGCCTAACCCTAGGTTTTAACACTCAAATGAAGCCCTACCCTAACTGGGGTGAAATGAGTTCACACACCACATGCATGTTTATGTTCATGCTACATACACAAGAACACGAACAAGGACCGTTGTAAATACAATTATACAAATATATACAAAATGATAATGAAATGGTTTGGTAGTTAAAATCCTTGAATTCTCCCGAGTTTCTTCTATGGCTCCTCGCAATGGGAGCTCCGAATTATACACATCCATATAGATCGAGCATCATCCATCTCCATGGGCCTTGCCATAAAAGATAGAAGTTAGAAAAATATTAAGAAAATTAATCAACAAATAATGCAAAACAAACACAATGCAAAGACTTAAAGTTTTGAAAATAATCAACTTAGAAATAGTACAATAAAATCCAATAAATGAATCAGGATGAGTTGTCCCCAACAACGACACCATCTGATGAGCCATGTTTTCACCGCGTTAATAGCCGTGTCTTATCGTACTACATGTGGTGAAAACGATCCATGTAGAACTACACTTTTGAATATGTGGATAATTTAACTCGGTAAGTCTACCAAGGTCGAACACATGGACATGAGCATCCTCGTCTATTCATCAGAAATTATCGATTAAATAAGAGCGATTAAATTCATTGACATAGGTCTTCATTATGCAGGTACAACATACACCACAGAGTAATGCAAATAAAATGCAGATAAAAATGCACATGACATAATACATAGACAATAAATGACATGCATATGAAAATCATGCAAAGATAAGCACACAAAGAACGAGCTGCAAGATTTGATGAGCATATGATGCAATAATGAGAACCAATCAATTAGTTATTTTTCTGTAATAAAATGATGCAAAATGATATGAGGATGCAAATACAAATTTGCTCGAAAAATAGTTCAACTATTGAGCAAATAAAGAGAATAAATTTCAAGATCCATTGGAGCGCAGATATAATTCTTAGTTTGAAGAATGGCACTAAAATAGTGAACCATTAACACATTAATCACTTAAAATAGAGCATGTTTAATTATGCATCAAGTCAATAATGAATAATGACAGTATGAAGAGAATTAAGTAATCAACAAAATGACACTGATCATTCAATTTGGAGTTCATATGCTCAAGATATTAAATGAAGAATGCAAGGGCATAAATGCAAAGAAAACATGAAAACAGAAATATAACATATGCAAAAGGATCCCGTTAGAGGCATTTTTGTAATTAAGAAGACACAGCATGACCTTCTTGTAAATTATCCAGGCACAACACGCAAGGCACGCGCGCCTGGGCAAGGATCTATTTGCAATTACTGAAAGATGGCGAGGCACCGATGCAAAATACCCAGCCCATACGCGTACTACACGCATGATGGATAGGTTTGGGAGGTAGGCAAGGCTCGGTGTTGGTTAGTTGCCGAAATAGGAGCATCGAGCCACATGGCGGCCCGAGGTGTCTTCGGCCGAGGTTCGGTCCCACCGAGCCTCCGTGCTTCGACGGGGTGACATGGCTGCTTCTCAGCAATTGGGCACCATCCAATAACACATGTACGTCTTGTCTCTACTTCCTCTGTCTCTTGAAGACGGGGCATTTGGAGCACCGACGAGGGTGCCCAAGCTCCACCACCTTATCCTATGTGTGTTGAAGACCTGGGGAGGTTCTGGGCTACTGGCGATGAAGCTCGAATCGAGGATGAAACACGACGTGTGTTGGAAGCGGATGTCGATGAACCAATGCTGGAGGCAAAACTCTAGAACAGAGCTCCGCCTGAAGTCTGGCTATTGAAGGAGGTGCCTGCAAAAAGGATTAGTGGTAGCCGAAGTGGTAGGGGATGGAATGACAGGATATCATGCAGAGAAGAAGGAGCATGGAGTGGAATCTCCTCTGCCTCTGATGGAGGAGATTGCCTAGATTCGATGAGGTTGCGGAGGAAGGGAGTTAGTGAACTGGGTGTAGCGTGAGGATGACAGTGACAACGTGAATGTGGAAAGATGGTGATTTGGTGGTGAAGGAAGTGAAGTGTGTATGACTAGTAAATTAGAAGAAATCAAAGAGAAAGAGAGAGAGAAGGTTACTTGATCGGAGATGAATTGCAACAGAGGAGGCTTGGGTTGAGGCTCCATTGGAGCCTCGGGTTGTCGTACGACATGTGATAACACCTCCCGCTACCCTTGTTAATTTAGGCAAATTAATGTCCAAATTATTTTATAGTTTTCATTGCAGTCGGATACGAGAGGGAATATCAAAAACCACTTTTAATTTAATAAGTCAATTTCGAGTGGCAATTTTATTTTTTTTACTTGGTGAAGTCCAAGGTCGAACTCGGGGAGGCATTTGTCTCCTTAGGTGAATTTGTAGCAAAGTCCAAGTGTTCGATTTTTGAGGAATATATTTTTTTTATCTTTTTCTATTTTCTATACAGACACATGCAAAAATCAAGCCAATTTAAAGTTAAATCAGTTAAGGTATCAAATGAAGTCCAAAAATTATAAAAATTGGTAAGATGATGAAATATGGTGAAATTAAGCTACCCTAATTTTTTTCTTTTTTTCACAGAAATAAACCAATTAATTAATTAAAAATTCCACTGCTATCACAAAAATTTGACAAGTGTCACAACAGATAAAGGACAAGCTAAGCTACAACATGCAACATTTGAAACTCAAAAATGATGAAATATGACACCTAGGGTTGTGTGCGAAGACAGTGGTGTAATTGCAATACAAGAAATAAAAATTACATAAAAATAAACATGCTGATAGGGACTTAGATGCAATTACCTATAATGTTGGGGTGGAATGCAATTTCTCCACGGCTACACATGCTCCTCACGTGGGGTGCTTCACATGGACCAATTTGCAATTCTTGAAAGTTCCCAGGGCCTCAGTGTAATTAACCCAGGCGCACGTGCTGCTCACGTGGGGCGCCTAGGTTCGGGTGGCGTCGACGGCTCGGGTCGTGACTCGGGCGCTCTGGAGGTCTGGAGGGAGGCTCAGAGAAGCTTCGGTTGGTCCGAGCCTAGAGGTCAAGGAAGAGGCTCGGACCGTCTACGTGGTGCACTCTGGACCTTTGGATCAAGATCGATCCAAAGGCTGTCATTGATGGCACGTGGTGTGATCAGAGACCGTCAGATCTAAGCTAATCCAACGGTGCCTGGAGAGTGATGGGGGGGGGGGGCGACATGGCTGGATGCTGACCGTAGGATCAAAGAGAGATCCAACGACCATCTGCTGCTCCGGATGACTGGCGATGTGGATGGCACTGGACCGTTCAATCAAGATGATCGAACGGTGGCTGGGGCTTCTTCCTCAACGGTCCTCCGCCGCCTGCGGAGGAGTTGGCGGGTCTCCGGCGAAGGGGTGTCTGCTCCGCCCGATCTTCCTGACGTCGGTGAAGCTCTCCGGGGGCTCGGAGATATCCCGGAAGATGCGCGGTGGTGCGGCAAAGCTCCAGGAGGTCTCAGGAGCGGAAGAGGGGTGCTGGAGCACCGTGGCGATGAAGCTCGATAGGAGCTCCGGTGAACTCCCGGCCAGTGAACTGGGTGTACATGCAGGGGTTAGAAGTGATAGCCGAAGCGTGTGCGTGCTAGTGGAGATATGGAGGATTGATGAATCCACGATTCATCATCTCAATATCTTGATCTTAGCAAAATCCTCGAGTAAAATCTGAGAAAAATGTACATAAATTCAATAAATTAATAAAATGTCTCTTGTAAATAAAATACACTAATTATTGTATATTAGATAGTACAAAATGAATTACACATAAAAAGTCGCAAAAATAAAGGAGTTTTATACATGTAAATAGCCCAAAATTTTCTGTATTTTTAATAATTTCATGTCAATTCCTTTTTGGCTAATTCTTTCTCCAACGTGGTCATATCAATGTATATAAAAATACAAAAATACAAAACAAAATTTACCTCAAATAAATGCTCCTAGATCCTAAAGGGGAAAAGCTGTAAAGACCAACTTCCAAGCCAAATTCCCGCTCCGTATGAACTCCAAATTCACTAAACTCACTTTTAAAGTTCAAGTTAGAAAATTATCTATCCAACGAAAGTGGTTTCATTAAAATCGGAGCTCATTTGCAAAAGTTGGGTTTTGGGACCTATATGTACATTGTATATTATGTATATATCCATTCTTTCTTCATTTTTTATTTTTTCTAATTACTAAAAATACAAAAATATCATGATTGTGTTGTATTTTAATTATATTATTTTATAGTATTTTTTCGTTGTAAATATCTCTTATTAAAAAGATAAAAAAAATACAAATTAGAAAAGTAAACAAAAATTGTACATGGTGTTTTGTCTTCTTTTGTAAATTCTCCACTATTTGTCTTCTCTTTTTATTTTATTGTATTTAAAGTAGCCTATTTTTATTTTCTTTTATTTAATCACATTCTCTACAATAACTTCCCTTTCTCCATTAACCTCCAAGTCTTCTTTCAACCTCCATTCCACTCGATTCCACTCCACCATTCTTTTAACCTCCCATTCAAACTCCACCTTTCCACCATCTCTCTAACTTCCATTATTCATCTCTTTATAATCATCTCCACATCCACATTTTTTCCCCATCCGCCATTCTAAAAGAAGAAAGAGAGAGCTTGGAGTGTTTTGTCGGTGACAGCGGCTTTTCATCTTCCTCAAGCGACGACCTCCTTCAGGCGAGATCCGCGGCGATCACCATCGCCGCGTCACGAGTTCTCCATCGAGCTCGCATAGCCTCTTCGATTTTATTTAGCCAATCGGATGGAGGCGACGACAGGAGTTCAACGTAGCTGCTCCGCCAATCCGGTGAACATCAGGTAAGTTGTTTATCTACTTTTCCTTGTTATTTATTTTATCAAACATTTTGTTTACTTATTTGATCACCACCAACATTTTGATATCAACCACTCCACCATAACCATCTTTATCATCTTTTTGTGTACATATTATCTCTTGTTTAAAGAAAATTTAAAAAAATAAAAAAATTTTTAAAACAAAACAAATTTATTACAGTTCCAGCACAAAAAAGTAAAAAATAAAAAAAACACACAGCCAGGTGGAGCAGCAGCAACCGCCGCCGCCCTACCTCCCTCTTCTCCACCGCCTAACCGGGCCCGCGCCGCCCGCTAGGCACCGCCGCGGCCGATGCAAGCCGCCCCTTCGTTCTCCCCTCTCCAGCCCTCCGCCGAGGAGTCCCAGCCGCCCGCATCCCGCAGCACAGCGCCCGGCGACCCATCGCCTTCCGTCGACGCCGCCCTCCTCCGCCTCGCCTGTGCGCACGAGCCACGCCCCCGCGCCTCACCACCCCTCGCGGTCGCGCACCACCGGCGCCGCCGCCGTCTCATCATTTGGGTTCTTCCACCTGCGAACCAAAGGAAGAAGAAGGTCCTCTTTTCTTTTCTTTTTTTATTTGTAAAAATTGCATCTTTTATTTCTCAAGTATTTGTAATTACTGTTTGATCCCTATATATAGTTTGCTTGTGAGTTTCTTTCCTGAAATTGCACAGATACCCCTGTATTCGCATCTTAATTTGGACATCAATATTGCATCTTTTTATTCAATGAAAAATGGCATTGTGTTGAGCAACTAATGTTATACATTGTGAATATTTATTTGGATTTTTATGCTATATGGGTAATTAATTAAAATTGTCTAACTGAAATTCTGCCTATTTTACCCATTATGTGCTATTAAATTTATATCTCACACACGGTTGCTCTACAAATTTCAAAAAAATTAAGAATGATGCCTTGATATGTGATTAACTTACTGTATAAATTTCATCTAAAGTGGAATTGTCTTGTGCCTAAAATAAATTGTGAAGTGTTTTTTGTATTTGATTTTTAATTAGGTCCACATGCATCCTTTTTGCGAAATTTCAAGTCTCCTGTATGCCCCATAAAATATCTACTTGAAATAATTCGGACTTTGATTAATTTAAAATTATGGATTAATTAAGAATTAATTACTCACCGTAGCTCTGTTTTCACTAAATAATACATAAAAAATTCATATTTTGTCAAAAAATTCCAAAAATATTACTGTAGCTTTCTTGTGTCATGTTTTCATTCTAGTAAATTTTTTACATTTTTTCTTACTGTTTGTGTGAAAAATTGCGAAAATACCCATAAAAGTGTGCATTTTTCATTGTTGAGTTTTAATTACTAAAATTCCAAAAAAATATGTTTTTGCATTCACCACTGAATTAGGATTCTAGCAAAAATATAATTTGGCTAAATTGGATTAATTGTGTATTAAAATTAATTTGGCTAAGTTGTGTGTTTTCTTGATGTCTTAATTTAAGAATTTGGAATTAGATTTTCATTTACTCGAGTAGTCTGACCCCCGAGCCATTTGTAATTATTCCATTTTCTTCTTAATTATTTCTCTTCATATTTTTGTATATATTTTGTTGTTTATCTCTCTAATATAAATCTCATTTTCCTTGCGAGGGCCCGGTGGACTTGGAGTACATCGGAGGTCGACGGACGCGACGCGCGCTGACTGCTGAAGAGCGAGGAGATCTATTTTATTTTTGAGAGAGCTTTTGTAAATTGTTGTAATTATTTTGCTTGCTCCTTTATAGCGGCTCTTGTTCAAGAGCTCGCGTGTGTAAAAAAGACTTGGACTTTATTTGTGGTGTGTCGAGACCTGTTTCACTCTCCGGTGAGGGTGGGGCTTGACTTGAGTGGTGAATTTAAGGATTAGGCACACGGTAGTTTAGAATCAAATTTGTTTGTGCCCATCGTAATTTAGGCCACACATATCTTAGAAGATTTACTTATTTGATAAGATTCATAATGAGACGCACATAAACACGTACTACTTAGCTCAAAATTAAATCAATTCTTCCCTGCTAATAGTATATTGTTTAGGTGCAGTTTTCTCGATCTGCATACATTTAGTGTAATATTTACAAATTTAGTTTTGTATAATGCATGGAGAGTGCTGGGATTCACTGTAAGTATACCTTCTTCTGAGCATGCATCATAGTTTCTCGTTTGCATTCTGATTTCCGATTCCCCTCTTGTTTTATAACTTAAGGTCAAAAGGAAATTGGGACTGAACAGTAGACGTGCTTGTGTGTTCACATAAATTTCAAGTGATAACCTAACTCTAAAATTGGGACTGAATTGAGCATGTCGATTTAAAAAAAATGGAATAAAAAGAACCCCTGTTCTCGGGTGCATAAAGCCCTCATTGTTTGTTTTACTTGCAAGTGAGAGAGAGACGATCCTAGGATAGAGCCAAGTCTGGATTTCTTACTTACTACTGGTTCTTTGAACCGGGTCAGTCTGTAGGAAAATACGGGCACCTAACAGCTCGTTAATCTTTCCAAGATTGTATTTCTCACCAACTAAAATTGACAAGATAATTCGGCCGAACTCTTACGGTCATCATGTGTTGAGTTGGTGAAATTGAGGGTTTGAATTACGTTTGTATTGTGTGTGTTTACTCCGCACATTTACGTGCACCGTAGAACTAGCACCTCATTGAAATATCGTGTTCTAAATCGGTTCTTTTTGACATCGAAGATGACTGATTGGGGGGATAGTTATTCAGACTTTGCGAATCTCCCGTTGAACCCTCCAAGAAGTATGTCTTCACAGGTCCATGCGCAACTTGGACCAACCTGGACTCATGATCCTCTTGAGCCCAGGATCACCCACTCTCGGGATGGTTACTCTCAAACCATTCCCTTTCTCTCTTCCCACCTCATCGAGGAAGACCTTCGCCTCGATGAGAATATTATGATTCATACATCCTCAATCAAGAACACCTTGCTGATGTAGGACCTAAAGAAGACACAAGAAAAATGCCTCCAAAGAAGAAAGACGATGAAGAAGAGAATCAGGAAGACCCAATGAGAATGATACTAGCCAGATTAGCTGCATCTGAGCAGCAACATGCACTTCTCAGAGCTCAGTTAGGACAGTTGAATGTTGGGGTCCAACCACCAATGGATGCGGCGTATAACCCCGGACAATATCGAATTCGGAACTACTTGAGTCCGGCCGAACCCGAGGTTGATTTTGAATTGAAGCCGCATTTTCTGAACCTGTTGCCACACTTTGATGGGAATGCTTCTGAGGAACCATATGCATTCCTAAGGGACTTTGAGCTCATTTGCGCTAACCTCAAACATCAAAATGTTAGCCAGGATTATATTAGGCTCAAAACCCTTCTATTTGCCTTCGGTGGCAAAGCTGATTACTGGGTAAAGAATCTTGGGATCGCCGTCACCACCTATGCCCAGTTCAAGGACCTGTTTTTGAAGAAGTTCTACCCTTTGAGTAGAACTAACATGATGAGGACGCGCATTACGAGTTTTTCCCATTATCCCATGAAGCTTTTTGTGATGCTTGAGAAAGATTCAAGGACATCCTGCAGAAGTGTCCCTGTCATGGACTAGATGATAACATCTTGGTCCAGTCATTCTTTACTGGTCTCAACCCTGAGATGCAGGGTTTAGTGAGTGCTGCCTGTGGAGGCAGCTATACATCACGAGGAGCGGATACCGTCTGGAGGGTATTCGAGCAGATGGCTGAAACTAGCCGCTCACAGATGGCCAGCAGGGCCTATACACCATCCCCCAGTTCATTCTCATCTGGAGGGGGAAAACCAGATGTAGTCGATCTCTCTCAGGATGTGATCCCTAGCATGGGACTCCTTGCTGACAAGCTTACTGTAGTCGAGAGGATCGATAGGAGGATTGATGAGTTAGACCGGAGCGTCTCCAAACTTACAAAACAGATGGAGGAGTTGACTGAGAAGGTATCTAAGATAAAGATACCTGCCGTGACTGCACCATCTGCTCCCGTATACCGAGTTCACCATGTTCAGGAGCAGTTGGTGTCAGGGCAACCCCGACCATGGGAGCAGGACCAATCCTACACCCACTCTTTCCAGCAGCCACCTCCATTAGCAGAGACAGTCCAGGAGGAGCCTCCATCGGTTTGGGAGGTGAATGGAGTATGGTATACTCAGGACCCTGCCAGGCAGGGAAGTACGGGAGACCGATAGACCTACCAGCATCCCTCGACCTTTCACAGCACCGCATTCAGCTCTGCACCACCTCCTTCACAGCAGAACCCTGGATTCCAGCCACCCCAGCAGCAGAGGCAGCAGTACCAGTAGTATGGCCGACAGGGCCATTACCAGGTAGTCCAGCAGGGCCTGCAACCCCAGCAGCAGCAGCAGAGGCAGTACTCTGGCCAGCAGGGCCACTCTTCCCGTTCTTCCCAGTCTTATCTACTTCCTTCTTCGTCTAGTCCCGTGGATATACAGCAGCAGATACTCGACGAGCTACGTTCCTACAGGAACGAGATTCATGACTTACGGGTGGATGTCAACTGCCTGTCTAGATGGCGAGACGAGCAGACTGCACCCTCTACCTCTATCCCAGCCCAAGTTCAGGCTAACCCCAATAGCCTGAACCGATCTAGTTCTCAGCAGCACTTTGGTCAGGTATACTATTCAGGATCTCCTAGAACTGAACATGAGATTCTTTCATGTGACGAGGCTAACCACATGTCACTCAGGAGCGGAAGGACCGTGACCGTACCTGACCGGGCGAGGGAGACGAGGAGGGGTATCTTTAGAGCTCTACCTGAGGAGTCTTCAGAGGATGAGGAGGATAGGCATCATATTTCGGAGCCCCATCAGCATCATTCGAGGATGTCTATTCAGGGAGCCGAGAGGAGCAGGAGAGCACGTATGCAGCATCGGCAGCATGGATACACTTCTGAGTCTACGGAGGACCTTGCATCTTCGGTTGTGGCTGATACCACTCCAGCTTCTATTCCACAACCTGTAGTAGATAGTTTTGATTTCGATCCCATGTTGCATCAAAAAGATTCATGTATGAAGAACTTTGTTTCCGTTAATGCCAAGAATGATCTTTCAGTTCATGATTCAGACTCTTCATCTTCTGTTTCTCTAGCTTCCATCCCTTTCCCTCGTGCTCTTATGGTAGGAAAGCGCATCAAAAAGATTCAGAAGGATGACCCCGATATGGCATGGTTTTGTAAAGAAAATATCACAGTTAAGGTGCCATTTGATGAATATGTGGCTAACCATCCTGCCTTCCAAAAATACCTTAAGGTGAGATGCACACCTACAAGGGTTAGCAGGAAGAAAGATAACCGAAATATAAAGACACATGTCTTATCGGTAGCCACAACCTATTGTCTCAAGAATCAGACTTTGCCAAGGAAAAAGAGAGACATGGGTGCTCACTATGTGGAGAGTCGTATTGACGACATTGCGTTTGCACGCACACTCTTGGATAACGGTTTTTCGATTAACTTACTTCCCTTAGCATTATATCAGAAATTGGAGTTGGGACCACTTCGCAAATCTAGAGCTTTACTCCAATTTGCAGATTGTTCAGTGAAGAGACCTAAGGGAGAAGTGAAGAACGTAGTTATCTCGATTGAGGGGCAGAACTATCAGGTTGACTTCACAGTCTTGGACGTGGAGACCCCCAATCATTGGAGAGAATCTCAGATCATTCTTGGACGACCCTTCTTTAGGACCGCAGGTGCAGCTTTCGATTATAGTACGGGAATGATGAAGTTCCTTTCTCCAAGCGGAGAAGTGAACCTTGAGATGAAGCAAACCAAGTGTCAGCGACCTGATTGAAAGAGTAGCACAGAGTACTCATCTTCAGAGGTAGACTGCAGTTTGATTAGCATATTTGGGATTTGGGGACAGATTCCTTCAGGACAGAGCGAGTCCCTTTCATCTGGAAAGGGTATAGTGGATGATGCAGTTTGCCAGGTGTTGTCTGATCTTGTGGGAGATGCATCGACCTATTCTCATGATGACATAGAGATCCATCTGGATCTGTCAGTTCCATCCCCTTCGGAACGATCATGGGATATAGATGATGAGTCGGACACGGCTTTGGCCGAACTACCGCGTTTCTTTGGCGATCCGACTCCCTTTACTTCTGAGATAGTGGCGAGTACTACTCAGCTTAGCCCGCCTTCATGCAGCACGGAACCAGATTCAGATTCAGTTCAGCCAGATCTGCTTGATGATACCACATTGCCAGAACTGAAATCACTACCTCCTACACTCAAGTACGCCTTTCTTGCGGGACCCAAAGAGAGATATCCTGTCATCATTAGCTCAGACTTGACTTTAGAACATGAGTCTAGGTTGTTAGAGGCCTTAGAGAGGAACCGCAAAGAAATAGGCTGGATAGTGTCGGATCTCGTGGGCATCAAGCCCGCTCTCTGCTCGCACCACATTTTTACTGAGGATAATGTGAGACCTTCCCGTGAGTTCCAGAGGAGACTTAACCCCAATCTACGGGAAATAGTGAAGAAAGAGATTGAGAAATGGTGCAAAGCAGGGTTTATATACCCTATTTCTGACTCTAAGTGGGTGGCCCCGCTTCATGTTGTCCCGAAGAAGTCGGGAATTCAGATGGTCACCAACGAGGAGGGGGTAGAGATCGTGACACGAGTACCTACGTCGTGGCGTGTCTGTGTTGACTACAAGCACTTGAATGCCGCGACCAAGAAAGATCACTTTCCCTTGCCTTTTATTGATCAGATCTTTGAGAGACTCACAGGGAAAGAGTTCTTCTGTTTTCTTGATGGGTACTCAGGCTACAACCAGGTGGCCATAGCCCCTGAGGACCAGGAAAAGACCACATTCACATGTCCATTTGGTACTTATGCTTTCAGGCGCATGCCATTCGGGCTCTGCAATTCCCCGGGCACATTTCAGCGGTGCATGATAGCCATATTTGCCGAGATGGTGGGAGATTTCCTGGAAGTGTTCATGGATGACTTCTCGGTCCATGGTGATTATTTTGATACATGTTTAGCGCACTTGGACCGAGTCCTCACGAGGTGTAGAGAGGTGAATCTAGTACTCTCATGGGAGAAGAGCCACTTTATGGTGACGGAGGGTATCGTGTTGGGGCATGTCATCTCCAAAAGGGGAATGGAGGTTGACCCTGCCAAGGTGGAGGTGATCCAGAAACTCGATCCACCTACCAATGTGAAGTCAATATGGTCATTCTTAGGGCATGTTGGATTCTATAGAAGATTCATTCAGGATTTTTCAAAGATCGCCCGCCCACTGACTGAGCTCTTAGGGAAAGACACAGAGTTCATTGTAGATCACAGGTGTCTGGAGGCCTTTGAGCTCTTGAAGAGGAAAATTTGTGCCTCGCCTATCCTACAAGCTCCTGACTGGTCTCTCCCCTTTGAGATCGTGACTGACGCTTCAGATTTCGCTATAGGAGCTGTGTTAGGACAACGGCAAGAAGGGATCTCGTTTGCGATCCATTACGCGAGCAAAGTATTAGATCCTACACAGAAGAATTATACAGTGACTAAAAAGGAAATGCTCGCGGTAGTATGGGCCCTCGAGAAGTTCAGATCATATATTTTGGACTCTAAGGTGACAATTTATACTGATCACACAACCATTCGTTACTTAATGGAAAAGAAGGACGCGAAGGCGCGTCTTCTTAGGTGTATTTTACTCCTCCAGGAATTTGATTTGGAGATAAAGGATAAACCTGGAATGAAGAATGTTGTGGCTGATCACCTTTCTCAGATTGAACTCAAGGATTCTCCTGATTATGAGCGGATTAGAGAGACCTTCCCAGATGAGTCAATCTGTGTTATTGACTCACTCGCGTGGTATGCCAACATGGTGAACTATCTTGTCTCCAAGCAGGTTTCCCATGGTTGGACTAGGAACAACATTGATCGACTGAAGTCGGATTCGAGGAGATACCACTGGGACGATCCTTTCCTTTTCTTCGAAGGACCAGATTGTGTTTGGAGAAGGTGTATTCCTCAGGAGGAATACCAGAGTGTCCTCACATATTATCATTCACTTGAGGCTGGAGGACACCATTCGGGAAAGAGAACCGCTCACAAAGTACTGCAATGTGGATTGTACTGGCCGACCTTGTTTAGAGATGCTATTGATTTTGTACGGTCGTGCCCGATCTGTCAAAGGATGGGAGGGACAGTTGGTCAGAGAGATGAGATGCCCATGCAACCGATGATTATTTGTGATGTTTTTGATGCATGGGGCATAGATTTTATGGGTCCCTTTCCCAATAGCCAAGGACATGAGTACATATTATTGGCGGTTGATTATTTATCCAAGTGGGTGGAGGCTATCCCGACCCGAACCGCAGACAACAAGACTGTTTGTAAGTTTGTGAGAGACCATATCATTGCTAGGTTTGGGGTGCCAAAAGTTTTGATATCTGATGGGGGTAGCCATTTTATGAACCGAGATATGAGATCTTTAGCTAAGGACTATGGATTTGAGCATAGAGTTACTAGTCCTTACCACCTACAGTCCAACGACATGGCAGAGGTTTCGAACAGAGAGGTGAAGAGTATTTTGCAGAAATTGGTTCGTCCCGATAGGAAGAACTGGTCTCAGCTCTTGGACCAAGTTCTGTGGGCCTATAGGACAACCTACAAGACACCACTGGGTACTTCACCATTTAGAATGATCTATGGCAAGCCATGCCATTTGCCCACAGAGTTGATTCATAAATTTGAATGGGCAATTAAGAAGATTAACTGGAGTTGTCACCTAGGGAAGCTTTGTCGAGACTTGAACTTGAACGAGCTCGTGGAAATCCGAAACAGGGCATATGACAACAGTTTGATTTATAAGGACAAAGTAAAGAGATGGCATGATCAACACATTAGGTGCAAAGACTTTGTCCCTGGACAAAAGGTATGGTTGTTCAATGCCAGGTTGAAGATGTTCCATGGGAAGCTCAAATCTAAATGGACGGGTCCCTTTGTTTTTAAGAAAGTGCACGAGAATGGAAGTGTAGAGATAGCTGATCTCACAGATGGTGTACAATCTCATGTGGTGAATGGACAACTGTTGAAGCATTTTATTGATTCGAAAGAGCAGTTAATCCAAGTCGAGGTCATCAACTTCATACAGAGTGAGTACAGAGCAGATACATCTTATTACTCGTCATGAAGATGCAGCATCAAGATTCAACATCTTAAAAGATTCAATCACTCTTGTACATTCTCCCTTCTTTGTATATTCTCCAGGTCACATCAGTTCTCACACTTACTCTTATCCTATACTTATGATTACCAAGAGCCTAAGTATAGGGGGAGCCGATGCCCGCCGTGTGTACATACTCATCCATTTCTCCTCTTGACCTTGTCCGCCCCATTTTTGCTCTTCTTCTACACTTAGGCTGTCCAGAGCCTAAGTATAGGGGGGCGGATCGACTTCTATACTATTTATTATTTTAACCATCCTACGCTTAGCACGAGCGAGCTATGTCTTTTTCTCGCTTCTTGTGCCATGAGGACTGATGAATCTGCGATTCGTCATCTTTATTCATTTATTTTAGCTTAAAATCCCTTATAAAACACATGCATATAACGCTAACTCCATATTCTTACTAACTTGCATTTGTGTGTAAATATTGTACATTTCTTACTAATTTTAACCTAAAATAAATAAATAAAGAAAGAAAGGAAAAATAAAGAAAAGAAAATAAAAAAAGGAAGACTGTATACAGGCTGACCCGAACCCCGAGAGAAGGTCAAGACTTGACCTGATCGACCAGGAATAAAGTAGGGGGAGATAGGGTCCTCAACCAGAAAATCTAAAAAAATGTGTTTCTCACTTATTTTGTGTATATCTGTATAAAACTAACACTAATTTATTTGTACCTTAATTGACCCCAAATCAAATAACATTCAAAATCAAAGTTGTAAATAAAAATGGGTCCTAATTAATAAAACTGATTGCACAATTAAATCATGTACAGAATAAAAGTAGCCACACTTGGAAAAAGCCACTAAGCACTAATTGAAAGATCAATTCCGGCTCCATATGATCTCAAATTGAACAAATATCACTTCCATTGAAATCTAAATTAAATTATCTTCAAAATGACTGTGATTTTATAATTTTTGGAGTTACGGTTGAAAAGTTGGTTTTCTGGGGTGGTTTGTGCAATTTTCCCTTGTATTTTGTGCATAATGTATTTGTATATATATATTTGTAAATATTTTTACTAAGGACTTAAAACAAAAATAAAACAAAAAAAAAATAATAACATTCTTAAAACAAAAAAAAGAGGCTAATTTCATCATTTACCCTTGTATATAATACCATATATGTGCATAGTATATGTATATAGTTGCAATTTTTAACCAACCATTATAAAAAAATAAAAAAATAACATTTTCAAATTCCAATAAATAAAGTGACGAAAATTCAAAAAAGTTAGATAATTTTGTAAATAATTTTATCTTTCTATTATCTCTCATGTTATCTCTCCCACCAAAAAATTCAAAAAATCTCTCTTATCTTCTTCAAAATTCAAAATTCATCTCTTTTCTATTTATATGGCTCCATCTCCCTCATTCCAACCTGATCAATCTTTAGAGAGAGGAGCCCGATCTCCGAGAGAAATTTCGTCGAGGAAGTTGCCTAACCTCCAAGCCGTCCGGTGACAGCGAGTCGGCCTTGTCGAGGCGATCACGGTCCATTTTCCGCTCCTAAGGTGAGATCCGTATTTTTCTTCGCATTTTTATCTTAGTTTAATCGCTTTCTATTTTTTCGCATTTTTTTCCATCGTCATTTTTGTTTCTAGATTTTTTTTAAAAAATTCTCCATCTCGATTTTATCCGCCACCGACTCGATTTCACCTCATCATCTCGATCTCCACGCGTTCGATTTTCTAACTCTCACGATCTATCAACTCCGGCCACGTACGGTGGCCGGAGAATCGGATTCATTCTCCCATTTTCGCCGAATCCCCGTCCATATTCCTATGTGTAGATAAATAAAAAAAATCTTTATGCCTAACATTTGTTTTGCAGGATAAAAAAAAGGGTTCCTCTATTCTCTCTAACTTCTGTTTTGCAGGAATAGTAAAAAAAAGAAAAAAAAAATTATTTCCTACTTCTTTCTTTATTTTCGGATTTACAAAAAAAATAAAAAAAAAAGTTTCTCTGATTTTTTTTCACTATTTATACATAATATAATAAAAAAGAAAGAAAAAAAATAAAAAAAAAGACGGCAGCCAGGAGGGCCGCCGTCCCGCGCAGTATCGGCCAGGCGCGTGCGACCCCCCGGCAACGGCGCCATTTTGTTGAGCGCGAAATTCGAGGACGAAGAAAATTGAAAGAGGAGAAGAAAATTGAAAGAGCCGAAAAAAAAGAGAAAGAAAAAGAGAGAGAGAGAGAGGAGAGATTTTCTATCATTTGAACTTTGTAAACGGACATTCATTTGTTGCGGGGTCTGTTTCGCCAAGTGCCGGTGCACTTGGGGGACCTCACCGGTTTTGTTTTCATCGCCTTTATTTTCTTTGTTTTCTGTGGATTTCGAAAGCCACCTATTGATTTCTTTAATTAATTTGCTTGAGCCAGGTAATTAATTAGGTCCAAACACCCTAAACAAGAATTTCTGTGCCTATAGAGTAGATCGTAATTTGGACTTAGTCAAATTAACTTGTTCTTGCCCGTTAATAGAAGTTATCATCTAGGACGGTTCACTTGCATTGCATATAGGTTAGTTTATTTTCTGTATTTAAATTCTGCGCGGATCACTTGCATGTAGAGTGCTGGCGACAAGGTACACATCTCTAATCCCTGCATGCATCATCGTTTTTAATCGCGCATTGGCATTTCCGATCTCCTCCCTTGTTTTCACTCACATAAGTTAAAAAGGAAATTGGACACTCGGTAGGCGATTCTTTGAAAATATCTTAACCAAGTGACAACTGCCTAAAAGGGACTGCTAACGAAAACTCGACCCTAAAAAAATACAAAGAAAAATCATTGTCTTGGGGAGAGTAACCCCCTCATTGTATTCGTTTTTACTTGCTCGCGCACACACTAAGGTTAGTGCCCAAATCCCATAATTCAGCCTAAGTGTTTGTACAACTTTGTAATTATCACCAAACTCTAAAATCAACAAGATAATTGACCGAACCTTTACGATCTTCACATTGAGTTGAGTTGGTGAACTGGGGGTTTGTATTGTGTGCTTGTTAGTGCTAAAGATCCTTCTGCGCAATTTGCGCCTTCATTCACTTTCACTCTTGCATTGACATTCGTGCTCTCGCATCCTGCCTATTGATTTCGAAGATGTCGGCCCGGAGTATTTCTCGTTCGGACTCCGCGAACTCATTCTACGCTCCGAGCCGTTCACCTTCTATTCGGGGAGACTCACTTCACGAATATTCCTCTTTCCCCACTTCAAAATTCACAACATCCATAAATCCACTATTTGAGATTGGCTTTAATCTCGAATTAATATCTAAGACTCCATCAATTCTGAGCACTAATCGAGTGGCATATACATTTTCAGAGTCAGAAGCCGAATACTTAATGCCACCAAAGGGAAAGGGAGCCATGTCGGAATAAAACGAGATCAACAGTACCATGTTAGCCTCCATTCAATCAATCCAAGCACAGTTAACAGAGCAGGCTAAGTTCCAAGCCACATTGAGAGAGATGATTCTCGAGATAAGACAAGAAAGAGAAGACAGGAGAGGGGGGGGGATAACAGAAACCCTGGAGGTGGGAATGGAGAAGAACCTCATGTAGAGCCTAAGCCTACACTCAAAGATGCTTATAATCCAGGGGCAGGGCAGACAAATTCGTGGATACAAATCCCTGCGGTTCATGGGCATTTTGAGCTTAAGCCAACTATTTTACCTCTTCTCCCAATATTCCATGGAAATATTAATGAAGAACCTTATATACACCTCCAGCAGTTCGATCGCATTTGTGGAACAGTACACTACCCAAACGTTCCATTAGAGGTAGTGCAGATGACCGCCTTTCCATTCAGCCTGATGGGAAAAGCCTTGTACTGGTTAAATCACTTGGGGAAGGTTGTCACCACTTGGGAAGAGTTGAGATCTGCATTTCTGAACAAGTATTATCCACTTGGACGACTCAACCAAATGCGATCCCTGATTGCTAATTTCTCCCAGATGCCCCAAGAGCCTATTCACGAGGCGTGGGAACGTTTCAAAGATCTGACGGAGAAATGCCCCCATCATGATATTCCAAAGACCAGTCTTGTACAAAATTTCTTTGGGGGTTTAAGCATTGAGAATCAGAAGCTGGTAGATGCCGCTTGTGGGGGAAGCCACTTTAACAAGGACGAGGATGTCCTTTATCAAATTTTTGAGGAGATGGCAGAAAGTTCAGCAGCTCTTTCTTCTTCACGTGCTTTTCAGAAGCACCCTGTCACCACCCCTGCAGTACCCCACAAGGATGTCAAAATGACGTCAATACAAGAAGTGGATAAGGTGGATAGCACAGACTTGGCTATCATTGGAAACCACCTATCCAAAGTAGACATTATTGAGAAGCGATCCAAGGAGCTCGATAAGCTTCATGTGATCGAGCAGAGGACAAAGAACCTGGATAAGCTGGATGAGATAACAAAGCATTTGGAACTTCTTGTGAGTACAATCAGTGCAGTCCACAATACAAATGCAGCAGTAGACCCCTCTACTAGGGAGCATACTCCTTCCACTCAGCAAAATGGCAGAGGACCATCTACAGTCCAGCATGTCTACTACGTGCAGACACCTGATCAAGCTCAGCAGCATGCACATCAGATAGTTCCGTACCAACAAGAAGTGGCCTACATTCCTGAGCAGCAGTCTCCACCTCCACCTATCATTCAGGAGGTGAATGATATCTGGTTCGACCGTGAGCGAAACCAGCCCCGTCCGTCAGGGCAAGGCCAGTTGGGTTCACAGCATGGTCAGAGGCCCACCCACCAGCTTCAAGGAGGCAGACCGCAGTACCAGTACCAGCACCAGCAGTTCCAGCCTCAGTATCAGTCTCCACCTCAGTTCCATAACTGGAGACAAGGCCAGCCACAACAACAGTCCATGTATTTCCCTCAGCCGAACCAGCAGCAGACTGCATATTATGGACAGTATCCTTCCCCCCTCCTCCTCATTACCAGAATCCGTATGGGTACCAACAGCCTCCGCACTATCAGTCTCAGCGACAGCCAGTCAATGAGCAACCTGAGGCCCCTTCAGTCAATCCACCACTGGACCAACTTGCATTGATTATGAAGAACATGAATGAACTGACTCAGCGGATCGATGACCTGACTACCACCAAGACACTAATTCCAGCACAGGTCGAAGCCAACCCCAATAATTTCAAACGCAAAGAGCAGGTAGCTAAAAGCCCACCCACCCCCGAGACAGGTATGTCCCTTGATTTTACATGTTTATCTGACACCATTCATCTCAGGAGCGGTAGGAGATTGCAGATGCCTGCGCAGCAGTTGGGGTTGGGAGATCGGTCCACTGAGAGAGCTTCATCTTCTACATCATCTCCTTCACCAATAGTCGAGAGGCCCAGTATAGCAGCACCCACATCTGGAGTTTCACCGCCTTCACCACCACCTTCACCAGACAGATGCAGATCACCATCAGCAAGGGAGAATATACCAGTCGCAGATTCTTCCTCTTCACCAGTAGCAGCATCCCGTCCTGTTTTAGATTCTGTTTTTCCTTCACCTAGATTGGACAACACTATACAGACTGATTCTAGTTGTCCTCTTGTACATGATGATTCCATTCTGAATAAAGGAAATGAACGTTTGCATGTTTATTCTGATTCTGTGCCATTTCCTTCTACTCTCAAAGCTAAAAAAATTCAAAAATTAAAAACAACACTATCTGATCCTGGAGTGGTTGAGATCTTACAGAATATCTTTTTAAAGATGCCACTACTTAAAGCCATGGAATACATGCCTACAGTAAAAAAGGGAATGAAAGAGGCATGTACCCAAAGGCGTCAACCAAGGAAGAACAGACGAAAGGAAACAGAGAAACACATCCTGACCATGGCCACAGTTCATGCCATCAGCAACCTTCTGCCGAAAAAGAAAGATAAGGGAGCACCTCACATCCGTTGCCATATCTTTGATCAAGAATTTGATCGTACTCTTCTCGATAGCGGTTCCTCCATTAATCTCATGCCTTCCTCTCTATTAACTGAATTCCAGTTAGGGCCTCTTAAAACTACCAGAATGATCCTTCAGTTTGCCGATAGATCGATTAAGAGGCCAAGAGGCATTTTAGAGGACGTTATTGTAACGGTGCAGGGAATGAAATTCCCTGTTGATTTCGTTGTCATGGATATGGACACCTCTGCACCGCTACTCCATACCCCGATCATACTAGGTCGACCGTTCCTCCGAACGGCCGAAGCAGCAGTTGATTATGGTACTGGAGAGATCATCTTTCACTCTCGTAGTGACAAGGTGAAAATTGAGACGATCTCTGATCCTAAACCATCACCGCCACCAGCAACAGATGATACAGAGAAAGCAATATCAGAACCAGATGACTGTGATTTTCTTGCTGAATTCAAAGAGACAGACCTTTTCACAGATTTTATAGATACACAGGAGTCTTTTCCCCAAAAGGACTCTCTGGAAAGCACAGTCGACATGAGCTCCCTTGGTGGCCCAATTGAGATAGTTGCCGATGAGCAGTTTGAGCAGAGTTCTGAGGTCCAGATATCTGAGCCATTCATTGAATTTCCTGATTTATGCACAGATGAGAGACATCTTTCTGAGATTATTGCTGAGATATCTGAGCCGTTCGTTGATAATAATATTGAACATCCTAATGAGCCATTCCTCTCTGAGCAAAGATCATTCATCGCAGATCTATCAAATATTCTATTTGCTGAGCCGTCGATAGCCAAGGTGGATAGTCTACAGAGCATAGATCACATACCATCTATCAGTACAACAGCAGAGGTTATCACAGAGACGATTCAGACCCACCTGAGCTCAAGGTTTTACCATCAACGTTGAAATATGCCTTCCTTGCGGGTCCCCCCCAAATGTTTCCGGTCATCCTCAGCTCGCAGTTGACCGCTGAACAAGAATCTCGCGTGCTAGAGGTTCTTGAGAGAAACCGCAAGGCCATAGGATGGAATATCTCGGATCTCCATGGGATCAATCCAGCGTTGTGCTCGCATCATATCTACCTAGAGGATGATTGTAAACCTCCCGTGAATGTCAGCGCCGTCTAAATCCAAATCTAAGGGAGGTTGTCATGAAGGAGATCAAGAATGGTGTGATGCTGGTTTTATATATCCCATTTCGGATTCCAAATGGTCAGTCCTTTACATGTGGTCCCAAAGAAATCTGGGATTACGATCGTAAAGAATGACCGTGGTGAGGAGATTCCGACCCGGGTACCTACTTCATGGCATGTCTGTGTAGATTACCGACGCCTAAACTCAGCTACCAAGAAGGATCACTTTCCACTGCCCTTTATTGATCAGATTATTGAGAGGTTGGCAGGGAAAGAGTTCTTTTTCTTCTTGGATGGGTACTCGGGATACAACCAAGTTGCTATCGCTCCTGAGGATCAGGAGAAAACTACTTTCACTTGTCCGTTTGGCACTTACGCCTTTAGACGGATGCCCTTTGGATTGTGTAACGCCCCGCTACATTTCAAAGGTGTATGTTGGCCGTTTTCGCCGACATGGTGGGTAATTTTCTTGAAGTCTTCATGGACGATTTCTCAGTCTACGGGGATAGTTTTGACACATGTCTTGCTCATTTAGACCGAGTTCTTCAACGTTGTTGTGAGGTAAACCTAGTGCTCTCGTGGGAGAAGAGTCACTTTATGGTGACTAATGGGATTGTATTGGGCCATGTCATCTCCAAACATGGTATGGAGGTTGACCCGGCTAAGATTGATGTGATTTCCAAGTTAGAGCCACCGCAGAATTTGAAGCAGTTGAGGTCATTTTTGGGACACGTAGGATGCTATAGGCGATTCATAAAGGACTTCAGCAAAATCGCCAGACCTTTGACGGAGCTTTTGTGTAAGGAGACTGATTTATTGTCGATGAGAAAGTTCTCCTTGCATTCAATCAGATGAAAGAAATGGTTACTAGTGCTCCTATCTTACAGCCACCTGATTGGTCTCTTCCCTTTGAGATCATGACGGATGCATCAGATTTCGCAGTTGGAGCAGTCTTAGGACAGAGAAGGGATGGGGTACCATTTGCTATACACTATGCTAGCAAGACTCTGGATGAAGCACAACGGAATTATACAGTTACAGAGAAGGAGATGTTAGCAGTTGTATTTGGTCTAGAAAAGTTCAGATCTTACCTCATTGGTTCACACGTGATTATATACACGGATCACACTGCCATACGATACTTACAGGCAAAGAAGGATGCTAAACCATGCCTTATCAGATGGATCCTTCTTCTTCAGGAATTTGATTTAGAGATACGAGATAAACCTGGAGTGAAAAATGTTGTGGCAGATCACCTTTCCCGTATCACAGACACAGAGACTTCTGAGCAGAACATGATTCCTATTTCTGAAACCTTTCCAGATGAGTCCATTTTATCTGTGGACTCGCTTCCATGGTATGCTGATATTGTGAACTATCTTGTCTCCAAGAAAGTTCCACAAGATTGGCCGAAGTACAAGGTAGACAGATTTCTATCAGAGATTCATTATTACCAGTGGGAGGATCCGTACCTATTTCGTGAGGGTGCGGATTGTATCTGGAGAAGGTGCATTCCTCAGGAGGAACACACCAGTGTACTTGAGCACTGTCACAAGCTAGAATCTGGTGGGCATCATTCGGGGAAACGCACGGCAGCAAAGGTTTTACAGAGTGGCCTATGGTGGCCCACATTGTTTAATGATGCTACAGAGTATGTTCGAGGTTGTATTGATTGTCAGAAAATGGGAGAATAGTTGGTTCCAAAGATACCATGCCCCTAAGATATATACAGATTTCTGATGTTTTGATGCTTGGGGCATAGACTTCATGGGCCCATTTCCTGTCAGTCAGGGATTTCAGTACATCCTGCTCGCCGTGGATTATGTTAGTCGATGGGTGGAGGCTATTCCCACCCGAACCGCAGATAGTCGTACGGTGTGTTCCTTTCTTAAGGACCATATTATTGCGCGGTTCGGTATTCCCAAAATATTGATTTCAGATGGGGGAAGCCATTTCATTAATAGAGATGTAAAGAAGCTTGTGAAGGAGTACGCTATTGAACACAGAGTTGCGTCTCCTTACCACCCTCAGACTAATGGCTTGGCAGAAATTTCAAATAGGGAGATCAAAACGATATTGCAAAAACTTGTACGTCCAGATAGGAAGAACTGGTCCCAGATGCTTGATTTAGTTCTATGGGCTTATCGGACGGCGTACAAGTCTCCTTTGGGCATGTCTCCCTACAGATTAGTATATGGAAAGCCTTGCCACCTGCCAGTGGAATTAATTCACAAATCTTTATGGGCACTCCGTGTATGCAATTTAGATTATGAGAAAGGAGGAAAGAACAGGAAGTTGGATTTGAATAAATTACTGGAATTCCGAGACTTTGCATATGATAATTCACTTATGTATAAGGAGAAAGTCAAGCGCTGGCATGATAAACACATTCGAAGAAAGACTTTCTCCCCTGATCAGAAAGTTTGGTTATTTGATGCTAAGTTGAAGTTATTCCCAGGAAAATTGAAAAGCAAGTGGTCAGGACCGTTCATCGTGAGAGCTGTGCGTGACAATGGGAGTATTGTCATATCTGGGTTGTCATCTGACGCACAGCCATTTGTTGTGAACGGACAGTTGCTGAAGCCATATCTAGATCATGATACATTCCTGTCTGTTGTGGATTCTATATCTTTGGTATCAGACGATGATCTTTTGATTCCACCTTTTGCGTCCGATACATAAGCTCAACACCTCTTGTATATCCTTTCGTTTCACTCCGTCTTCTCCCGTTTTATCATTCACCCCTTTTTCCGTGTGTGTGTGTATATATGCTATACTTAGGATGTGCTTTATCCTAAGTATAGGGGGGTGAAGGATTTGTGTTGTTCATATTCGTCCTGTTTATCACCCTTGTTGTTGTTGCCTATACTTAGGGATACTCTACCCTAAGTATAGGGGGGGTGATGTTGTTCATATCGTGTCTCTGTGAGTCTGTACATTCTCTTCATCGGTTTTCCCCTTTGTACATTCCACTATACTTAGGATTATTTGATCCTAAGTATAGGGGGGATCACCAACTTCTCTTCATTTTATCTTTTCTTTGAGTCGTTGTAGCATAGGAGTCTTTTCACCTTTCTTTGCTTAGCACGAGTTATGTCTTCCTTTGTCGCTCTCTGATCACTATGAGGACATAGTTCGAGCTAAGTATAGGGGGGTGTCGTATATATTGTATATATACTTTAGACATAACTCGTACTTTTAAATATATTTATTTGGAGGGTTATGTGTATATTTTATAAAATCACATAAAAAAACAAACAAAAAAAACAAAAAAAAAACAAAAAAAAACAAAAAAAAACAAAAAAAACAAAACAAAACAACAACAACAAAAATAATAATAATAAAAAACAACAAAAAAAACAAACAAAAACAAAAAAAGAACAAAAAAAACAAAAAAAACACAAAAAAAACAAAAAAAACAAACAAACAAAACAAAAAAATGGGAAGAGAGAGAAAAAAAACAACAAAACAAAAAAAACATAAAAAAGTCTCTTGTATATACTTGTATATATTACTAACCTTTTCTCCCTTAAAAAAAACTACAAAACCAAAAATCATAAAAATTTGCACAAAAAAAAAATTTCACATCTGCATTTTCTCCAAAAAATCCATAAAAAGTTCAAAATTAGAAAATTGTATAAAAAAATGGTTCTTTTCACATGTGCATCATTCCTTAAAAAAAACTCTCTGCATTGTTCATAGTCTGCATTTGCATGTGCATTTTTTCTGGATAGTATTGATATTTAAACTATGTCTGGAATAAAATTGAAGAATGGAGCTTAGTTGGACCTTAATCCACCTAATTCTAAGAGGAACTTCACCGAGAAATAGGATTTTAGAAGCTTCAGGTCTTTGACTTAATTCTTTGAGTTCCACATGACAATGTGCAGCATTTGACTCTTAGTGTCTAACCTGGTCTCTTCATTCTGGGTACAACTCTGGAATAGCGAATTAATTTGTACTCCTGCACTATGCACTTAGCTCAACTCAGACGGGATGTTGGAAGACTGTATGAGTTTCTTTTCTGGTAGCGTGGAAATCTAAAGACCGAGTAACGGGTTGAAATAAAGCTTCAGAAAAGGGATGGACGGCTGGGCACAATTTTTTCTAAGACCCCAAAAAATGTACGGAATAAAAAGATGCTATATCCGTAGGGGCACAACAAGATCCAAGCAGAACCACAAAACTCCAAATACAAAGAAGCTACTACCAAATAAAAATCTGACCAAAAAGGTCCAAGCTTCAAGAAAACCTGCAGATCTTGGTGGAGACTCGGCTACACTGGCCAGCTTCACAAGGAGAGGTGACTAACACCAAACCACCTCCAGTTCTTTTCTCATTCTTCTAACTTCTCCCCCAATTCGATTGTGAACACAGCACGACAGACCTTAGAAGGAAATACCTGACTCCCCGAGGACGAGTTATTGGAGAGGAGATTTGCATGGTAGTCCGGCATTCTGGATGGGAAGAGCTAAAATTTTTCACACACATGAGTCGATTATTCAATGTTCATAGGGTATGCTTTGGGAAGAGGATCGATCTAAGATGACTTCTGGGCCAAAACTGTGACAATGATGTGTAGAACTTGAAGGCTGTTGGTTTTAAAATTCTAAGTCTCACAGAAGTTCCGACACACAAATAATCCAAAGGTCCGACAGAGCTCCAAACTACAATTTTATGAAGATAAGTTTAATACTCAATATTGTCCTACTTTCTTTATTTTCCCTTTCTTTTTCTTCTTCACTTATTCTTTCAAATAAGTGTTTGCTAAGGGACTAGCAAAGGTAAAGCATATGGGGATGATGAATCTGCGATTCGTCATCTTTATTCATTTATTTTAGCTTAAAATCCCTTATAAAACACCTGCATATAACGCTAACTCCATATTCTTACTAACTTGCATTTGTGTATAAATATTGTACATTTCTTACTAATTTTAACCTAAAATAAATAAATAAATAAAGAAAGGAAAAATAAAGAAAATAAAATAAAAAAAGGAAGACTGTATACAGGCTGACCCGAACCCCGAGAGAAGGTCAAGACTTGACCTGATCGACCAGGAATAAAGTAGGGGGAGATAGGGTCCTCAACCAGAAAATCTAAAAAATGTGTTTCTCACTTATTTTGTGTATATCTGTATAAAACTAACACTAATTTATTTGTACCTTAATTGACCCCAAATCAAATAACATTCAAAATCAAAGTTGTAAATAAAAATGGGTCCTAATTAATAAAACTGATTGCACAATTAAATCATGTACAGAATAAAAGTAGCCACACTTGGAAAAAGCCACTAAGCACTAATTGAAAGATCAATTCCGGCTCCATATGATCTCAAATTGAACAAATATCACTTCCATTGAAATCTAAATTAAATTATCTTCAAAATGACTGTGATTTTATAAATTTTGGAGTTACGGTTGAAAAGTTGGTTTTCTGGGGTGGTTTGTGCAATTTTCCCTTGTATTTTGTGCATAATGTATTTGTATATATATATTTGTAAATATTTTTACTAAGGACTTAAAACAAAAATAAAACAAAAAAAAATAATAACATTCTTAAAACAAAAAAAGAGAGGCTAATTTCATCATTTACCCTTGTATATAATACCATATATGTGCATAGTATATGTATATAGTTGCAATTTTGAACCAACCATTATAAAAAAATAAAAAAATAACATTTTCAAATTCCAATAAATAAAGTGACGAAAATTCAAAAAAGTTAGATAATTTTGTAAATAATTTTATCTTTCTATTCTCTCTCATGTTATCTCTCCCACCAAAAAATTCAAAAAATCTCTCTTATCTTCTTCAAAATTCAAAATTCATCTCTTTTCTATTTATATGGCTCCATCTCCCTCATTCCAACCTGATCAATCTTTAGAGAGAGGAGCCCGATCTCCGAGAGAAATTTCGTCGAGGAAGTTGCCTAACCTCCAAGCCGTCCGGTGACAGCGAGTCGGCCTTGTCGAGGCGATCACGGTCCATTTTCCGCTCCTAAGGTGAGATCCGTATTTTTCTTCGCATTTTTATCTTAGTTTAATCGCTTTCTATTTTTTCGCATTTTTTTCCATCGTCATTTTTCTTTCTAGATTTTAAAAAAAAAATTCTCCATCTCGATTTTATCCGCCACCGACTCGATTTCACCTCATCATCTCGATCTCCACGCGTTCGATTTTCTAACTCTCACGATCTATCAACTCCGGCCACGTACGGTGGCCGGAGAATCGGATTCATTCTCCCATTTTCGCTGAATCCCCGTCCATATTCCTATGTGTAGATAAATAAAAAAAATCTTTATGCCTAACATTTGTTTTGCAGGATAAAAAAAGGGTTCCTCTATTCTCTCTAACTTCTGTTTTGCAGGAATAGTAAAAAAAAGAAAAAAAAATTATTTCCTACTTCTTTCTTTATTTTCGGATTTACAAAAAAAATAAAAAAAAAGTTTCTCTGATTTTTTTTCACTATTTATACATAATATAATAAAAAAGAAAGAAAAAAATAAAAAAAAAAGACGGCAGCCAGGAGGGTCGCCGTCCCGCGCAGTATCGGCCAGGCGCGTGCGACCCCCCGCGCTCGACCGCCCTCCGCCCTGTGAAGAGGCGGCGCCACCCGCGCCACTCCTCCTTGAGCCCGTGCCACCACCGTCTCCTGCATTCGGCGCCGCCGATCGCCTCGCCATCGCCGCTCCAGAAGTCCCGCCGACGCCGCTCCTCCGCTTCCAAACACCACGCCGCCACGCATCCCTCGGCCGCATCCGCATCCAGCCTCCTCCGCACCTACGCCGGCATCCTCCAACGCCGCTCGAAGCCTCGCCGCGCAGCTGCCGAGCCCGCCGCCCAGCACCAACTGAAGCCGCCGCGCGACACGCGCCCCCGCCTGGTGAAGAAGAAGAAGACGGGCGGCGCCCCCCTTTAGACGGCCTTGTTGCTGCCCCTCTTGCGTTGGAAGAAAAATGAAGAGGAAGCCCTAGGGCTCCCTTAAAAAAAACAATTGGAGAAATTACGTTCACGCCCTCAGAAGTTTTCGAAATTGCAACAACGTCCTTTCCAGATTCAAATACATGCGAGACACATGATCTATTGGTAAAAATTGCAATTTCTCTCCTTTTATTTATTTTTATTATTTATCTGTGGTCAAAACAGTGAGTCTTTACAATTCAGTCCACAACTTTTCAAGTAATTACGATTTGGTCCCCGAACTGCAGAACAAAAACTTGCTTGATCTTTTTATTGAAATAAATGTTATTCATGACCCAAAAATTTTGAGAAAATTGTGCTATGCTCTTCATGTGATTGTTTTATTAGCATAAATTTTCCATTGCATTTCTCTTTCATTTATTGTCATTAAAAAATCAAAAACATGTCATTTTGCCTTGTTTGAAATTCCAAAATTCATAAAAATTCTAAAATACCTCTAAAAATTCCAAAAAAATTAGATTAGTTGTATTTCATTGTCTTCTAATTTCTGGCCAATTTTCACGCATTAATTATTTATAAAACCCAAAAAAATTGAAAAATATCAAAAATCTTCTAAAAATCATAAAAAATTCTACAAAAATCCAAAAATTGTGATTTCAGTTCCCATTTGTAGATAATGGTTTCTAGTTTACCTTAAAAATAATTGCCAGGAGTTTTGGGCATTTAAAAGATTTTTAAATTGTAAATTACTCCAGGCTGCGCAGAGTTTCTTATCTTCTCACTGTTTGATTTTTAGAAAAATACAAAAACATCTGAAAATTCCACAAAAATTCCTAAAAACATTTCAAAACTTTTAAAACCCAAAAATATTTTCTTTGAATTTTTCTGAGCATTTTTGACTAATTGAAAAATTAGAAAAAAAAGTTGGTGTGCGTGTTTTTAATCTTGTGAATATTGCGTCGTGTTATTTTTGAAAAAATAAGAAAATTGAAAAATCAAAATCACTAAAAATTTGAAAATTAGAAAATACAAAAAAATTAAAAAAAATAAAAAAATAAAAAGATAAAAAAATTCACAAAAACCAAGGATAGTTGTCCTTTGAGATTCGTGTTTTCTTTTAATTAGTTTCTGATTAATTGAATAACCCTCGGGAATTGTAGCCTCCCTGAGTTTGACCCTGTCCGCTATACAGGTTAATAAGTAGCAAAAAATCATAAAAAAATATTTTTTGTTGACGCGGGATTTTGGGGATAAACAACGACCATATTTTCAATTAATTTCCGTCCTCGAATTTCGCGCTCAACAAGGACATAACACATGCTAAGTATAGGGAGCGTGTATATATTACATATATACTTTACCCATAGCTCGTACTTTTACGTATTTTTGTATATATTATACAGTAATTATGGGTTGGTAAAAAAACAACTTAAAAAAACCTTTCAAAAAAACAACACAAAAAAACTATTTTTCCTTATTTGCTTAAAAAACTTTTTCAAATAAATGTGTGTGTCCTTTCTTATCTACCGATCTTTTTCAAAAAAAAAGCAAAACTTTTATAACAAAAAAACTTTCTTCTTTGCCTTTGTTTGTCAAAAAAAAAACTTCTTGAAAAAAAAAACCTTTTTCTAAAACTTAAAAAAAGTCAATCATCAAAACTAAAAAAAAACTAACTAATAAGTTGGTTTAACCCCTGACCCATTCACTTTCACACAAGACTAGTGATGTTCAAGAACACTTGGTTTATGAGCTCTTGAGATTTTAAGTTAACCAGCCTTAGTCATTAGGGTCTTGGACTTAATTATTCACATTTCCCTAGTTTGAAAGATTTGTGTGCTATATTGCATGCTTAGTCTCTACCTTAAGAATATGATCAACACCTCACATACACGACTGCAGTTATGATGAGATGAGTTGAAATTTCACTTGAGGAACTGGGATGAGGGATTTGAGTTTGGACTTGATTTAATGATGCTCGAGGATGGGATAAAATCAATGAAGGCTTCATGAAACCTGAGTGTCAGCATTTTTAGCCAGTATGGGAACATCATTCTTGTACTATCTCTTGACATTTACCTATGTGCCAGGGTGTGATAAAACAAAAAAAATATTGATCAGTGTGTGCCAACTCTTGGTAAAAGCAGTGGAGCTAGCCAAAATACTACAAAGCAATGAAATGTCAAAGAAAAGCTCTCATTCCACAAAGTCAAATTTCAAAAGAGCTTCCACCAAAGGCGAGCGCTCCCAACCATTTCAAAGTGTCCACTTGGACCACCGCTATTAGGACCAGGAGTCGGGCTTGTACCAAAAAAGGGCTCTGCATCGTAAATGCTACAAGTCTGGGTGTAGAAGGTACAATAGGTACACAAAAAAGGCATACCCCGGTGTACTCCCAGGAAAACAAGTGCAGATGGCTCCAACTTCTCTTGACGGACGCACTGATCAACACCAAAAATATGCGTTGCGTAATAAGGCACTCGAGAGGATCCTTGTTCTAATGAGAGGGAGAGAAGAAATGACACAATCCTATGCCCTCCATCAACTGGCCTTCCATCTACACTTTTAAATCTGATAACTAAAGAGACGGTGGATTGGATGCAAGAAATGGTTTATTCCCTAGTGTTGAGGATCGGGTCCTTAGGAGAGTCTCTTGGACTGAAACCTTGGGTGACGTTGTGGCTCTACTCTTGTAACTGCGGTCAACACTTAAAGTCATATCCCTACTATATATGTATACAAAGAGAGTCTGATGATTAGGGGAATTGGATACCTTTTGACAAGAGCTTGGTTCAGCTTAGAATTTTAGGATTTCTAAAACCGAGAGTTCTTGAACGGATCAAGTCTTTTATTCACATGCACAGTCAAGGGTTAATCCAACTTATTCATTCTTTATTTGCTCGAGGACTAGCAAAGTTTAAGTATAGGGGGGGTGATGAATCCACGATTCATCATCTCAATATCTTGATCTTAGCAAAATCCTCGAGTAAAATCCGAGAAAAATGTACATAAATTCATTAAATTAACAAAATGTCTCTTATAAATAAAATACACTAATTATTGTATATTAGATAGTACAAAATGAATTACACATAAAAAGTCGCAAAAATAAAGGAGTTTTATACATGTAAATAACCCAAAGTTTTATGTATTTTTAATAATTTCATATCAATTCCTTTTTGGCTAATTCTTTCTCCAACGTGTTCATATCAATGTATATAAAATACAAAAATACAAAACAAAATTTACCTCAAATAAATGCTCCTAGATCCTAAAGGGAAAAAGCCGTAAAGACCAACTTCCAAGCCAAATTCCCGCTCCGTATGAACTCCAAATTCACCAAACTTACTTTTAAAGTTCAAGTTAGAAAATTATCTATCCAATGGAAGTGGTTTCATTAAAATCAGAGCTCATTTGCAAAAGTTGGGTTTTGGGACCAAGACGTACATTGTATATTATGTATATATCCATTCTTTCATCATTTTTTATTTTTTCTAATTACTAAAAATACAAAAATATCATGATTGTGTTGTATTTTAATTATATTATTTTATAGTATTTTTCTGTTGTAAATATCTCTTATTCAAAAGACAAAAAAATACAAATTAGAAAAGTAAAGAAAAATTGTACATGGTGTTTTGTCTTCTTTTGTATATTCTCCACTATTTATCTTCTCATTTTATTTTATTGTATTTAAAGTAGCCTACTTTTATTTTCTTTTATTTAATCACATTCTATACAATAACTTCCCTTTCTCCATTAACGTCCAAGTCTTCTTTCAACCTCCATTCCACTCCATTCCACTCCACCATTCTTTTAACCTCCCATTCAAACTCCACCTTTCCACCATCTCTCTAACTCCCATTATTCATCTCTTTATAATCATCTCCACATCCACATTTTTTCCCCATCCGCCATTCTAATAGAATAATGAGAGAGCTTGGAGTGTTTTGTCGGTGACAGAGGCTTTTCATCTTCCTCAAGCGACAACCTCCTTCAGGCGAGATCCGCGGCGATCACCATTGCCGCGTCACGAGTTCTCCATCGAGCTCGCATAGCCTCTTCGATTTTATTTCGCCAATCGGATCGAGGCGACGATAGGAGTTTAGCGTAGCTGCTCCGCCAATCCGGTGAACATCAGGTAAGTTGTTTCTCTACTTTTCCTTGTTATTTATTTTATCAAACATTTTGTTTACTTATTTGATCACCACCAACATTTTGATATCAACCACTCCACCATCACCATCTTTATCATCTTTTTGTGTATATATTATCTCTTGTTTAAAGAAAATTTAAAAAAATAAAAAAATTTTAAAACAAAACAAATTTATTACAGTTTCAGCACAAAAAAAGTAAAAAAAAAAACGCACAGCCGGGTGGAGCAGCAGCAACCGCCACTGCCCCACCTCCCTCTTCTCCACCGCCTAACCGGGCCCGCGCCGCCCGCTAGGCGCCGCTGCGGACAGCGCAAGCCGCCCCTTCGTTCTCCCCTCTCCAGCCCTCCGTCGAGGAGTCCCAGCCGCCCGCATCCCACAGCTCAGCGCCCGGCGACCCATCGCCTTCCGCCGACGTCGCCCTCCTCTGCCTCGCCTGTGCGCACGAGCCGTGCCCCCATGCCTCACCACCCCTCGCGGCCACGCACCGCCGGCGGCACCGCCGTCCCATCATTTGGGTTCTTCCACCTGCGAACCAAAGGAAGAAGAAGGTCTTCTTTTATTTTATTTTTTTATTTGTAAAAATTGCATCTTTTATTTCTCAAGTATTTGTAATTACTGTTTTATCCCTGTATATAGTTTTCTTGTGAGTTTCTTTCCTGAAATTGCACGGATACCCCTGTATTCGCATCTTAATTTGGACATCAATATTGCATCTTTTTATTCAATGAAAAATGGCATTGTGTTGAGCAACTAATGTTATACATTGTGAATATTTATTTGGATTTTTATGCTATATGGGTAATTAATTAAAATTGTCTAACTGAAATTCTGCCTATTTTACTCATTCTCTGCTATTAAATTTATATCTCACACACGGTTGCTCTACAAATTTCACAAAAATTAAGAATGATGCCCTGAAATGTGATTAACTTATTATCCAAATTTCATCTAAAGTGGAATTGTCTTGTGCCTAAAATAAATTGTGAAGTGATTTTAGTATTTGATTTTTAATTAGGTCCACATACATCCTTTTTGCGAAATTTCAAGTCTCCTGTATGCCCCATAAAAATATCTACTTGAAATAATTCACACTTTGATTAATTTAAAATTATGGATTAAATAAGAATTAATTACTCACTGTAGCTCTATTTTCACTAAATAATACATAAAAAATTCGTATTTTGTCAAAAAAATCCAAAAATATTACTGTAGCTTTCTTGTGTCATGTTTTCATTCCAGTAAATTTTTTATCATTTTTTCTTACTATTTGTTTGAAAAATTGCAAAAATACCCATAAAAAGTGTGCATTTTTCGTTGTTGAGTTTTAATTCCTAAAATTCCAAAAAAATATGTTTTGCATTCACCACTGAATTAGGATTCTAGAAAAATATAATTTGGCTAAATTGGATTAATTGTGTATTAAAATTAATTTGGCTAAGTTTTGTGTTTTCTTGATGTCTTAATTCAACCGCATTCGCATTTGGCATTCGTTTCGCATTAAAAAAAATCTAAAAAAAATATCGCTTGGAAATCTAAAACTAAATTTTCGAATTAAACCGAAGTTGTTCCTTTGCCTCCCTGTGTTCGACCCCGGACTTGCCCGGGATATAAATTAAGCCAAGACACTCTTCACGGAGATTCTTTTCTCGGTTCTGATTGAATCGCTAAGTACATGTACTACAACGTGCTCAAATTAAATATCGTATTTAGCGACTCGTCAAGGATGGACGGCGAGGCCTAAAGCGAGGGGAAGATGGTCCGGCGATGGTGCTCCGCCTAAGTGGCGGAGCTGGAGTCGATGGAGGGTGAAGGATGTTGTCGGAGGGCGATAAATGGACCGCGAAGGTCAGAGCTTCGTCGCGGAGCTCGACGAGGTGAATGCGGAGCAAGGAGATGGCTGAGGTATGCGGATTCAATCGGAGAAAAACTAAAGAACAAATCAAAAAGAGATCAGAGAGGATGGAGGAGGTTTCCTGGGGTTTGGAGCTCGGTCTTGAGTTCCAGGTCGTCGCTCGAAGGGGCGGTAAGGCACTGAGCTCAAGCAGCTTCGTGGTCGTGGATCTCGCCGAAGAAGAAGACCCGTCTTCGCTCAAGGAAGCTATCAATTCCTGTCACCGATCGAACGCTCCGAGCTCGAGGTTACTCTCTGGGGTGGCGGATGGGTGTGAAGTTGGCCGGTGCTCGAGTATTTAAAGGGTGAAGGTCTCGGCAGGGCTGGTGATGGGGCGAAGTTCATGGAGGTCGTGGAGCGTCTATGGTGGAAGTGGTGGCGAGTGAGGGAGTTGGCGAGGATGAGAGACGAGTGGGGAAGGTCGTGGCGGCGCTGGCGGTCGGCGAGGGTGGCTAGCAAGCGGCCGAAAATAGAAAGGGGCAGCATGCGGCGCAAGGTCGAGATCGTGGGAGAGAGAGGGTGTCGGAGGTGGAAGACGAAGCCCTCACCGTTGGATCTTGTGATCCAACGGCGAAGAAGAAGGTGGGATGGAACAGGTAGGATTAGATCTGGGGCGAGGTGATCTGAGGGATGTGATGGCGCCACGTGGTGCGATGGGGGTGAGGTGCGTACGGGCGGTTGAGATGAGGCTAGGGCTTAGATCGGAGGGCTGAGGTGCAAGGCGAGATGAGCAGTTGCGATGGAGGAGCGGCGTGCATGATCGAAGGGCGCAGGGTGCGATGCGTGGCGCGCTGTGGTGAAGGCACTGATGGGCAGATCAGATGAGAAGGGGGGAATGATCAGACGGTGGAAGTGAAAGGTATACGTGGAGCGCTGCTGGCCGTGGGATCTTGTTAGAAATCCAACGGCTAGAGGCGCAGGTGGCTTGGGCAAGGGGAGCGAGCCGCGTGGCGCAACCAGAGGGCGCCACGTGGCCAGCTATGATTGGCTACGAAAAGAAATGAGTGTAGAGGGAGAAGGAGGCCGAATTTGGAAAAACTCAAAACATGAAAGTTGTAGATCTTGATGAGATCTACAAGTTTCATGTTGCCCAAAGACGGAGATGAGGTCAACTATGATACAAAAAATACAAATATACACAAATATAGTATACATAGTGTACATAGAGGCCCAAAAACCCAACTCTTTCATATGAGCTCCAAATTGGACGAAATTAGTCTCATTTTAAAGGTCTTTTAATGTGTATTATTCTAAAAGTGAGTAGACCTATTTTGGAGGTTGTATGAGGGAGCTATGGGCATTTTATGGTCCAAGGGCTTTAAGGCTTTATTGAGTGCTTTTACAAAGGGGATTCCTGATTTTCTTCCTTATATTATTAACTAAGGTGTACATATTATAGAGGAGAGGTTATTTTTATGAGTGAATATTTTACAAGTGATTTGGGCTTCTTATTTAATGCAAAATGTGAATGCTAGAATGCATATTTTATGAATGCATGTATGAATGCTATTTATGCATTATAAAGGGAAATATGCCTCTATTTACTCGGGAATAAGGATCTATGTTTAACTTTTAGAGTGATGAATCACAGATTCATCAACATGCTCAGTCGGAGCACAATGCTCAATGATGGCTAGAGTCTCGTGTCTTGGCCCGAGGAGCCAAGGGTCGCACCTGAAGTTCATCTCCATGATCGACCTCAATTCTGCCTCCCCCTATTACGGGGAGGGGAAGAGGACTAGGAGGTACCTCCATGTAATGGTGGACGACGTGCTTTGTGGACGAAGGAGGATTTATAGTGGAGGATCTAGCTGTTACAGTGGTGGCAAGGGGATTTGCAATCGCCACACTTTCACCATGGAGCTTAGATATGGAGAACTAATGGTTGCATTAAAAAGATGGGAGTAACAAAGGAAGGGCCGGTGAGGCGTAATGTCCGACGAAGGATATGCAGAGGTGGAAGATGGGGTGGAGACCATTGTATCTCGTGATCTAACGTTTGTAATGAAGATGTGGGTTAGAGGTCATGATCAGATAAGAAATCTGATTGGAGGGCTGGGAATGAAGTGCGGTTGAAGCATTCATATGTGAGCAGGGGCCTCATCCTATGGATGTGGAAGAATAGGAGACGTGGCGGGCTCCAAAACGTCGGATGGGTGCTACCATCCAACGATGGAGGTGAAGGTGGCAGTGGGCAGTGGATCTCATCTGGAGGAGGGAATTAAACGACTGATGGAGGGTAAGAATGGACAACTGCGATGAAGGCGAGCATAGGTGGATCCAAAGGCCAAGGACAGAGACAGGTGGCACAAGGATAAAGGGTCGTGTGGCAGCTCCAGGGAGCGCCACATGGCCCAATCGGAATATTCACAAATAAGAAAAGAATGAGAAAATACAAAAGAAATAAAAGAAAGCAAAATTAAAAAATAGAGTTAAAACATGAAAGTTGTAGATCTTGATGAGATCTACAAGTTTCATGATAATGTCAAATAAACAACACACAATTTATGGAAGCATTTTCAATGAATAAAAACACTGCTTTTAATGCTTTGTTATTTTTTGTCTTTTTGATTTCTTTTTTAACAACAAAACTAATATGTATTAATTAATCTAATTTCAGGAAGTTTTTAATAGGGAATAAAACAAGAAAAAATAAAGAAAAATAAAAGGGTTGAATTTGTACCATAATTAGGGCTAATTGTAGGAAGATGGTCAGATGTTTATAATGCAGAATTATTGAAGATTTGGATGAAGGTGATTAAGCTCCAAGGATAAAAAGGGAGCATAGTAATGATCAATCAGAGATTCATCACCGAGCTAATATGTTTTTTGGACTATAGGATTTTTCTATAGAGTTTTCCTATTTCGCATGTGGAATGCATGTTCATCTTCTTATATGATAACTTAGGAAGGTCTTTAACTAAGTTAAGTTTCCTAATTCTATGATTAAGTTCATGTGAATGCGACCTAATCTTTTATGATAGAGTAAGGGTTCTTCTTGTGCTGCTAAAAGGCAATCTAGTAATGAGCACTCATCGAATGTAAGTGTCTAGATACTTTTGTGCATATACCCTATACAACAAGTTTAATGTGTCTTCCTTAAGAGCTTCAAAACCAAATGAAGAAAACACAACTTTAAACCCCTTATCGCAGATCTGAGACATGCTCAAAAGATTGTGCTTTAGACCATCAACAAGGCTAACATGACTAGTAGAAGTTAAATGATTTCTGATTGTACCTTCGCTAACTATCATACCTTTGTTGTTGTTGTCAAAAGTAATATACCCACTAGCGTTAGCCTTGATGTTGAGGAAGAGACCTTTGTCTCCAATCATGTGTCGTAAACATTCGTTTTCCATGATCCATTTGCCACTATGGTCTCGTTTGATGTCCTGTGAAATATGGTCTGATCATGAATGGGCGTTCAATTTGTCTCCCTTAATTAACCATGGTTTATGTAGAATAATTTACGGTTTTCTTCGCTACCCATTGCTTGCATGTCCTCCAAGGGTTAATATGGTTCATTGAATTTCTTCCTTGGTTCCTTGTCGTTCTTGGCTTTAACTTGACTTCAAATTTTCTTAGTAGGTAAAACATGTTATTCTACTTTAATCGACTTAAAACTACATCCCATTTTGGGTCACAACCTAACCTATACTTAGTTATACATTGAAAGTTACCTCCTAATAATTTATCTGGGCTCTCCTTACCCTTAGTGAAATTTGCTACTTCGTTAACTAAGTTATGCGTATTTTATTTTAATTTACCTATAATTATCTCTAGGTTATCTATGTTTATCTTAAGCAGTTTAATTTTAGTTTCGTGTTGTTTTTTAGAAAAAGACAAACTATATGTGAGTTTTATGATGTGATCTTTCAGGGAGATAGTCTCTTTTCAATGATCATAAATAAATGTGCATTTATTAATTTTAGCAACTTATTTTCATTTTTCATGTTCCCACTAAATTATGTAATTCAAAAATAACTTTTTGTAATTCATCTAAAGGAGGTTCTTCAGAAGTTTGTTGGACATGTGAACCAACGCCAAGCCATTATACAATAAAAATTATTGCTTATCATTCCTTGATCTAAAATGAAGAATAACTATTTTGCATAATAGATCCTTCAGTACAAGTAAGGTTGTATGACACGACCCTCTTGATATCATACAATTGTTGATTCACTGGTTGGATCATAGAGGCTAGTGCATGGTTGAATATCTAAAGTGGTAGATTGAGGACTCAACCATACCATCAAGTGATCATCAGGAATATATCTCCAACCTGAGAAGGAAATGGAAATCCTTACTCCAAAGGTTGACACTTCAAAGGTATTGGATGAGCTAAGTCAAAGAGTTGACTTTGCGAGATCCAGATAAATAAGATCTATGTCGTATGCTATCATGTATAGGCATGCATCCGCTGACTAGAGACATATATATTATTATATGTCTGAGTTTGTACATTAGGCAGGCCATTAGGTTGATGATCTTATCAAGGTCTATATATCGGCAAGCTGGTGTGCAGATGAGGACATATGAGTAATACGATCTCTCAAAGGGGTCATACAAGTTCACTACTGAATCATAAGACATGATCTCACTCATAAGATACTGGGATAAACTAAATTCCAATGATGGTCATTTTATTTGAAAATAGGACATGATTTGAAGGTATTATATATGCTTTAGGAAAGCATAAGATTGCTACCAACACCTAATGATCGAATAAGGAACTTAACAATAAAACCTTGAAGGAGACAATTTAAATAGGATCATAACTTCGGGTTTATTCTAAGCCTTCCACTATACATCATGTGCGGGTATTAGGATTACTCAAAGATGGTGCGCATAATTGGTTGTATAACTATGGCATTCCCATTCTAAGGGAGTGATGAACCAGGTTTTGGATTTTAGTTACTCCACTTAATAGACTAGTTATCTAATCTTTGTCCAAATGTTGGACATTAACCTAGATATGACTCAGATGCAGTGAAAAGATTTAATATTTTATCTTACTTGATCAACCATCTTTGAGAGGTCTTCTGGATATGTATATGAGATTAGATATTACCATCCAATTCATTATACATGGAATACAAAACCGCCTCGTCCTTATCTCCAAGTGTCCATGGTGAAGGCATACTATTCTTAAAAGAGTTCAAGAATCATTTTATTTGATAATATCATAGCATTGTAAAATAAAGAGAAATACTAATGACTAAATTATATTTGATTATCGTAAATAATGTAGATGTGATTTACATTATTTAGACATATGTAGAGAGACATCTCAGATAGCTAAATTGGATTTAATTATCATAAATGAGATTAATATGGATAACACTATCATCACTAAATCATGGATAATGTGGGTGTAATCCACAATATCATAAAGAGAATTAAATGTGAATATGATTCATAATTTAAATATTAATATGAATTGGATTAACATTGAACACTTATATGTAAATGTGATCTACATTTAGTTTTTGGATGGATGAATATGATTCATAAATATCAATGGTCTATTTGCAATTATTACAGATAATGTACAAATTAATTGATGGTATTTATTGAGAAAATAATTCTATGAATATAGATTTGGTGTAATAAGATTACATCAAGATAATTAAAGAGAGAGAGAAATTCTATCCAATTCCATGATAGACATCCATAGTGCAAATGAGGAAGGAGTATATCTCCTTTTCTTTATTTTGGACAGAGTCACTCTCTCTTTCTTATCTTTATTCACTACAAAAGATTTATTTTGAGATTAAATATCGAATAATGAATTAACAATTGATTTATCATGTCTAAATTCTATTTTACCTGGAGCACAAGTAAAATTATTTAATCACAACCAATAATTAGTAACTAGGAGTGCATATCCACCATTCAATATTCTATAAAGAGATACTATCCCTAGATTTCATTAATCAATATAGAGGAATACAATTGTTGCAACAACTCCATTTCTTACCACACATCTACCCTCTCCAATCCTTATGGCCCATTCACATAGGGATCATGGAGATTACGATCGTCATCATGCTACCGTATTGATTGCTCATGGATCGTCATCTTCTTTGACACCTCGTGTTCTTGAAGAATATGTTAGATTTTGTGTGACGAAATCAAGAGATTCTTTGCTCGGATCATCACCTTGGATTGTGGGAAGCACGCGTCTCATCCATGCTCCCAAAGTGCTCTCTTGTTAGACCGGACTTGAGACATGAGGCATCTTCTTTAAAGGATTTCATATTATTGTCACACTTTAAAGATGTAAACCTTATACTCGTGTCATCCCGATTAAATGATACGGGAATTGTTCACGTGCCATGTGATTTCATATTTTTTTTAATTTCCACTGCACCTTCAACTAGTGTGACTAGTCGACTTAGATCAGATATAATGCGATCTCCACGATTCCATGATGTGCAAGGAAATAACACCTCACTTTAAGCGGTATCAGATCCTTAATCTAAGATCATAGATGTGATTCTAATCCTAGCGACGAAGGCTATGGATATCAGATTGTAAGAACATTATTTATTTCCATGCTTATGCGATTAATAGTGTGTAGATACGATGTGGCTACTGTTTTGTCTTGATATGAACGAATTTTGGTATACTAAACCATGTTTTGAATGTCTGAAAATGAATCTAAAAAATTCGTCAAAGATTGGCAATGATTAGGAATTGATTCAGAAATGAAGAATTCTTGTATGTGTTGTCTTTGCATGATTTTTAGATCTATACCTTAACATTTTTAGTTGCTATCACAAAAACTATTAAAAACATATTAATGTCAAGAATCAAACCAACAAACTGTCCGAATTTATTTTGCGTAATTTCGACTCTATTTGCCCTAAGTATGTAATATTTTGTGGAGATGGTCATAGAATGATGGGATCATCTTGATTATTTTTTGATGTGTTTATTATTCAAAATAAATCATGGACATTAGAAAATTTCTCTTATTAGATGATGATTTATATTTAGATAATTTCTTGACAAACTTCAACTTTTACTTAATGATTGTTTCATGACAAACCCTAATTAGAAACTATAATAGTTATAATTAAACAATTTCTATGCAAAATGAATTTACTGCTTGATACGACAAGAAGTTTTAATAAATTAAAATGACTTTAAAATTCCTAAATTTGTGAATGATTAACATATAGTATCATACGTGATTGAAAGCTCGATAAAAGTTCATAGTAGAATTTGTAAAATTATAAACATTGATGGTGTCTAGGCCTGGATATGCTAATGAATTAATTAATTGACACCCTCCATCGTATTTGATGTGGAAGCACTCTCTGTTAGCATAATATGTAAGACCTGATCGTATCTTTTTCAAGGAAAGGTGGCATGAGACGTCTTTGCAATATTTTAAACAACTAAATTGAGATAAAATATACTAAGTAACGGTGTATACTATATAGTAATACAAGCAAATGAATTGTTTCTAGGTTGCATTTGATTTATGATTAAATTAATATAATTGAATTAATTTAGTCTAATTAAAATATACCGTTTATAATTGATAAGATTGAATTTCCTTTGTAAGGGTTGATCATAAGAATGCAATTCAAATAATTAATAAAAAATTTAAAGGGATATTGATGATCATAAGATGACATCCATGGTTTCCTATCAACCGAAGGGTTCTGTTGCTGTTTATTGTACAATGGAAATTCTTATGTAAATTCATAACTCCAATGTAAAAGAAGACATGGATCAAACTCTTTGCTTCTTGAAATAGATAGGTTGTATGCATAGTGATCCCAATGTTGTTCCCCATATAATTGAGGTGGTATTGGATTGTGCATAGCAAGTTCTATTCCTATTGATGGCTGATCCAATTGGCAATAGGCCAACATCACCTTAGGAGCGTTGAAATCAAGTGTCAAAGACCGATTTGGAAAATGTAAGTTGGACTTACAAGGTGGAAAGAGTTCCTGCTTCCTTTTACCTCGGTTTCATTTTCTCATATTATTGTGGTGTAACAAAGGTTGAAGGGAAATCCCACATCTTACCTAAGGCATTGAGGTTAGCATACCTCATAGTTTGAAAGTTTGAAAGGAAATGCACTTACAAGGTAACTAAAAGAGAGAAAATTTTGATTTAAAATATTATTAACCTTAATAAAAGTAAATGTCTTTATGCAAATATCTTATTTCAAATTATCTTCGCTAAACCCACTTAAATGTATACTTAATTGTTACTGGTATCATGGATTGGATCTATGAGTAAGATGTAATACTTGTAGTTGGGTACATAATGTTTGTAGTTGCAATGTGCAAGTTTCATCATAATAATGAGAATGGTAATTAATTAGACAATAGGACAACAACCAATGGTTTGTATCTCTCTACAGTCTTGATCTCTCATTGAGTGTGTTTTGGAAGTAACATATGGATGATGATCGTAATTGTCAAGATTCATCTAAAATCCAAAGGATATGTTTTTGGTAAACATATGCGCTCTCAGCATTTAATCATGAATAACATGGTTTGTCGTATTATGCAGAAGGTGGCTCCACAGGAGATGATGTACTCAAAATGTTTGAGTACCTACCCGCCCTCCATACCATAATGCACATTAATGACTTATGATATTTATTTATGATAATTCATGGTATGTAATTTCTTCCTTACACATCAGAGATCTTGAAATGTTCAAAGATTTCATAATTTGGTTAATAACCAAAGTTAGAAGGAAGATGAAAAGAATTTGATCTGACTGAGATAGGAAATACTTACTAGAAAAATTCAGAGAATACCTTATATAGAGAAACGAATATTATTCCTATCTCATTCCTCCTAATATACCTCAACTCAATGGAGTTGTAGGGAGATGCAACTGGATCATATTTTGACACAATATGATCAATGATGACCATTAGCATAATTACCTCTTAGTTTCCAGGTATATATTGTAGAGATTGCAATACATACATACATACATACATACATGCATGCATGCATGCATGCATGCATGCATGCATGCATGCATGCATGCATACATACATACATACATACATACATACATACATACATACATACATACATACATACATACATACATACATACATACATACATACATACATACATACATACATACATACATACATACATACATACATACATACATACATACATACATACATACATACATACATACATACATACATACATACATACATACATACATACATACATACATACATACATACATACATACATACATACATACATACATACATACATACATATATGTATGTATATCCTTAATAAGATTCCAAGCAAATATGTTCTCAAAATCCCCTTATGAGTTATGGTTTGGAACCAATCCCTATGTTAGACACTTGAGGATTTAGAGTTGCTTGGTCCATGACAAAGACATGGATGCAAGTAAGCTGGAAACCAATACTAGATAGTGCTACTTCATTAGGGATATAAAGGATGGTATTGGATATTTACCTTACGACCATGAGATTCTTAAAGATTTCATCTCTAAGGATATGATTTTCAGAGGATGACTTCCCTAAGAGTTAAGATAAGAATGATGTAAAGGAGTCATCGAATCCTAGGAGGATAATCATGTTCATAAAATTGAAGACTAAAAAATTAACTAAAGATGAAACACCCACACCTCCTCAAATAAGTTTTAGGGTGGTAAGACCACTTAAAGGATATGGATTCCATGTGTCATCCAATCATGGCATGGAGATATGGATGTTAGCAATAAATTCTAAAGTAGAGTTCATGCTCAAGTAGATTTCGAGAATCATGCCATGAAGATTTCGAGGATTGACTTCTGCAAATGTTTGGAAAATGGTTGCAAAAATATTTGAAAAATCTATATATAATGTTTGAAAAAGCCTTTGCAAAATGATTTTCGAATGTGTGTAAATGTTTATAAAAGTTATTTTGTACTATAGTTTTTAAAATTATTTATAAAATGATCTTCAAATAAAGTTCGAGGAATATATACATCGCACAAAAATTCTTTATTAACCGCATAAAACTATTTATAAAATTGACCTCTTACCCCTTGTAAATTCTTAAAAATCTAATTCCTATAAATAAAAGATGCATCCTCGTGTAGATATTTGTACCTACTTTTTAGCCAAAATCTTTTATTTTCAAAAATCACAAAAAACATTCTCAAAATTAAAAATACCAAAAACATTTGCAAAATCTTTTTGAAAATACAAAAAATGCATATGCATCATCTTTTTCAAAAAACCATAAAAATTCAAAACTTTGAAAATTACATCACAAAAAATATTTTCTACATAGCATTTGCATAGTATTCGCATTTTTGGATTGAGTTCGATAATTGAACAAGTCTAAAAAAATCGAAGATTGGAGTTTGGTTGGACCTCAAATCTAACTAACAACAGGAACCTTATAAGAACTGGAATTGAGATACTTCAGATCTAGTTGACTTAATTCTTTGAGGATCACGAGACTTAGTTCAATGGATTCTTAACTGCGTAAGTAGAGTATTTCAGAGCACTTGCATGGCTCTTGTCGATAATGACCTAAGTTGGACACATGCACCTTTTACTTGGCTCAACTCAATTGGAGTGGTGAGGGGACTGGATTTGCCGATATGAGACACACACAAGTGGAAACATTTGTCCTCGTCTAGGGAGGGAAGTGCACCCCAACCCATCCAGTAGCGTTGATGTCTAAAGACATGAGAGTGTGGTTTTGAATATTGCTTCAAAAGAGGAATATTCTACTGACTCAAGAGAAAAAAATCCTTTGTAAATACTGTTGTATATAGTATTTCAAAAAAAAGAGCAAAAAGCAAAAACTTCAAAAAAGTGAATTGGCCGGATTGAAAGTAAAATGCCTATCGGAATGTTTATATTTGTATAGTCAATAAGCAAGTTTGAGCTTCAAAGTCAAATCATGTGAGCATGCAACTGGATAACTCGACTAAAATGGTCTTGTATCCTAAGATAGGTAGCTACACTGGATATTCTTCTCTTCACCTCCTCCTCTTGAACTACTTGTTAGAACTTAGAAGGGAATACCCTGTTCCTCGAGGAAGGAGTTGCTGGATTGGGGAATCACTAGCTTGTCATGCTGGAGAAGTCCGTCTCTTTGTCATTTCAGTTGAGGGGAGCCACCATCGCTTACACTGTACAAGTCAAATTCATAGTCACAAGGGTTTGCATATGACTTGAAGCATTTTGACCTGGTTATTGAGGAGACTTAAGCAGAATTTTGGGATTCTCGAAGGCTATTGGATTTCAAATCTGATTCTCAATAAGGTTCTGTCTGCACTTAAATTACAAAGGTCTGACTTAAGCTCCAAACTTTGATTTTATGAAGACAAGTTTTATGATTGAACTTAATCCAATTTCTTTCTTTTTCTTTTCTTTTTTTTTCTGCACTTATTGCATAAGTATTCACTAGGGACTAGCAAAGGAAAGTATGAGGGGTGATGAATCGCCATTTCATTAACTTTATTCTATCATTTTAACCATAAAAACCCTAGTAAATGCATGTAATTACCTCTAATTCGCATACATTAATATTCATGCATTGTTGTACAAAGTATGTATAAAACACAATTTTTAATGCAAAAATATAGAATAAAGAAAAGAAAAGAAAAAGAATAAAATATCAATGATATTTTATGACCCTAAACTCCGAGACCTAGGCATCTTGGTGAATAGGTCGACAAGGAATAAAGTATGGGAGATAATGGTCCAAAATGCAATAAAATTCCCTCTTAATAATTCATTCTTTATTTATTTTTGGGACCTATTTTATTCGCCATTTTTATACTCTGAACAAATAAACTTTGTATATGAAAATGGTAGAAATAACATATAGAAAAATACAAAATTTACTTCATACAAAAATAGTATACAAAATAAAAGATACAATATAAATAAGATTCCAAATATCCAACTTCCCAAACTCATATCTCTCAAATAAAGACTCAAAATATATCAAAATTACCTTTAATTGTATACAACTTTTAATAAGCTATTTAACTGATTTTATATTTTTTGGAGTTAAGGTTTGAAAGTTTGGTTTTGGACCCCTATTGTATATTTTACCCGATTAAAATAATCATTTTATTTATTATTCATTATTTTTATAATTTTATAATTTTATAATTTTGTAATTATTATCTATAATATATGTACATATTAAATCATGAATAAAACAATAAAGAAAACATTAAAAATAAAATAAAATACATCAATACATAGATGAATATACAATAACTATACCTATATAAATAATAGCCCTATTTATTTAAGTTTACATATTATATAAAAAATATAATAAAAATATTTTTGAGTATCTAAAAATGATTCATATATATAAAATAATAAAATGAAATAAATAAAATAAAATAAGAGACAAAAATACATAGATAAATATACCTATATATAACCCCTAAAAAATAACTATTAATAAATAACCTCTAAAAAATAAATAAAAATCATAATAAAATACTATGAAAAATAATAAATATTTTTGATTTTATAACTTAAAATTAATAAAATCATTTATTATTTTATATCGAATTTCAAATTCTTTTTCAGGTCGGATTTTCTGGTTTGTCCACGTAGTCCACCAACCAGCTTCCACCTCCAATTGACCTCGGTCAACTCTTTAACCACGGTCGTAGGGGTGTCAAACATGCGGTTTGACCCTTGTTCTCACATTTTTCCAAGTCAATCCGAGCATTGACTTGGATAGATTTCTTGGACATGTGAGCCTACGGCGAGCCATTATGCAATAAATGTTATTGCAAATATCATTCCCTGATCTGAAATGAAGAATAAATAATTTTCATAATAGGTCCCTCTGTACAATTAGGGTTATGTATCATGGCTATCTTAATGATCATACAACTGTTGATTCAATTATTGAATCATAGAGGCTGGTGCTTGGATGAATATCTAAAGGGTTAGATTGAGGACTCATCAAGCACCATCAAATGATTGTTAAGATGTGATCTCCAGCCTGAGTAGGAGATGGCAATCCTTTCTCACATAGGCTGATATCTGACCGACCTCTTGATGCAGGTCCTCTGCATAGGAATAGAGATTCGGAGGTGTCAGATTAGTTAGGTCAATGGGTTGACTTAACGAGATCGAGATAACCTATGTCCTATGTTGAATGCTGTCACAGCATAGGCACGCATCCTCTGACCGGAGACAGATGTGTTACTATATGTCTGAGTGTGTACATTTGGCAGACCAATAGGTTGATGACCTAAACGAGGTCTATACACCGGCACGCTGGTGTGCATATAAGGGCATATGAGTAATACGATCTCTCAAAGGGATCATACAGGTTCACTACTGAACCGGAAGAAATGAGCTCACTCATGAGATATTGGGAAGAATCAAATTCCATGTACGGTCGTCTCGCTTTGGAAGCTTGACTGAATTTGTAGGTTTGATATATACTTTTAGAAAGTATATGATCAAGACCTAGGCATGATATATGATTTTGGAAAGTACATGATCGATGCCAAATCCCAATAATCAAACGAGAATCTTTGTGATCAAACCCTGAAGAAGACAATGTAAAATTGATCTTGATCTTCGGGTTGACCATGGATCTTCCAGTATGCAGGATGTACATGTATTGGGAATACCTGAGGGTGATGTGATCATAAACGATTATATATCCATGACGCTTCCATTCCGAGGAAGTGATGAAACATGTCTGGATTTTAGTGACTCCTTTCAGTAGAGAAGCAATCCGATCTTAGTCCAAGTGTTGGACATTGGTCTGAATGAGATTCAGATGCAATGAGAAGATTAGATTTGCGGTCTTGATTTAATCAAGCATCTATGGGAGGTTCGTAAGATCTGGATTTGAGATAAGATCTCAACATCCAAGTCACTATACGTGGAACAATATAATCGCCCTGTCCTTATCTCCAAGTATTTGCGGAGAAAGCACATTATTCTTGAAAGGGTTCGAGAATAATTCATTTGATGAAATTTATATCCAAGCAAGTAGAACTTGATGATTAAATGAGATTTAATGATCAAGCTTAATATGAATATGATTCATATTGTGAGAATGATTATCCAAGATAATTAAATAGGATTTAATTATCAAGAGAATGTGGATATTATTATCCATAATATTTGTGTATTATAAATATGATTTATAATATACATATATTCAAGAGAGAGAAATTTAGTAAATAACATTTGTTAATTATTAAATATAGATTGGATTCACATTTGTTAATTAACTGGAAATGTCATTTACAAATTAGTTTGGGATGTGAATATGATTCATATAATTTTTAATGGCATGATTGAAATATTCACAAATTAATTTGGAATTAATTTGGTGGATATTTTTGTGATAATTGAGAGATAATGTAATATAATAAAAAGGAGAAATAAAGTCATCTTTAGGAGGCAATATTATCTCCATTTTATTATGATGATTAATCTCTCAACTAACTTATTTATGTTAAATTAAAAATGTGTTGATAATGTTGCAACATATATTTAATTTAATCATGAATAAATGTTGTTGGTTTCAACCAACAATAATTATAGCCATTGATTTTACATGGACCAAGCCTGGCCGTTGGATCTATGTGTCCCATGGATTGAGATCCATTGGATCCTAAACTAATATAAAAGGAGGGCTAGAGTATCCTTCCAAGGTACATCATTAAGAGTTGTACAAGGTTACAACTCTCTCTCTCTCTCTATCATATTCTCTCCCTCTTTCTCTTCTCCAAAAGATGACCGTCCATCTTGTGTTGAGAAAGGAGAGACTCTCGGCTTCTTCTTCGACGACTCGAGGATCTCCTTCTTCTTTGGAGTTTCTTACTCTAAAGGAAGATGACGGATTTCATTTGACGAAATCAGGGGATCCGTTGCTTGGATCTTCATCAAGGATTGCGGGAAGGACGCGACTCATCATCGTGCCCGCAAGTGCGTTTTTCGTGGATCAGACTTGAGACAGGAGGATCTCTACTTTGGGATCTCACGATCGCAACCACGCTTCAAGAGGTATTCCTTGTACTTTGTGGTTTTATGAAATGATCCGAGAAGTGTTCTTGTGATCACGTGGTTTCATCTTTAGATTCAAAATTTTTAATTTCTGCCGCATCTAGCATCTGGTGCGACTAGTTGTTTCGATTGCATATGATGCGATCGACACGCTTCCATGATGCGCTTAAAGATACTCAATATCCTTCAAATGGTATCAGAGCCATAGGTCGAATAACGTTTTGGATATGATCCATAGACCTTAGAAGATTTGGTTCTTGAAAGGATTGCGAATTTTTTACTGCATTTCAATTTTCGTACCTCTGTATAATTGAATTTTTCGGCACTTTTTAAATTATTTAAACACGAAATTTTCAATTGGATTTTGTTCCCCATTATTTAAGAAAATCATAGGATTTGAGTTTGTGAAATTTGGACTTCATTTGCTTAAGATATGGTCCTTTGAATATGCATATATTCACTGTTGCGGGAACTTCGGATTTAAACGTGATTAATGAGTTTATTACGGTTTTGATCCGCCTAGAAATGCGTGAATTATCACTTGGATTATTTAATAAATCAAATAGGTAATCTTAGAAAACTGAGTTTGAATTTTTTGGATTTAAATTGATCAAGATAAGTTAATTTTAGTGATTGGGGGTCACTGCTGGAAATTAACATTTTTTTATCATGAACCTTGTGATAAGTCATTCAATTATCGTGATGAAAATTAATTGTTATTTTTCTGAAATAATTAGTGATAAATATTTGTGAAATATTTAAATAGATAATTATTTCATTGAATGACATTTGCCTAAACCATAATGATAAGATAATTGATCTTGATCATTGGTTGATATGAATCCATCAACAAACATTGATTTCATGAAATACCATAGTTTATCCTACAATAGTTCTAGGACAACTTTTACATGAAAAAATACTCTTGCTTGAATAGGATTGGGGATTTGTTTAGCAAATGTCCTTATAATATAATCAAAATTGTTTTGATGTATATTATATGGCATAATTTTGGTTGAAAAATCGATGAGCATCTCAAAGTACATGATGATCTATCTGGTATTATCCTTTCCCGAGGCGGATATGGTGCCTAGTCGGAGAGCATTGGGGTCGCGAGTTGCAAAGTATGTGGTCCGTCCCACTCTCGTCGGTACTGGCCATGACAGCGGGTAGGGATTGTATAATACCGGAGAAAGTCGATGTGTATTTTTCTAATTATTAAAATTCGAATAATACGTACTTTGAGATTATACCTACTATTCAAGTAATAATCAAGTTTGTTGATTGATAATTGGATTAATTATTAATTTAATGTGATTAAATTAATTATATCTAATAAACACTCTATTTTTGAATAGATGTGTATTTTCCCTTGGAAGAATTAATTATGTGAATATGATTCACGATAATTAATTATAACATTTGAATATGAGATGGAGGATCACATAAGTGACATCCATGGTCTCCCGTCAAGGCGAAGGGTTCCGTCGCCGGTTGTTGTGTATAGGAGACGCCTGTCCGAAGTGACAGATCCTGTAAATGATTTAATTGGATCGGGCTCTTTGCTTCTCGAAAGAGTAAGGCCGTATGCGTAGTGACCCCAATATCGAGTCCTCATATTATTGGGACGATATTGTATTGCGCATAGCGAGTTCTAATCCTGTTGACGGTTGGTTCAATTAACAACGGGTCAACATCATCTTAGGGGTGGTGGGCCCGGGTGTTAAAGACCGAATTGGGAATGCAAGTTGGACTTGCAAGGTTGAATGTTTTCCCGCTTCTTTTTATCAGAGTCATAAGTTCTCATATTGTTGGGATGCGACAAAGATATGAAAGGAGATCCCAGATCTTGCTAGAGATAAAATGGTAAGAATATCTCTTACATTGAAAGTGATTAAGGGAATGAACTTTCAGTGTTGACAAGGCAAGACAACTTTGATATAAAAATTCCTAAATCAAAGTAAAATATGTATATATAATATATATACCCTTATGCAAATTTCTTATTTCAGATAATCCTTCATTAAACCCACTCAAAGTTATATTCAATGATAACCAGTAAAATACCATAGATTGGACTCATGATCCAGATATTGTTCTTGCTATTCGACACATAGTGTATGTGGTTGCAATGTGCAAGTTTCCTCAACATAATGAGGAATGACAATTAAATAAGACAATAAGACATTACCTTAGGGTTTGTATGTCTGTATAGTCTTGATCTTTCATTGAATGTACTTTGGAAGTGACATGTCGATGGTGATCGTAATTGTCGAATAATCCTTATAAAATAAAAGAAGATATTTTGGCATACATATGTGCTCTAGACATTTAATCATGATTGACATGGTTCTCTGCATTATGCAGAATGGTGGCTCGAAAGAGATGATGTATTCAAAATGTTCGAGTACCTACCTGAACCTAAGTCTCTAAGAGTTAAGATGTATGTAGATATAATGAGTGTCATCATTCTACTATCTATACTTAAGTCATTCATGAAGCTTCATAATAATCATTTTGAATGAATTTAATGAAGCATGTATAAATGTTGAAATGCTATTGTATTGAAATCCTTATAATTCAACATAAGAGATTCTTTGTCTTGAACAATGGTTGTTTATAGATGAAGAAAGCGCAGTGGAAGCATGGGTCGGACCCGAGTAAGATGGAAAGTCAAAGAGTTGACCTACTTCTGTGACTTCCATATGACATCCAAAGAGTTGGATGAATGCCAATACTACAATAAGTTGATGTGTTGATAGTATGACTATCAAGTTTGTCTAAAATCCTTAGTAAAGGACTCAGATAGAGCATCAGAATAATCTACATATAATCATTGACTTTGACTTTCTTATTTCATAAGATAAAGTCTGACAATTGTATCCCAATCTTCTAGTGACATTTGCAATTGGTTGCATATATATATATATATATATATATTAGAAGATTGGAAATTTGATCTTAAGGTTTAGTAATCATCTACATAGATATTGCTGTAATTGTTGCAGCAATCTCTGTTGGATAGATAGACTTCATATTCTCAGTGGGAGAGTTCTTAGTCTTGGAGAATGTCTCTACGACCTAGATAGTAGAGTACTCTCATTGTTTATTTCTAAATGTTGGAAATAAACATGAATTCTGAGATAGAACTATTATGAAGAGTTATGATGGAAATATTTCAGATAGTAATCTAACATCTAGTGGACTCCACAAAATTAGAAAATTAATGAATGGTTCATTAAGATTTCTAATATTGAAAATCAAACCTTATAAGATCAATAGGAGGATGAAGATCATTTGACAATGATCTGGCATCAAGCCTTGGATATTTGTCTATTGATTTGATCAATAGACTAATAAGATATGAAACTTTAGAATGTCTAAAATTTCAAATCTTACATACTTGTGAATATTGTATTCAAAGTAAAAATGTCCAATACACCCTTCTCTGGGAAAGGTGTATGATGTCAAGGTATTCAGGATCTCATAGATATTGATGTATGAGGATCATCTATATCATAGTAAACATTATGGATATGTGATATTTATTGATGATTATGTATGATATGAGATTTCTTCTCTTCACCTGAGAAACCTTTGAAATGTTCAAAGACTTCACAATTTTGGTTTAGAACCAAAGTTTGAAGAAAGATGAAATGAATTTGATCTAACCTAGGTAGCTTGTACCTGTTAGATAAAATTCAAAGAATACTTTATGGAGATATGAATATCATTTCTATCTCACTCCTCCTGATAAACCTGAACTCAGTAGAGTTGTAGGGAGATACAATTGGATCATGTGTGACATGATTTGATTAATGATGAATTTTAGCATAACTACCTCTTAGTTTCCAGGTATATATGTAGTAGAGACTACACTATATATCCTTAATAAGATTCCATGCAAGTAAGCTGGAATTAAGCACCAGAGAGTGCAACTTCATTAGAAAAATAAAGGATGGTATTGGATACCTACTTTATGACCTTGAGATTCTTAAAAGATCTCATATCTGAGAATGTGATTCTTAGAGGATGACTCTCTTGAGAATCAAGATGAAAATGAAGTGTAGGAACTCATTTAATCTCGAGAAGATAATGAGGCTCCTAAGATCGGAAACTAAAAGGACAATTAAAGATGAAACACTAATACCTCTTCAAATGAGTTTGAGGATGTATTCCATGTGTCGATTAAGTCTGACAATGATCAGAATTCATGTGATGAAGCTCCTAAGGATCATGACATGGAAAGATGGATATTAGCAATAAAGTCTAAAGAAGACTTCATATACAAGTGTTGTATATGGACCCTCGAGGATCCACCTATAAGGGTTAAACCCATTAAGGTGTAAATGGATCTTCAAGAGAAAGGGAACCTGATGAGAAGGTAGAGACCTTCAAAGCTCGGTTCGTAGCCATGAGCTATACACCGGAAGAGAAGACATTGCTTGCGATGAGACTTGCTCTTCGGTAACCATGCTTAAACTCATCAGAATATTACTAACCGTAGCTACGCAACTTGACTATTGCATCTTCAGCATGTAATTGAAGATTGCATTCCTCTAAAGAATACCTCTCTGAGGATATTCACATGAAGTATCCCCAGGGCTACATGTTTGGGGAAAGTAAGGTGTGAAAGCTAAAGAAATCCATCTGTGGACTCAAATAAGCTTCTTGTTGATGGAACATAAGATTTGATGAAATTATAAATGTTATGATTTTAAATAGAATCTTGATGAACCATGTGAAGCTTAGTGGGAGTGCCATTGTGTTCATCGTGCTAAATGTAGATAATATCCTAATCATTTGGAATGATATAATGATGATAATAAGTGTTTTATAGACTGGCTATTCCATAGTACACCTTGGACATATTCCATTCTTGAAAATTCCAAGAAAGGCTTCCTTCCCTTAAGATTTGGTACTGACCTATCTAAAGGGATAGCACCTCAAAGAGTTGAGGAAGTGAATGCTAGAACTGCTTGCACTTGTGCATCAGTTACGAGAAGCTAAGTGTATGCTAGATGTGTACAAAAGCCATATATCTGCCATGCAGTGGGAGTAGTAAAGTGTTGCTAATCCTACTATGTAGAGAAAACACTTGATTGCAGAAATAACAAAATCTTCATAAATGACAAGATTTTTGAGATAGTGATCTCAAAGTCATATCTTCATAAGCTTAAGACTTTATAGATAGAGATATAAAAGGTCTTAACTGTGGATTCCTTGAGAGATAGTGATCTCCCAGGAATAAGGGTATTCTGATAAGGATTATGGAAATACTGGTTATAATAATTGAGCAATAGTGTCAAGGACACCATAACTGCTTTGACTAGATTGAGTATTGGTTGCATAAGATGCAACATTCGCATTGGATGAGAGCACTGTTACCTAGGGATATGCAAGTGTCGTAAAAGGACTTGGCATAGCTTTTTGGGAACAGAGTGACTGATCAGCTTACCTAGCTATTTCTAAATAGCCTATGATTGTCACATGAGTGTGGGTTTAAATGATTAGACCATTAATGGCTCTTTGGGCTAGTGGGAGATTATTGGACATGTGAGCCCACGGCGAGCCATTATGCAATAAATATTATTGCAAATATCATTCTCTGATCTGAAATGAAGAATAAATAATTTGCATAATAGGTCCCTCTGTACAATTAGGGTTATGTACCATGGCTATCTTAATGATCATACAGCTGTTGATTCAATTATTGAATCATAGAGGCTGGTGCTTGGATGAATATCTAAAGGGTTAGATCGAGGACTCATCAAGCACCATCAAATGATTGTTAAGATGAGATCTCCAGCCTGAGTAGGAGATGTCAATCCTTTCTCACATAGGCTGATATCTGACCGACCTCTTGATGCAGGTCCTCTGCATAGGAATAGAGATTCGGAGGTGTCAGATTAGTTAGGTCAATGGGTTGACTTAACGAGATCGAGATAACCTAAGTCCTATGTTGAACGCTGTCAAAGCATAGGCACGCATCCTCTGAACGGAGACAGATGTGTTACTATATGTCTGAGTGTGTACATTTGGCAGACCAATAGGTTGATGACCTAACCAAGGTCTATACACCGGTGCGCTGGTGTGCATATAAGGGCATATGAGTAATACGATCTCTCAAAGGGATCATACAGGTTCACTACTGAACCGGAAGACATGAGCTCACTCATGAGATATTGGGAAAAATCAAATTCCGTGCACGGTCGTCTCGCTTTGGAAGCTTGACTGAATTTGTAGGTTTGATATATACTTTTGGAAAGTAAATGATCAAGACCTAGGTATGATATATGCTTTTGGAAAGTATATGATCGATACCAAATCCCAATAATCAAATGAGAAACTTAGTGATCAATCCCTGAAGAAGACAATGTAAAATTGATCTTGATCTTCGGGTTGACCATGGGTCTTCCAGTATGCAGGATGTACAGGTATTGGGAATACCTGAGGGTGATGTGATCATAAACGATAGTATATCCATGACGCTTCAATTCCGAGGGAGTGATGAAACAGGTCTGGATTTTAGTGACTCCTTTCAGTAGAGAAGCAATCCGATCTTAGTCCAAGTGTTGGACATTAGTCTGAATGAGATTCAGATGCAATGAGAAGATTAGATTTGCGGTCTTGATTTAATCAAGCATCTATGGGAGGTTCGTAAGATCTGGATTTGAGATAAGATCTCAACATCCAAGTCACTATACGTGGAACAATACAATTGCCCTGTTGCAGCGAAAGCACATTATTCTTGAAAGGGTTCGAGAATAATTCATTTGATGAAATTTATATCAAAGAAAGTAGAACTTGATGATTAAATGAGATTTAATAATCAAGCTTAATATGAGTATGATTCATATTGTGAGAATGATTATCCAAGATAATTAAATGGGATTTAATTATCAAGAGAATGTGGATATTATTATCCATAATATTTGTGTATTATAAATATGATTTATAATATACATATATTCAAGAGAGAGAAATTTAGTAAATAACATTTGTTAATTATTAAATGTGGATTGGATTCACATTTGTTAATTAACTGGAAATGTCATTTACAAATTAGTTTGGGATGTGAATATGATTCACATAATTTTCAATGGCATGATTGAAATATTCACAAATTAATTTGGAATTAATTTGGTGGATATTTTTGTGATAATTGAGAGATAATGTAATATAATAAAAAGGAGAAATAAAGCCACCCTTAGGAGGCAATATTATCTCCATTTTATTATGATGATTAATCTCTCAACTAACTTATTTATGTTAAATTAAAAATGTGTTGATAATGTTGCAACATATATTTAATTTAATCATAAATAAATGTTGTTGGTTTTAACCAACAATAATTATAGCCATTGACTTTACATGGACCAAGCCTGGTTGTTGGATCTATGTGTCCCATGGATTGAGATCCATTGGATCCTAAACTAAAATAAAAGGAGGGCTAGGGTAGCCTTCCAAGGTACATCATTAAGAGTTGTACAAGGTTACAACTCTTTCTCTCTCTCTCTCTCTATCATATTCTCGCCCTCTCTTTCTCTCCTCCAACAGATGACCGTCCATCTTGTGTTGAGAAAGGAGAGACTCTCGGCTTCTTCTTCGACGACTCGAGGATCTCCTTCTTCTTTGGAGTTTCTTACTCGAAATGAAGACGATGGATTTCGTTTGACGAAATCAGGGGATCCTTTTCTTGGATCTTCATCAAGTATTGCGGGAAGGATGCGACTCATCATCGTGCCCGCAAGTGCGTTTTTCGTGGATCGGACTTGAGACAAGAGGATCTCTACTTTGGGATCTCACGATCGCAACCACGCTTCAAGAGGTATTCCTTGTACTTTGTGGTTTGATGAAATGATCCGAGAAGTGTTCTCATGATCACGTGGTTTCATCTTTAGATTCAAAATTTTTAATTTCGGTCGCATCTAGCATCTAGTGCGACTAGTTGCTTCGATTGCATGTGATGCGATCGACACGCTTCCGTGATGCGCTTATGGATACTCAATATCCTTCAATTTCTTCTAGAATTTTGGGCTTCGTTCACTAGTGATTCACACCCAAGTGAATCCTTGGGCTTTAGGTCACTAGCGATACGCATTGCCTTTGGACTCCTTACCACCTTCTGCATAAAATCCTACCCTCGTCCAAACCTCGCCTCTTGATCCCTCTTCCAGAATCTAGCCATAGTTCTAAGACAACCTCCCTCTTCCTAGTGACAACAGGAATACCTAAAGGGTCTTCTCTTGGAGTTTGGTGTTGAATCGAGGCCGGTCCAGCTTTTCCGCCGTCGCCGCCGGAGATTGATTATGGCGCGCCTCCGTTGAGCTTCATTCTCCTTTCTCATATCATTTTAATTCCTTAGCGTAAGGTTAGTTTAGTTCTGCATTTAAGTCTGTTCTACTTCATCGCATTACTCGAAAAAAAATCAAGGATTTCTGTACGGTGGTGCTCCAACTCCACCGTTCATCGCTCTCTTTTTCCGACCGTTCATTCAACCTCTGCTTCATCCCAATGCCTTCATCATATTCCTCCTTGCCTTTTAATCACCCGACACTCCTCCATCCACCTTGCTCTTACAAAGAGCAAGGTTTTTGCCTCTCCTCCACCACCGATCATTGGAGAGGCCCGCATCCTTCAACTGTCGTTCATACCGACCAGCCAGAGCTATCCATAGATCTGTTTTGTTCCCTCTAGCATCTACTGCAGGAAGTAACGAAGAAATGAGGCTTCTCATGCCGCAGCAAAGTGTAGGTGTACCCCCGAGGTTGAGGTGCTCCGCTAGACCAAATCAGAATTGTCCGCATAATTTTGAGATCCCCTACCGGTGCGGGAAACCTTTAACATGCATTTGAAGCCTTCATCGGTAGGAGGGAAGCCAAGCATCTTGAAATTTTGAAGATCAAAACTCGCCCAACCCATGTTCTTCACGTGTTTTTCCATGTGGGCTCAGCACCATCCAATCTCCCTTATTTGTTTAGAGTTCATAGTTGGCGTTGGATCAAGAGGGCCGGAGCGATTAGATCATCATCGGTGATCTAATCGCTACCATCCAGACGAAGTTGTATCATGAGCTCCTGTGGCGACGTGTGGCATAAGTAGACCAGATTCAGCTGTTGGCCCACGCGCATTAGTGGGTATTTGATGAATCCCCATTCATCACTCTTTATTCTTTTATTTTAGCTAGATATTTTGGCAAATACCATGTATATGATTGTATATATAATAAGTTACCAAAATGCATGCTTTGTGTAAATATGAATAATTAGCATGTATTTGTGCAAAAATAAAAGAATAAAAAAATAAGGAAAAAAGGGAAATATTTAGAATAAATATTGAATGACCTGAACCCAAGAGAGGGCCCAACCTGGGTCTGATCGCCAAATAAAATAAGTAGAGAGAGATAGGACCACTCATCCTTGTACGTATTTCCTACACACACATATGAATATACATAATTCATTTTCTCAAAAATAAAAATAAAAATGTGTTTCTCTTAATTTGTATATATTTCTAAACATATAAATGAGAAAAGAAAATAAAGACAAAAATAAAATAATTTCCCTCTCTTCACATTGTACATACCATGTATATCTCAATAAGATACCTATTTATTTCACCCTTGTAAATAAACCATAAAAATAAAATAAAAATTATTTTATGTTCTAAATTTTATCTTGTAAATAAATAAAATATAAAAGTTAGAATATTTGTACAAAAATAAACAAAATAAAATTAAAATAAAAATAAAAATAAGAAAATAATTTTATACATGTACATAATATAATATAATGTATATATCATAATTTATTTTTCAAAAAAATAAATAAAAATCACTAAAAATAGTTTGAAAATAAATAAACATTTTTCATTTTGTAAATATTTTTAAATAAAATCATTTTCTATTTTATTTTGAATTTCCAAATCTTTTTGACTTGGAATTATCTGATTGGTCCACTGGGGATTGTTGACCCACGATCAACTCTCCCCCTCAGACTCTTCTTCGTGGATAATGTTCATTAGCCCGACTTCTCGAAATTCTACAGAACGGATCCAACCGCCTTTTGCCCTGAATCCTGCACCCACCTCTTATCCATGGATTCGACACCTCTGCGGATCCCTAGGGCTTGGCGGATCTACCTCGAATTACGTGCTCTTGCCCATTCTCCCCTTTCACCCAGGATGCCTGTAAATACCTTCATTTCACCCCCAGTCCTCGAGCTCGCGCTGCAAGCCCTAAATCTATCCTAAAGAGTCTCCTCTCGGTGACAGCGACCGGAACCACTCTTTGGTGACCAGATTAGGCGCCTGTAGCTGACGCTCGACGAATGTGGCTGGAGCGTAGCCATGTAGGAGCCTCCCAGCCCGTCGCAGCTCAGTCGAGGCGATGACCACCTTCATCGCACCCTCTTGGAGCTAATGATTGACCTCCGAGTATCAGGTAACTCTTCTAGCGATCCTAGCTCTACTTATCGTCGATTGTTCACCCTCCGCTCCGTCGGCTGCACCCTAGTGTCCGGAGCTCCGCTGACTATATCTAGCCATTCAGATCACTCCACCGTTACATCGTCACCTTTCCTCCACCATCTGATCATCTCAATCTTGGCTATCTGAGCCAAGATTGAGCTAGGCTCCTTCCTCCGCCTACGCAAGAGCTGCCCTCTCATCCCACCGTTGCTTCCTGTTGCCTTTCATGCGACAACCATTGCCGAGCACTCCTCCGAGCATCATCTTTCATTTGCAGGTTCATAAGCGTCAGAGCACCCTCAGGTCACGTGCAACCATCCTCACCGGAGTCGACCTAGGATGTACACCCCTTCTCGGAGATCTAGCCGTTGGGAGCTCCATCCGCCTTCGCCATCAGACGCGGAGGGGCGACGCAAGTCGAACCCCTCTCTATGATCATCCATCAAACGCTCGGATTTTCTCCAGCTTGTCGGCGAACCTCGCCAGGGAGGAGTTCTTCCAGATCTCCTCTCCACCGTCGGATCGAGCCCGTTCACCAGACGCCATCTGAGCCGTCCAGCGTCTGCATCTGACAGGCCGTTAGATCTGGTATCTAACGGCCACCGTACACCCACGTCTGCGCCTGAAGGATAACCGTCGGATCCGCCAGGTAGCCTCACCAGAGTCGCACGCATTCAGCCACTGGTCGCCTGCCACCTAGCCCCCACGTGACCCGTATACTTCTTGGACGGGTAATTTGCGTAGACCCCATGTAGTTTATTTTCTGTTATTGTTTAGTCTGTTAAATAAAGCAGCACTCTGTGGACTTTTTGCTTAGTGGCCCCTACTATTTTTCTGATTTGCACTTTAGTCCTCCTTTTGTGGATGCACGTGCGTTGTCACATGCATATCTGGGATAATTGCATGTATACCCTTAGGGTTTATGAGTGTTATGATTTGATTAGATAGTTTTCATATTTGTACTTATGCCCCTGTGTATGCTGAATTGTGACATGTGCTGAATATCTTGTGAAATTTACAGTAGACCCCTCGTACTTTTCAAAATTGTTATTGTTTAGACTTGGGAACTTATTTTATTTGTAGAATGGTCCATGTGTGCTGTGCATGTTTTATTGGTTGAATAAAAAAGCAAATTGACTCCAAATCTCATGAAATTTGGACACGTGGCCCCTGCCACTGTGTAAAAAATTCATTGAATTTTTGGGACATTTTTGTTCTCATTTTATATTTTTAAAAATTCAAAAACCTCTATTTTTGCTACTGTCTAACTTTAAAAATCAACAAAAAATATTAAAAAGTCTCCAAAAATTCTAAAAAAATTACTTTGTGTTTGTTTTATCGTATTTTTGCTTCAGTCCAATTTTTATCTAATTTGGATATATAAAAACCCTAAAAGTTGAAAAACATTAAAAAACTCATAAAAATCATTAAAAATTCAGAAAAAATGCAACTTATTTTCCAGTAGTTAGATTTTCATTTTTATTTCATCATAAAATTGTTTCTGGAATTTTTAGGCTATTAGTTATTTTTAAATGGCCTTTAGATTCTGGCTGCACATTGATTTTCACTTTTTGCCTTATTTCATTTTTTAAAAATTCAGTAAAAATCCTAAAAAATTGAGAAAATATCAAAAACACTTGAAAACTCATAAAATCCAAAAATATTTTTATTTCAATTTTCTGCCTTGTCCTTGTGTGTTTAATAATTGTTGGTTTGTCTCTTTTTGCCTTGCTTTGTTTATTTTCTTTATAATTGAAAATCACAAAAAATTTAAAAACATAAAAATACACCAAAAAATATTTTATTCTTTTCATTTTGATTTCTGAATACTTCGTAGGCTCTTAGCCAATCCGTGCTCCTTGAGTTCGATCCTAATAGCTATACCAGGTTAAATAAATAGCTAGACCTCTATTTGACTTGACTGATTGATTTATCTTATTTGGTGGTCTATTTTTTTCTTGTTGATTGAGTCTCGCGGTTCGGGTCGCAACGATCCTGATTTACATCTTTACTCGAACTACGCGGTTTTTACGGTCATCAGAATGTCGCCGTTGCTGGGGAGCAGGGCTTAGTAGTCGGTTTTCATTTTGTTTTCGACTTTTTATATTTACTTGCATTTTCTAGCAATAACTTCGTATTCCATTTTGTATCGCATTTTTATAATAATATGTGGAATGACACACTCTTGTTTACTTTTCTTGCGAGGTCCTGAGGACTGAAGCAGCTTTCTTCGGGAAGTCGACGCAACCGCGAGAGTCAGAGGCAACTCTTTTCTGTATAGAGCTGCAGGAGAGCTCGAGGAACACGAGCAGGAGTTTGGGAGCATAGATAGCCGTAGATTAGCCGTAGATTAGTTTATTTTCTGCAGACTTATTATTGTAATAATGCATGACCAACAGAGACTCAAAGACTTTTGTGGTAATTGTCGGGGTCTGTTTCGTCGAGCACCGGTGTGCTCGGGGGACCTCACCGCGGTTTTCGCCGATTTTGGTTTTTATCTCCTTTTTACTACTTATCTGATTTTCGAGGATTTAGCCTTAGCCATAGGATTTTATCTAATTGTGACGTAATTAATTAAGGCCCAACCCTAATTATCTGCCTACACCTATAGTTCGATAATTGGACCTAATTAATTAACTCACTAAGAAAAATTCGGATTAATTAGGATCGAGTCCACGTGCCGTGAGGAACCACATACAACGAGTGCAGGATCCGTTGCGGTGGACACCGAGTGGTTCCCAAGATCGGACTCAGGACTTTAGTTTGATTACTCGACTATTATGCTTCACGTGTAGAATTGCTTCGTCTAAGGCTGTTTTCCTTATGCATCATATAGGTAGTTTTATTACCATCTTTACCTTTTTGCACAGATCACCCTGCATGTAGAGAGCTAGAGTCAGGTACGCATTTCTTACTCTGCATGCATCATCGTGTTTGATCGCGCATAGACTTTTTCGCCTTCTCCCGTTGTTTTCGGACTTAAATAACCTGGAGAACCAAAAAATTCGTTAGGCATTGTTTGATCTGAAAAATATTAAAAAAACAAAAACTATAAAATTGGGACTGTTAAACACACTTGACCCTAAAAGATACCTCACCTAAAAATCTGTCTTGGGGAGAGTAACCCCCTCCTTGTTTGGATTGGATGAGCGAGAGAGTGACCCGCACACTAGGCTAGAGCCACATTTGATTTCCGAGCAGACTACCAGCCTTTTATACGAGACAATTTGTTGGGAGTACTGGATTCCTACCAGCGCGCTTAATCTCTCTGAAAGATTGATTTGATGACCTAATAAAAATTGATAAGATAATTGACCGAACCTTTATGGTCTTCAGCTCAGCGTTGAGTAGGTGAATCAGGGGTTTGCTTTCTCATCTTGTGTGTTTCCAGATCTCATCCGCCTTCACTCGCCAGATCAAGATGATGGGCAGGAGGTCTCTTAGGAAGCCTTGGCTGCACCGCTTTACAGCATTCCAGCCCGCTCATCTAGGTTGGTTTGTGAGAGCCGAGACCCGCTCTCCGAACCCAAGTTCGATTCCACCCTGTTCCCCCTTGACCACCCTTCTACCACCAGTTCTGAGATACCAGTGCCCGATCAAAGAGAGCAGCAGCCAGATGATTTATCGACACTTGTGTTTGGGTCTTTTGCCTTTGTAGAGACCATGGCCAGCAGCGAGGAGCGTACCGATGGTCCCAGACCAGAGCAGACTTACGTATTGAACCAGGGTGCAACCAACAACACCCTGTTAGCCTCCCTTGAGACAATGCAGAGACAGATTCGAGATCAGGGGGCTTTCATGGTTGAGATGCGTTGGGAGATGGAGAGACTGCGAGCAGATAGAGATCAACTGAGAGCCGATGGTGAGGGAGATATTCCAAATCAACCTGAGGAGCCGATCCAGCCAGCACCAGCCAGACCGATGCGGGAGTTGCACAACCCCGGATTGACACTTACACACAGATGGATCGTGCTGCCAGTGATTGTGGGGGACTTCAAGTTCCCCCTTCAAACGATTCAGCTTCTTCCCCATTTCCATGGGCTCGCGATTGAGGAGCCACACCTCCATCTCCAGGAGTTTGAGATGATCTGCAGCACTGTCCACGATCGGCATGTGGATGAGGACACTATCCGGATGATTACTTTTTCGTTCTATCAAGTAGACAGAGCAGCCAACTAGCTGAAGCATCTAGGGAGATTTGTTACCACCTGGGAGCAGCTCCGAACCGAGTACTTGAACAAGTACTATCCACTCGGTCGGATGAATGCAGCGAGGGCCTTGATCAGCAACTTCTCCATTCTCCCCAATGAGCAATTCCATAAGGCATGGGAAAGGTTGCGAGAGCTCACAGACCGGTGCCCCCACCACGACATATCCATGCCCAACCTTGTTCAGAGCTTTTTCTGCAGGCATACACCGGAGTTGCAGGAGTTAGTGAATGCATCCTGTGGAGGCTCATATTTTGCCAAGGATGAGGATCAGGTCTGGGCCATCTATGAGGAGATGGCTGAGAACTACACGGTGATGTCCCAGACCTGCCTCTACACTCAGGGGAGACCCCAGCCACAGTTCGTGTCATATTAGAGGATAGCACAGGTCGATGCCGGTCCTTCTACTTCATCAGCGACAGTAGTACAGGCAGATTCGAGAGCCGCAGACATGGGTATCATCAACGAGAAGCTGAACCGGATCGAGTTGATAGAGAAGAAGCAGTGCTAGGGTATGACGCAGATTGATCAGACGGCACAGACACTGAGTGACCTGAAGACACAGATCATGTATCTCCAGGAGGCACAAACGGCTTCTCAGCCTCGTCTCAGGTCACGGGTAGACACCGACAGCAGCATCATTCTGGCCCAGCCCTCCGCCCAGTACCGACAGGTTCACCTCATTCAGGCGGAGCCCTACTAGCCGCAGCAGCAGCAGTACGTACAATCGCTACTATCTCAGGACAACCAGATGGTGGTGTATCAGCCGGACCAGCCCCTGGTAGTACTTCCCCCACCCTCTTACGAGCAGGAGCCGTTGATGGATGCCAACGGGATATGGTATGATCGACCCCAGCCTGGGATCCGACGAGACCATCCCGGATTCCGTTGGACAACTGGAGGTACCCGTTCCCAACAACAACCTCCAGTTCAGGGTGGCCAGTACGACCAGCAGCGAGAGCAACACCAGCAGCCTCAGTTCCCACCACACCAGCAGCATGGTCCTCGTCCCTATCAACAAAGACAGTCTTGGAGGCAGCAACAACCTCAGAAGCAGTATCACTTGCAGTACCCACTGATGAGAGCTCCCATACCCTTGGTTAATTCGGTTAGATTAATGTCCAAAATAATTAGATGTCGTTCGTTGCAGTCGGATACGAGAGGGCTAACAAAAAAACACTTTAATTAGATTCGAGTTAATTTCAAGCAACAATTTTTTTAACTTGGTGAAGTCCAAGGTCGAACTCAGGGAGGCATCTGTCTCCTTAGGTGAATTATTAGCAAATTTCCAAGTGTTAGATTTTTGAGGAATTATTTTTTGGTCTTTTTTTAATTTCTATGCAGGACACATGCAACAAACAAGCCAATTCAAAGTAAAATCGATTAAGGTATCAAATTAAGTCCAAAAATTATGAAAATTGGCCAGATGATGATCTGATGAATATGAACTACCCTAATTTTTTTGGAATTTTTCGACACTAGATGAATTTACTATGAATTAAATATGCAAGCAGGGTGCTTTTCACTAATTTATTTTTAATAAATATCAAATCACATCTTTTTCAGGAACAAAAATTATCCTAGATAGATCTAATAATAAGGAATCTAGGAAAATTGACAGACCTAAATTTTAATGTGAAATGAACCTATTAAAATTAAAATAAGAAAATCACTAAATAATTTATTCAGGCCTCGATATGTGTGCAAATGACATGAATTTTTTATGCAATGTTGAGTTTACTATCCTAGAGCTACTGTGAAATTTTGAGAATTTTTGGACCTACAAAAAATTAATTGTAAATTAAAAGGTGTCACTGGGGAAAATATCACACAAATCAACAAATTAATTCATTTAAAAATCTACTGTAATTACAAAAATGTTACAAGTGGCACAATAGATAGAGGACAAGTTACTCAACAATATGCAACTTTTGAAATTCAAAAATGATGCAAAATGGAACCTAGGGATGCGTGCAAAGACAGGGGTGTATTTGCAATACAGGAAAATAAAAAAATAAGGGACTTAAATGCAATTACCTATAATGCAGAGGACTGATATGCACTTTCTCCACAGGGCACGTGCTCCTCACGTGGGGTCTGCTTCACAGGGACCTTTTTGTAATTTTAAAAATTCCCCAGGGCCTCTGTGTAAAATACCCAGCCCGCACGTGCTCATCACGTGGTCGGCCCAGGTTCGGGTGGCTTCGGAGGCTCGGGGCTCGGCTCGGGTGTTCCTGGAGGTTCGGTTGGAAGCTCAGCTTGCCTCGGGTGGTCCGAGCCTAGGGTTAGGGAAGAGGCTCGGACCAGGGATGCGTGGCGTGCTGCGGACCCTTGGATCAAGATCGATCCAACGGATGTCGGTGAAGACGCGTGGCGAAATCTAAGGCCGTTATATCTAAGTTGATCCAACGGGCATTGGATCGCGATGGAGGGGGCGACATGGCTGAGGGCAGACCGCTGAATCTCGGATAGATCCTACGGCTGGCCGCAGCTTCGGTGGATTGGGGACGTGGCTGACTAGGAAACTTCCGATTGAGATGATCGAACGGTCACTGAGGCATCTTCTTCAACGGGCCTCCACCGCATGCGGAGGAGATGGCGGGGCTCTGGTGACGAGGCCTTGGCTCCACCCGTCCCTCCTCATGTCGATGAGGCTCTCCGACGGTCCGGAGCTATCCCAAAAGAAGCGTGGTGATGCGGCGAGGCGTCTGGTGGTCTCAGGAGCTGTAGCGGGCCATCGGAGCTCCGTGGCAACGAAGCTCAAAAGGCCCTCCGGTGATGTTCCGGCCAATGCACGAAAGTGGTACCTGCAGGCATTAGAAGAGTAGCCGAAGCACTGGGTGCACTTGTGGAGATGTGGGGATGGTCGGCGAGGCCTAAGGCGGATCAGAGATGATCTGGTGATGGTGCTCCAGCCAAGTGGCGGAGCTGGAGATGGTGGAGAGCGAAGTACGTCGTAGGAGGGCGTGAATGGCACCGCGAGGATGAGAGCTCCGTCGCGGAGCTCGGCGGAGTGAGAGCGAGGCGAGAAGATGACGGTGGAGGTGTAATTAAATGCGAGAAAATTGACAAAAAATCAAAATGAAGATTAAACAGAGATGGAGGTATTTACCTGGGGTTTGGAGCTCGAGGGGGGAGGTCCAGATCGTCGCTCGAAGGGGCGGTAAGTCCCTGAGCTCAAGCAGCGGCTCAGAGAGGAGGGCTACGACACGGTGGTGGGCCGAGGATCTCGCCGGAGAAGATGACCAGTCGTCGCTCGAGGATTCGTTCAATTACTGTCACTAATTGGACGCTCCGATCTCAGGGAATCTCTCAGGGGTGGGGGATGGGTGCGACGATGGCCGGTGCTCAAGTATTTAAAGGGTCAAGGTGGACGGCCGGCCTCGTGATGGGGCGAAGTTTAAGGGGTTCGTGGGATGTCGTTGGAGGTCGACGTGGGTAGTGGAGTGGCTGGCGAGGATAAGGGACGAGTGGGGAAGGACGTGGAGGTGATGGTGGTCGTCGATGGTGGTGGAGGCGCGATTGAGAATAGGAAGGGGCTACCCCTCCTGCAAGGCGGAGAACGTGGGAGAGAGGGGCGCTGGAGGTGGAAGACGAAGTCTCCACCATTGGATCTTGTGATCCAACGGTGGTGATCGAGGCGGGATGGAGCAGTAGGATGAAGATCCGGGCGCGTGATCTGAGCGTCGTGAAGCGACCATGTGGCGTGCGGAGAAGAGAGCGCTAACGAGCGGTGGAGATCAGATCTAAAGATGATTTAAGGGCTGAGATGCACGACGGGCTGAGCGGTTAAGATGGAGGGATGGAGTGCATCATCCAAGGGCGCAACAAGCGCCACGTGGCGCGCTAAGGAAGAGGCGCGAACGGGCAGTTGTGATGAGGCGGGGGACTTGATCTGGAGGTTAAGATGAAAGGCGTATGTGGAGGCGGTGTGGCCGTTGGATCTGGAAGACCATCCAAAGGCTGAGAGGTGCGGCGGCTAGGGCAAGGGGGACGGGCCGCGTGGCGCAACCAGATGGCGCCACGTGGCCTACTGTGAATGGATGGAAAGAAAAAAATGTATAGAGAAAAGAGGGGGCCGAATTTGGAAAAACTCAAAACATGAAAGTTGTAGATCTCGATGAGATCTACAAGTTTCATGTTGACCAAAGATGGAGATGAGGTCAAATATGATACAAAAATACAAAGATACAAATATACATACATGTAGTATACAAAGAGGCCCAAAAACCCAACTTTTTCATACAAGCTCCAAATTGGATAAAATTAGTCTCATTTTAAAGGTCTTTTAATGTGAATTATTCTAAAAGTGAGTAGACCTATTTTGGAGCTTGTATGAGGGAGCTATGGGTATTTTATGGTCCAGGAGTTCTACGGCTTTATTGGCTATTTTACCGGGGGGGGGGGGTTTCTGGCTTTCTTCCCTATATTATTAACTAAGGAGTACATATTATAAGGAAGAGGTTATTTTGATAAGTGGATATTTTACAAGGGATTTTGGCTTCTTATTTAAATGCTAATGGAGTGCTAAAATGCATGTATTATGTATGCATGCATGAATGCTATTTATGCATTATAAAGGGAAATATGCCTCTATTTACTCGGGAACAAGGCTCTATTTTTAACTTTTAAAGTGATGAATTACAGATTCATCAACCCCATATACTTAAACCTTGCTCGTCCCCGAGCAACTAAATGAAATGCAAGAGTGAAATGATTTTGGGTTCCATACCAAGGTCATGAACAAAAGTTAAAAATGGAGCTTGACTCGACCTTTGGATTAATTGTGTGGCAGAACCTTATTTGGACCTGAATTTAAGACCTAACATACTTCAAGTTCCACAAGTCTTCTATTCAAGACGCCTCAACAGTCACGTCAGAACAAATCCTCAAACGCAAATTTTTGATGACTATGATTGTTACTTGTACTGTGTAAGTGTAAAATAGATTTCCACATCAGAAATGGCTTAGAATCAGCCTCCTCTAACAAGGTAACTCTAATTACCCGGTCCAGTGACTCTTTCCTCTAGGAGCGGGGTATTCCCTTCTAAGTTCAAGTGCGACCAGCTCAAGAGGAGGGGGTGGAGAAAAGAATGGACAGTAGCCAGTGTAGCTACCTATCCTGGGATGCCTGACCAGTGTAGCCAAGTCATCCAGCTGCAGACTTCTTGCTAATATACATACTCCGAAAGGCAATATTTTTTTTGGCCTGTCTATATATTTTTTTGGAGTTCTTGCATTTTTTCTCTTTTTTTTCTTTTTTTACCTATATACAAGGTGCAGCATGTACATCAGGAGTTTTTCCTCTTGAGCCAGTAGACTATCCCTCTTTTGAAGCATTATTGCAACCCACAACATCCTGTCCTTAGACTTCAACACCACCAGACTAGTTTGAGATGCACTACCCTCCCTAGAGAAGGACGGATGTTTCCACCCGTGTGCTACTCCAAGCTAAAGGATTCTACCTCCTAACCACCTCATCAATGAAGAGCTATGTGCATTGTGATTGTCCAAGTTAGGTCACTGTCTAAAAGAATCATGCGTGTGCACGAGATATCCTATTTAGACTAATCAAGATGACATGTGAACATATACTTGCGGACTCAAAGAATTAAGTCACTTGACCTGAGAAATCTTAACTCCAGTTCCTATAAGGTTCCTCTGAAATTAGGTGGATAAAGGTCAAATCAAGCCCATCCTCAATATCTACTCATAACTCGGTTCCGAACCCACTAGCTTTCCACCTTGCATATGAAAGATATGCAGATGAGATGCAGATGTCATGCTATGAGTATGCAAGACTCTTTTTTTTCTTTTCTTTTTAGATGCAAAGATGATATGCAAGAGTAAATAAGAAGCCTATATTTTTATTATTTTTTTTTCAATTTTTTTACCCACCCGTAATTATTGTAAGATATATATACGCGAAAGTATGAGCTGTGGGTAAAGTATATACGTAATGTATATACGCCCCCTATACTTAGCGTGTGCTATGTCCTCAGAGAACGAAAGAGACTAAAAAGACATAGCTCGGGCTAAGCGAAGGGGAGCTAAAATTATAAAAAGTATAGAAGTCGTTCCGCCCCCCTATACTTAGGCTCTGACAACCTAAGTGTAGAAGAAGATCAAAAATGGGGCGGATGAGGGCAAGAGGGGAAATGGATGAATATATACGAGGTGGGCATCGGTCCCCCCTATACTTAGGGTCTAGTCAGCCTAAGCATAGGAAAGGAGTGAGTATGAGAACCGATGTGATCTGGAGGATTTACAGAGAACAGACTCAGGTGACTCATTCCCCCTATACTTAGGATCTGGTCATCCTAAGTATAGTCCAAAATGAAGATAGATGACGCTGGGATGAGTTACTAGAGTCGTGAGAGGAGAAAGGATAGAATGTACAGGAATAATGGTATATACAAGTGAGTCGGTCTGAATCTTTCAAGATGCTGCTGATGGCTAGAGCTTATTGCTACAAGGTCTCTTGCGCGACTTGATGTGTATCTGCTGAATCTGTCTCGCGCATAAACACAATCTCCTCAACCTGGACTAACTGCTTATTGGATTCGACAAAGTGTTTCAACAACTGTCCATTCACAAGGGATGTCGGTGCGTTATCTGCGAGATCTGAGATCTCAACACATCCGCTATCATGCACCGCTCGGATAATGAATGGTCCCATCCATTTGGATTTCAACTTGCCTTGAAAGGTCTTCAGCCTTGCATTAAACAACCATACCTTCTGTCCAGGAACAAAGGTCTTTCGTCTGATATATCTATCATGCCAACGCTTCACCTTGTCCTTGTACACCAAACTGTTGTCATATGTATGGTTTCTGACTTCCACAAGCTCATTCAGATCCATCTCTCTCTGCTTCTACCCAAGATGCATGTTCCAATTGACCTTTTTAATTGCCCATTCTGATTTGTGCACTAACTCTGCAGGCAAATGGCATGGCTTTCCGAATACCATTCGGAATGGGGAGGTTCCTAACGGTGTCTTGTAAGCTGTCCGATATGCTCAGAGGACTTGATCCATGATTTGAGACCAGTCCTTCCTGTCCGCGCAGACAAGCTTTTGCAATATGGTTTTCACCTCCCTATTTGACACCTCAGCAATACCATTGGTTTGTGGGTGGTAAGGGCTAGCGACACGGTGTTCAATGCCGTAGTCCTTTAGGAGTTTCTTCACCTCCCGATTCACAAAGTGGCTACCCATGTCTGATATCATCATTTTGGGGATCCCAAACCTAGAGATGATATGATCTCTGATGAATTTACAGACAGTTCTGCTGTCTGCGGATCGGGTTGGGATAACCTCCACCCATCTGGATAGATAGTCTACCGCAAGAAGGATATATTCGAACCCATGGCTAACAGGGAATGAGCCCATGAAATTGATGCCCCAGGCGTCAAAGACATCACAAATGATGATAGGCTGCATCGTCATCTCATCCTTGGAACCAACGGTTCCTCCCATTCTCTGACATACCAGACACGACTTCGCGAAGGCGGTGGTGAGTTGGCCAGTAAAAACCATACTGCAGTACCTTCCATGCGGTCCTCTTCCCGGAGTGGTGTCCTCCTGCCTCCAAGCTTTGGCATAAAGAAAGGACACTCTGGTATTCCTCCTGAGGAATACACCGTCTCCAGACACAATCCGGTCCTTCGAAAAAAGGATCGGATCCTCCCAATGGTAGTGTCTAGCGTCCGACTTTAGTCGGTCAATTTGGCTCTTGGGCCAATCTTCGGGAACTTTCTTGGAGACAAGATAATTCACGATATTGGCGTACCATGGGAGTGAGTCGACAACAAAAATCGACTCGTCAGGGAAGGAGTCTCGAATTGGTGGATCCTCGGAAGTATTAAGATCTTCGAGACGAGAGAGATGATCGGCTACTACGTTCTTCTTTCCAGGTTTATCACGGATGTCCAAATCAAACTCCTGGATAAGCAAAATCCACCGAAGAAGATGCGCCTTCGCATCCTTCTTCTCCATCAAATATCGTAGAGCCGTGTGGTCAGTGAACACTATTACCTTGTTACCAATTAAATGAGATCTGAACTTGTCCAAGGCAAACACTACTGCAAGCATTTCCTTTTCCGTAACTGTATAGTTACGCTGAGCGGGGTCAAGCACTTTGCTTGAGTAGTGAATTGCGAACGGGACGCCATCTATTGTTTGTCCTAACACAACCCCAACAGCATGGTCTGATGCATCCGTCATGATCTCAAAAGGTAGAGACCAATCTGGGGCTTGTAGGATGGGTGCGTCCATAATCATTCCTTGCAATAACTTAAAGGCCTCAAGACATTTGTGATCAACAATAAACTCCATGTCTTTGCCTAAAAGCTCAGTTAGCGGTCGGGAAATCTTAGAAAAATCCTTAATGAATCTCCGATAAAATCCGACATGCCCGAGGAATGACCGCAACTGCTTGACGTTGGTTGGTGGCTGGAGTCATCTGATCACATCCACCTTGGCGGGGTCAACCTCCATTCCTCTCTTGGAGATGACGTGCCCCAACACTATGCCCTCCGTCACCATGAAGTGACTTTTCTCCCAGGAGAGCACTAGATTAACCTCACAACATCTTTTGAGGACTTGGTACAAACTCCTAAGACAGGAATCACAGGAATCGTCGTGGACCGAGAAGTCATACATGAAGACTTCCAGGAATTCGCCGACCATTTCGGCGAATACGACAATCATGCATCTTTGGAAAGTACCTGGAGCATTGCATAACCCAAAGGGCATGCGCCTGAAAGCATAGGTACCAAAGGGGCATGTGAATGTGGTCTTTTCCTGGTCCTCCGGAGCTATGGCTACTTGATTGTAGCCCGAGAACCCATCCAAGAAGCAGAAGAATTCTTTCCCCGCTAGTCTTTCTAGGATCTGATCAATGAATGGTAAGGGGAAATGATCCTTCTTCGTCGCGGCATTCAAGCGTCTGTAATCCACACAGATGTGCCACGACGTGGGTACTCACGTCACGATCTCCTCTCCGTCCTCATTGGTGGTAGTCTGAATTCCTGACTTTTTCGGGACAACATGGATTGGGGCCACCTACTTAGAGTCGGAGATTTGGTAAATGAAACCCGCGTTGCACCATTTCTCTATCTCCTTCTCCACGACCTCTCGTAAATTTGGATTCAAACGACGTCGGAATTCACGAGAGGGTTTAGCTTCATTCTCCAAGTAGATGTGGTGCGAACATAGAGCGGGATTTATCCCGTAGAGATCGGAAATGCTCCAGCCTATTGCCTTGCGGTTTTTCTCTAGGATCTCTAGCAAGCGAGATTCCTGCTCCTCGTTCAATCGCGAACTGATGATGACCGGATACTTCTTCTCCTGTCCTGCGAGGAAGGCATATTTAAGTGTTGTGGGTAAAGGTTTGAGCTCAGGTAGGGTGTGATCATCTAGGAAGTCTGGCTCAATCAGATCTGGCTCAGTGTTGGAAGTGGCTGGATCTTTCTCTGTAATATCTGCCACCAGGTTAATTGTCTCTGGAGTCGGATCGTCAAAGGTCTCCATGTAATCGGCCGAAGCCACGTCCGACTCTTCATCCTCATCTTCTGATTGTCCTAAAGAGGGAATGACTGACAAGCCCAGCTGGGCTTCTAAGTCATCGAAGATGTAGGGGGATGCATGTTCTGGGCTGTACTCGTTTATGAGGATCTCGCAAATTGACTTATGCACTGGATCATCTCCGGAAGGGAGGGACTCATCTATGCTGGCTGGGTTATGTCTCCATGGCCCAACTATGTCTACATAAACGCAGTCTGCTTCAGACGAAGAGTACTCGGTGCTGGATTCGGAATCCGGTCTCTACCATCTGGTCTGCTTCATCTCAAGTTCCTCATCTCCGCCTGGAGTTTGGAACTGGATCTTCCCGATCTTGTAATCAAACAAGGCCCCTGCTGTCCTGAGGAAGGGCTTGCCTAAGATGATCTGGGAATCTCTCCAATTACGAGGGGTTTCCATATCTAGGACAATGATGCCCACCATGTATTCTTGCCCCTCAACTTTGATCACAACATTCCTCAATTCTCCTTGGGACCTCTTGGTTGATTTATCAACGAACTGTAGGAGGGCTCTAGATTTCCTAAGAGGTCCGAGATTAAGCCGCTCATAGAGGGCTGTAGGCATTAGGTTAATTGAGGAACCATTGTCCAGGAGAGTGTGTGCAAACGCGATGTCATCAACATGACTAACTACACAATGTTCACCCATGTCTCTTCATTTCCTTGGAAATGAGTTCTTTATTGCACAAGTCGTGGCTACTGACAGAACGTGTTTTTCAACACGGCTTTTGGTCTTCCTGCTAACCCTAGTAGGTGTGCATCTCACCTTAAGGTATTTCTGAAATGCAGGAGTCATTTCCACATACTTGTCAAAGGGGATTGTGACCTTGATATATTTGTTGCAGAATTCAGCCATCTCAGGGTCATCTTTTTGATTTTTTTTGATTTTCTTCTTTCCACCCGTAAGAGCTCGGGGGAAAGGGATTATTGACTCCAACTCATGTTCTGAAACTGAAATATTTTCATTGAAAGCTGGAACTGAGTTATGTACATGACTCGGACTCTGAAACAGACTAGGACTCTGACTCAGACTAAAAGAAACATGCTGGGGCGAAATTTTTGATGCGTCTTCCGCTTCTTCTAGACGGTCCTCCTCAGATGGAGGTGCATGCTCTTCATCAATTTCTCCAGACTCACTAATGATGCGGGAATGCTGCTTCGAGGACTCAGATGTCCTCTTCTTCTGCCAGTGATGGTGGTGGTGGTTCTGCTCCTCTTCCTCCAAGTTCTCCTCAGGTAGAGACTCGGAGGTTCCTTCCTTCTGTGCCCGTGCCCGATCAGGTATGGTCACGGTCCTTCCGCTCCTGAGGGATATATGATTTAAATTATCGTACGAAAGGATCTCATGTTCAGATAAATAATTATCTGAATAATATACCTGATCATGAGGTCAGTTCTGGCCATGGAGTATGTTGTTCGGGTTGGCCTGAACCTGTGCGGGAATCGGGGTCTTTGGCACCATCTGTAGGTCCTGGGTACGAGAGACACGATTGATATCGGTTCTCATATCCAGATAATCATTCTGCATCTGTTGGACCCTATTAGTCAGGGTCTGGATCGCTAAGGTGAGGGATTCCAATTCAGTGGGCTGGGCTGGCTGATGTGCAGACGAGGTTCTATATTGGTCCTGCTGGCCATGCCGATATTACTGCTGCTGATGGGACGGTGCTGATCCCTGCTGATATGTGCGCTGCTGCTGCTGGTATTGCTGAGGCTGGTACCCTTGTTCTGGCCTGGACTGAAAGCGCGGTACGGGGGCGGGCCTGGTTTCTTGGTATGCTGGGGATGGGCGGTGAGGCTGACCCTTTCCCATTTCGACCTGCCTGACAATCGGGTCACGGCTATACCAAAGCCCGTTGATCTCGTACACCTGCGGAGGCTCCTCGTATCCGGTCTCCACTTGTGGGGGTGCATGCTGGTCCTGCTGGGTGTAAGTCTGATCCCAGCCACTCTGAGGCCCCGGTGCCTGTTCCTGTACAAGATGGACTCGATGTACATGTACAGGTGGTACAGAAGGGGCATGTAGCTTTATCTTAGCTACCTTCTTAGAAAGTTCCTCCACTTGCTTCGGTAGACACGAAAGAGACTCGAGTTCCGCAACTCTCTTGTGGATCTGCTCGACCATGGTTAGCTTGTTAGCAATCATCCCCATGCTGGGAATGAGGTCCTCGGTCAGATCCGCTACAGTCCTTCGGGTTGTCTCGTTGGATAAGATTGAGGGAGACAACTGATAGGCCCTGGTGGCCTGTGTCCTGCCGGTTTCCGCCATCTGCTCCAGGATCTTCCATACAGCATTCTCATTTTTGTTCAGATAGCTTCCTCCACAGGCGGTACCTACTAACTCCTGCATCTCCGGGATTAGACCACAGAACAAGGTCTGGACTAAGATCGCCTTAGAAATGCCGTGGCAGGGGCATTTCTGTACTAAGTCATTGAACCTATCCCAGGCATCATGGAAAGGTTTACTGGGTCCTTGGGAGAAGCTAGTGATCTTCGTTCTCATTTGGTTAGTTCTACTGAGGGGGTAGAACTTTTTCAGAAAGAGGTCCTAGAACTGCATCCAGGTAGTACATATCACCCCTAGGTTTTTCAGCCAATGTGCTGCCTTATCTCCTAAGGCAAATGGGGTGGCCTTCAATCTAATATAATCTTGGCCAACATTGGGATGACTAAGATTGTTGCAAACCAGCTCGAAGTCTCGAAGGAAAGTGTACGGTTCTTCATTGATATTCCCATTGAACTTCGGTAGCAGGCTAAGGAAGTGGGGCTTCAGCTCAAATGCTTCGGCGGGAACTGCTGGTGCCAACCAATTCTGTATCTCGTTCTCTGCTGGGTTATAGGCATCAACCATTGGTCGGTCGATACCACCCGCTACGATGATTTGTCCCATTCTAGCTGTGAGATCTGCATTTCTCTGTTCGGCGTCAGCAAGGCGAGTAAGAATCTGTTGTAGTTGCTCCTCATCTGGTGGTTGCTGCTTAGGCGGCATCTTGTTCTCTATTCCTGGGTGTGAAAGAAGGTCGGTGTTAGAGGACAAATCAAGGAAGGGGTTACCGAAGCGATGGTCTTCCTTGGTAAGCTCAGAGGAGAGGAAAGGGTTGGTTTGAGAGTAACCACCCTGGGTGTGAGGGATCCAGAACTCAAGAGGGTCATGAGTCCTGGGTGGCCCAAGGTGCGCTTGGGTCTGTGAAGATGATTTTCATGGAGGACTCAGAGAAAGATTGGCAAATAATGTGTCGATATTCCCCCAGTCATTCATCTTGAAGTGGCGAGAATAAGATAGGATTTTACTCCTACCTGAAGCAAACAAGTTAATCCAAGACCCCGGGTTCACACTCAACGCGGTGAAGGACTCGAAATCGAGTCCAATTAATCTTGTAGTTTTTAAATGTGATTTTTCAAGCAAGATAGCAAGGAGTTACGCGGCCTATAGGGAAGTCGGCTCAGAGTCGGATGCGTCTTCCCTGTTTAACCTGTCGCTTAAGATACTGCCGGTCCTCCCTTTCTTCGCTCCTATCCGGAGTTGGGGACTCAAAGACGTGCCCATATCTACCTGCAAGCAGGCTGAGGCTGACAAAGCTAGGCCTTGTCGCAAAGTACCACTGGTTCGCCCCTATCTACCCGCGAACAGGCGGAGGCTACTTGGTACTGGTCAATGAGCTAAAAGTATCAAACTCGTGATATTTGCTAGGATCAGTTGGACCGTGATATGGAAGGCAGGGATTTGGGCTCTGCCTTAAGGTGTTCACACACACTCAAGTACCCTCACTCAGCCTGAAAACAAGGTCGGGGATTAGTCTCCCGCAAACAGTTTTTTTTTCAATTTTATTGATTTTTTTGGTCAATAATGTTAGCGGTCCCGGTTTTAAGTTAAGTTCTCTCTTATTAGTCCAACCACACAGCACACCTATCGTCCAGTCCCAATTTTTGTTTAAGTTAAGTGTGAAAACAGAGGGGGAAATCGAGAAAAGCCGATGCACGAAAAACAATGATGCGTATGCTGAGTTGAGAAGACTTATAGTGATCCCTTCGCTTTTATGCAAGATGCAAGACAATATTGAAATTTTACTCTATATACAAATGCAGACGACAAAATCCGCTCCTAGACAGGCTGTTCTATTAGCGAGTGAAGAACAGGTTTATTTGACTAGATCTGCGGTCTAGGTGCGTCTTTTAAGTGTATGTGTGGTCCTAAAAATTACGAGCACAAGCAATTCCTAAAGTGGCTCAAGGAGCCGCTAGTGCAAGCCTAAATTACAATTCAAACCACACAGCACACGGGGACATAATTCCACTATTTTTACACACGCGAGAACCCAAACGGGAACCGCTGGAAATGATGCGAAAAATGTGGAAATAAATGGAATTTACAAGTTCTCTCAAATCACTCAAACAAATTAGAATGCGTGTTCCTCGAAGCGTCTTCGACTCCGGTGTCCCTCGCACAAAAACAAGTTGAGGTCAGATAAAGAACGACACAAAAATGCAAAAATTTTAAACTGAGAAATATTCACAAGAAAAACCGGGGGTCAGACTACCCGGGGATTGAAAATCAAACAATCAAAATTTCACTTCAAATTAACCTAAGCCGTGCCTCCCCGGCAACAGTGCCATTTTGATAGCCGCTCCTGCACCCTTGGTTAATTCGATCATATTAATGTCCAAATAAATTAGATGTCATTCGTTGCAGTCGGATACGAGAGGGCTAATCAAAAACCACTTTAATTAGATTCGAGTTAATTTCAAGAGGCAATTGTTTTTAACTTGGTGAAGTCCAAGGTCGAACTCAGGGAGGCATCTGTCTCCTTAGGTGAATTATTAGCAAATTTCCAAGTGTTAGATTTTTGAGGAATTATTTTTTTGGTCTTTTTTAATTTCTATGTAGGACACATGCAACAAACAAGCCAATCCAAAGTAAAATCGATTAAGGTATCAAATTAAATCCAAAAATTATGTAACTTGGCCAGATGATAAATTATGATGAATGCGAACTACTCTAATTTTTTTGGAATTTTTCGACACTAGATGAATTTACTGTGAATTAAATATGCAAGCAGGGTGATTTTCACTAATTTATTTTTAATAAATATCAAATCACATCTTTTTCAGGAACAAAAATTATCCTAGATAGATCTAATGATAAGGAATCTACAGACCTAAATTTTAATGTGAAATGAACCTATTAAAATTAAAATAAAAAAATCACTAAACAATTTATTCAGGCCTCGATATGTGTGCAAATGACATGAAATTTTTATGCAATGTTGAGTTCACTATCCTAGAGCTACTATGAATTTTTGAGAATTTTTGGAGCTACAGAAAATTAATTGTAAATTAAAAGGTGTCACTGGGCAAAATATCACACAAATCAACAAATTAATTCATTTAAAAATCTATTGTAATTACAAAAATGTTACAAGTGGCACAATAGATAGAGGACAAGTTACTCAACAATATGCAACTTTTGAAATTCAAAAATTATGCAAAATGGAACCTAGGGATGCGTGCAAAGATAGGGGTGTATTTGCAATAAAGGAAAATAAAATTACATAAAAGAAATATGCTGACAGGGACTTAAATGCAATTACCTATAATGCAGGGGACTGATATGCACTTTCTCCACTGGGCACGTGCTCCTCACGTGGGGTCTGCTTTACAGGGACCTTTTTGTAATTTCAAAAAGTCCCCAGGGCCTCTGTGTAAAATACCCAGCCCACACGTGCTCATCACGTGGTCGGCCCAGGTTCGGGTGGCTTCGGAGGCTCGGGGCTCGGCTCAGGTGTTCCTGGAGGTTCGGCTGGAAGCTCGGCTCGCCTCGGGTGGTCCGAGCCTAGGGTCGGGGAAGAGGCTCGGACCAGGGATGCGTGGCGTGCTGCGGACCCTTGGATCAAGATCGATCCAACGGATGTCGGTGAAGACGTGTGGCGAGATCTAAGGCCGTCAGATCTAAGTTGATCCAACGGGCATTGGATCGCGATGGAGGGGGCGACATGTCTGAGGGCAGACCGCTGGATCTCGGATAGATCCTGCGGCTGGCTGCAGCTCTGGTGGATTGGCGACGTGGCTGACTAGGAACCGTCCGATCGAGATGATCGAACGGTCACTGAGGTGTCTTCTTCAACGGGCCTCCGCCGCCTGTGGAGGAGATGGCGGGGCTCCAACGACGAGGCCTTAGCTCCACCCGTCCCTCCTCGTGTCGATGAGGCTCTCCTGCGGTCCGGAGCTATCCCAAAAGAAGTGCGGTGATGCAGCGAGGCGTCTGGTGGTCTCAGGAGCTGTAGCGGGCCGTCGGAGCTCCGTGGCGACGAAGCTCAAAAGTCCCTCCGGTGATGTTCTAGCCAATGCACGAAAGTGGTACCTGCAGGCGTTAGAAGAGTAGCCGAAGCACTAGGTGCACTTGTGGAGACGTGGGGATGGTCGGCGAGGCCTAAGGCGGATCGGAGATGATCTGGTGATGGTGCTTCGGCCAAGTGGCGGAGCTGGAGATGGTGGAGAGCGAAGTACGTCGTAGAAGGGCGTGAATGGCACCGCGAGGATGAGAGCTCCGTTGCGGAGCTCGGCGGAGTGAGAGCGAGGCGAGAAGATGACAGTGGAGTGTAATTAAATGCGAGAAAATTGACAAAAAAATCAAAATGAAGATTAAACGGAGATGGAGGTATTTACTTGGGGTTTGGAGCTCGAGGGGGAGGTCCAGATCGTCGCTCGAAGGTGCGGTAAGTCCCTGAGCTCAAGCAGCGGCTCGTAGAGGAGGGCTGCGACACGGTGGTGGGCCGAGGATCTCGCGGAGAAGATGACCAGTCGTCGCTCGAGGATTCGTTCAATTACTATCACTAATCGGATGCTCCGAGCTCAGGGAATCTCTCAGGGGTGGCAGATGGGTGCGACGATGGCTGTTGCTCGAGTATTTAAAGGGTCAAGGTGGACGACCGGCCTGGTGATGAGGCAAAGTTTAAGGGGTTCGTGGGACGTCGCTGGAGGTCAACGTGGGTAGTGGAGTGGCTGGCGAGGATAAGGGACGAGTGGGCAAGGACGTGGAGGTGATGGTGGTCGTCGACGATGGTGGAGGCACGACTGAGAATAGGAAGGGGCTGCCCCTCCCGTAAGGAAGAGAACGTGAGAGAGAGGGGCGCTGGAGGTGGAAGACGAAGTCTCCACCGTTGGATCTTGTGATCCAACGGTGGTGATCGAGGTGGGATGGAGCGGTAGGATGAAGATCCGAGCGCGTGATCTGAGCGTCGTGAAGCGACCGCATGGCGTACGGAGAAGAGAGCGCTGACGAGCGGTGGAGATCAGATCTTAGGATGATTGAAGGGCTGAGATGCACGACGGGCTGAGCGGTTAAGATGGAGTGATGGAGTGCGTCATCCAAGGGCGCAACAAGCACTACGTGACGCGCTGAGGAAGTGGCGCGAACGGGCGGTTGGGATGAGGCAAGGGACTTGATCTGCCGGTTAAGATAAAAGGTGTACGTGGAGGCGGTGTGGCCGTTGGATCTGGAAGACCATCCAACGACTGAGAGGTGCGGCGGCTAGGGCAAGGGGGACGGGCCACGTGGTGCAACCAGATGGTGCAACGTGGCCTGCTGTGAATGGCTGGAAAGAAAAAAATGTATAGAGAGAAGAGGGAGCCAAATTTGGAAAAACTCAAAACATGAAAGTTGTAGATCTCGATGAGATCTACAAGTTTCATGTTGACCAAAGACGGAGATGAGGTCAAATATGATACAAAAATATAAAAGTAAAAATATACATATATGTAGTATACAAAGAGGCCCAAAAACCCAACCTTTTCATACGAGCTCTAAATTGGATGAAATTAGTCTCATTTTAAAGGTCTTTTAATGTGTATTATTCTAAAAGTGAGTAGACCTATTTTGGAGCTTGTATTAGGGAGCTATGGGTATTTTATGGTCCAGGAGTTCTAGGGCTTTATTGGTTATTTTACAAGGGGGTTTCTGGCTTTCTTCCTTATATTATTAACTAAGGAGTACATATTATAAGGAAGATGTTATTGTGATAAGTGGATATTTTACAAGGGATTTTGGCTTCTTATTTAAATGCTAATGGAGTGCTAAAATGCATGTATTATGTATGCATGCATGAATGCTATTTATGCATTATAAAGGGAAATATGCCTCTATTTACTCGGGAACAAGGCTCTATTTTTAACTTTTAAAGTGATGAATTACAGATTCATCACCCACTCACCCTCCTCCACAATAGCCACCTCAGTTTCATAGAGGCCACCCATTGGGTTCTCATGGGCCCACCTATGAGAACCCTACCTTGGATGACTTAGCCCACCTCATGTCCGAGCAACAGGCCACCTTCCGACAGGAGATGGACGAGTTTCGATAGGAGATGAGGGAAATTGTGAGAGGGAAGGCCGCCATTCCTGCCCGGATCGAGCCAAACTCGAACAACCTGAAGAGGAAGTCTGAGAAGGTAGAGTTCACTGAGATTACCACTCCTAGTGCTTCACTTGGCGATGTTACTGCATACATGTTTGATGCTGATTTTGTTACACTTAGGAGCGGTAGGATGCCAGCAAGCGGCGCCTCGTTTAAGCGATGACCCCATGAAGCCTCATGAGCGCCAGACGAGGAGGAGAGCGATGCTGATGCCGCTAGAGATGATGATGATGACGGTGGCACTGACGCCACCAAGGACATTGATCCAGAGCGCAGTACTGATGCCGCTATTCCAGATGCCGAGGGTGGTGCTGAGGCCACCATTTCCAGCTCTTAACTTCCTGTTGCTTTTCATTCAATTGATGTATCTCAGGACACTGTTGTGAATAAAGGAAAGGGTTTAGTTTTTACGGATCCATCTGTGTTGATTGATGATGATTGTATGGATTCTACTTTGTCTGAGCAGCATAGACCAATCCTAGTCCTTCATCTGAGAAGGACCCAGCCGTCCCCTTTCCCCAAGCACTCCACTAGGCTAAGGGGACCAAAAAAGACCTAAAAAAGTCCCACCAGCTAGAGTTCAGCCAACAGATGATGGAACGATTTCATATATAGCGGACTCTACATGAGGCCTTGGAGCACATACCTCTCTTCCAGAGATCCCTTAGAGAAAGGACTACAGTTCGGAGGAAGAGGCGGAACCACCCGTCAGAGATCCATGTGCTCACTCGCGCCACATGCTTTGCGATCCAGAACCATCTGCCAGCCAAGAGGCCAGATGCAGGAGCCCCGTATGTCAGATGCCACATTCATGAGCAGAGGTTCGACCGTACTCTATTAGACAACGGTTCTTCGATCAACCTACTTCTGGCAGCCCTACTCGATCGATTTGAGTTGGGCCCTCTATGACAGAGCAAGACAGTCCTTCAGTTTGCTGATCGATCTGTCAAGAGGCCGAAGGGGTTGCTGAAGGAAATTGTCATCACGATTCAGGGCCAGAAATTCCCCGTGGACTTCGTAGTGCTGGACATGGAGATCCCTGAATCTGTGAGCGATACCCCCATCATTTTAGGATGCCCGTTCTTGGCCACAGCCAAGGCAGTATCTGATCATGATAGTGGGAAGGTGTACTTTCACGTCAAGAGCGAGAGTATACAAATAGGGATGGTCGAGGAGACTAGAGCTAGAGATTCAACTTGCTCAGAGCCGCCTTCAGACTCAGAGCAGATGACAGAGGCAGAGGGAGACATCCACCGGGATTGTGATTTTTTGATTACAGACGACGAGGCAGTTTAGTCAGATCCAGCAGCACAGGCCATACTCCCACCTTCAGAGTCCACTGATGCACAGATGCCAGTAGAGGAGAGCTTGGGGAGCACATTCCTGGTCCAGGATACATCTCAGGCAGCAGAGCCGATTCCCGATCGTGAGGCAGATTCTTCTTTTGATTCAGATACAGATCCCGCGGAGTCAGATATAGACTGGGCAGAGTTTGATGATTTGATACCATGTCTGACTTCCATAGAGCCTACAGCTAGGGTGGAGGTTGATCCCAGATGAAATCATGTTTCATGCATATAATTCACTGAAATTAACCCCCTATCTTAGACTAGGTGTCAATAAAAACCAGAAAATCCTTGTAATTATCAGAGTCTTTGAATAAATTAAAAATCACAAAAAATAGCAAAAATTAAAACCCGTGGTGTTTTTAACCTTAAAAATGCCCTCAAAAAATATTTTATTCCTTTATTTAACTTCTTCTCCGTTTTTGGTCAACATGAAACTTGTAATCTCATCGATATCTACAACTTTCATGTTTTGAGTTTTTTCAAATTTGGCCTTTTATCCCCTCAAAAAATAAAATCTTTGATGCAATAATCTTATTGGGCCACGTGGCTCTTTCTGGTTGAGCCACGTGGCCCGGCCTCGTTGTCCTTGCCGCCCTCGCTCTCTGCCGTTGGATCTCTTCTTGATCCAACCACCCCACTCTCTCCACGCATCCTCTTCTTCATATCCCTTCGATCGGCATGGGCTTCTCATCACAGCCGCACGCCAGCGCCGAGTCCTCCGTGTGCCATGTGGCGGCATTTGAACCGCTCGATCTTCGCCATCTCAGCCGCTCCCTTCACCTATGTCATTTACCGCCCGATCATCCTCCATCTTAGATCTAGGCCGCCCGTTAGCGCTAAGTTCTCAATGCAACACATGGCGTGCCATTCACCCCTCCATTACGCTCCATCGATCTAATCCTAATCGTCCCGTAGCACCCTTCCTTCGGTCGTTGGATCTCGAGATCCAACGGCCAGAGCTTCGTCGTCAACCTCCGGTCTGCCCTCTCTCCCATGTTCGCCAGCTCGCACAACCTCCTCGCCCTTCCCATTTTCTCCACCATATCCGACGACCTCATCTCTCGCTAACCATCTCATGACCTTCCCTACTCATCCTTCATCTTTGTTGGTCGTCGCATATTCCAAAAATCCCCTCCACCTACTCCATATCTTCCACACAAATCGCGCCCAGCACCAGCGAAACCGCCACCCTTGACCTTTAAATACGCCATCTCCGCCCCATTTCTCCGACGTCCACCTTTACGCGGGGCTACGCCCAGCACTTCCCCTCTTCCCCGTGACAGGGGGAGGATCGATTGAGGCGCCATGACGACGCTAGCCTCCGGTGTCAACCCGCCGTCGTCCATGGAAGTGTCACGGAGCTTCGAGCCTGCCAAGCTGCCCCACCCGACTGAGGGGGTTCAACGATGACCCTGAGCATCTCCCTGATGCTCAAATCCAAGCCACAACCTCCATCTCCGATCAGGTAAGATTTCCTTCGACTTCCTATGAATTTCATTGGATTTTCTTTGAATTTCCTAGGTTTTCTCCAACCTTTTCACCATCTTCTAATCCCCCTTGAGCTCCGCCTCTCATCCACCATTCACGCGCCGTCCTCAGACCCTCTTCTTCTTCTTCTTCTTCCATAGCCCCTATCACCTCTGACCCAACTCCTCCGCCCCCCATGGTGGAGGAGCTCTGAGCTCCCACCTTCTTCACATAAGCTCCCTGCCTCACACCATCTCGTACAAACACCTTGCACCGCACGCTTCGGCTATGCAATTAACAATGCAGGTACTCGAACCTTCAGTAGTCGGAGTTTCCGCCGGAGCTTCTTCGCCGAGCTCATCTCCTGCATCCTTGCTTTTCCAGACTCCTCCAAACGTCCCAACTGCTCCACCGGGCTTCAAGGATGATTTCCAGGTGGTTGAGAGTGGTGGGGGACCTTCACCGATGCCAGAGAAGAGCGGTGGAGCTTGGGCTCCGTTGCCGGAGCTCAAACAATGTCGCCGATTGCAGTAGAAGAAGGAGGAGCATGCACCGTTGGATGGTTGGATGCTCCTCACCGGAGCTCATCCAATGGTGTGGAAGCGACCATGTCGACACCAACGGCCGATTCCAGCTACTGTCCGATCTTGATGATTGGACGGGCATCAATGGTCCACATGTTAGTACCCGAGCTACTTCGAGCCGTAGCATCCGCCCCTTCAGGCTCGTGTCTCCCGAGCCTATACCGAGCCTCATACGAGTCCATGCCTGGAGGCTCATCCATTCCGAGCCTGGATGAAGCTACACCGAGCCTCTTCCGTGCTCAGTGTCTACCGAGCCTGGAAGCACACGTGAAGGTCACGTGTGACCTGGGCTAATTGCATAGAGGCCCATGTATTTCTTCAAAATTACAGACAGGTCCTAGAGTCACGCGCCATCTACGCACGCTTGGGGTTATTTACATTTTTACCCTCGCGGGTTTTAATAATTGCAAATATGCTCCTATGCATGTAACATTTACAGGGAAGGCCTCACGCTTAATTTTAATTGTATTTCAGTCCTTCCCAGGGATCTGTTTGCTAGTTATCTTTCATGTTTTCTTACAGTTATGCCCTTGCCTTCTTTCATGCATATCTCGAGCATCGTATCTCTGTTTCAGTTGATTTCAGTTTCATTTCGAAGCTTGCTTGATGAACTTTTTAATGGCATGTTCATTTTGTAATTTTGGATACTGTGATTTTGATGTATTATTGTAATAGCCAAGTGTCTCTGATTGCTTAATCTTATGCCTTGTTCAATTTATCCATCAAGTTTGCCACTTGAATTAAACCCAAAATTGACTCATTGTTCAATTATCTCATAGTTTTATTCTGATCTAGGGCATATTTTCATTGAATTTCTTAGCATCTAATTGCATGACTAAAAACAAAATAAAAAATGCATAGATTCATGTTTATTTAATGCATTATCTTGTATTCGTGCATTGTTTGACCTATTTGTCTCCAACTCAACACTTAATGAAATCAATAAAAATCTGAATAATCACGAGAGAGGCTCGTGTCCCTGAGTTCAACCTTGGTTACTTACCAAGTAAAATATAAATAATGTCCATCTAATTTCATTGACAAATCAAATCAGATGGTCTTTGACGGACCGAATCCAGCCCAACTACGATGATCATAAGTGCTAATTCTGCACCCTTAAAGGGCTGGATTTTCGGCTCGTCAAATGGCGTCGTTACTGGGGACTCAGCTCATTTCTTGTATTATTTAGATATTTATTTATGTAATTAAGTGTTTCTCATATAGGTCAATTTGTTTATCTATCTTGCATTGCAGAATTTTTTCTTTTTGATCTCTAACCTTTGCTTTTGTGATAGGGACCCTTGATGTTCAAGGAGGCGAGGAGCAGGTGCTTCCCACTACGAGGAGCCGCAAAAGCATGCTTGGAGCAAGTCAAAAAGAAAGAAAGAAAAATTTCATTTTGCATATCATGTTATCATGTAATAATCATCTTTACAGCGGTCTTCAATCGAAGACTTGCGATTGTAAATGAACGAATATATGGTTGTATGGGGATCGTCCCCATTTGAGTCTCGACTTTGGACAGGCATGCGACTTTTCGAGCGTATTTCATCGTTTCAATTTTTACGTGCTTGCTCGTAGGTAGGACACACATAAATCCAAGATGTACATAGCCTTGCTTCACTTAGCCAAATTAAAAAGACATTCTTACCTGCTAATAGAAGCATGATAGGTGTGGCTTTTGATCGACTTGCATACATTATTTTGGTTTTCAAACATTCCAAGTTTTCACGTATTTTTGCCAAGGAACTGCATGTTTTCTCGAGTAGTCTAGATCATGTTTTTATCGATTACATGGTTTTTCTCGATTTCCTCTCCTAGCTTGATCACCTAGGTTAATGGAAAATGGGAATGAACGGTAGACGATGATTGCTTGATTTATGTGCTCACCTTAAATCAGTGACAACCTTAAGCAAAATAATTGGGACTGTTAATTGCAAGTCAACCATAAATGGAGTAAAATATTGTTTTGGGAGAGCAAAACCCTCGTTTACGCAGTTGATTTTACTTGACACTTTTTTCACGTAAAGATAGAATGTTTTAATCACCAATAAAATGGACAAGATAACTAACCAACATATTTTGGTTTCATGTGTGAGTTGGTGAAATAGAAGTGTGTTGCAAGTTTGATTGAGCCTTCTTTGCTCCGACACCCTCTCTTGACCCTTAGATACTCCATTGATCTCCGAAGATTCATCCACTCATTTATATATCCATCCATCTTCTTCGTTAACCTCGGGTCTCTCCCAGCATCAAATCTCAATCTTTATACTTAGGCTACTCTCAGCCTAAGTATAGGGGGGACTTGAGTCCCCGTGATTTTCTCTACTCATCTTTCCTTTCCTCAATACTTAGGTTATTTTCTAACCTAAGTATAGGGGGAGCCCTCCTTAGTTCCCATATATTTCTCTATATTTAAATGGACCTATGGACTTGTATCATCTAGTGCTATGAGGACATAGCAAAGTTTAAGTATAGGGGGGTATACCGTGTATACAGTATATGTACTTTAGCTACAATCTGAAAAATTTGAAAAAATTTAAAACTTTTTGGCTAAAGTAAGATCCTTTGAACTAAGTGGACTTAGTGGTTTTCATTGCTTTCTATATTATGTTACACTATTTTTTTAGAAAAATATTTTTGAAAATGATTTTTAAATGAGTTTCTCTTGTTTGAAAAAAAGCTTTTGAAAATGTTTTGAAAATCTTTATTTGTGTGACTTGGTAATGAAAACTCTTTTCGAGGAAAGTTGAGTCTAACCTGTGTTCTAACCTCTTATTAAAAATTCCATAAAAATGAGAAAATTCAAAATCCTTTAAGAGTCATTAGTGACTACTAAGCCCAAATAAGTAGCCGCATTCAGTGAGGGTTTGCCCTTAGCAGAGTGGGTGGTTTAGAGGACATTGCGTAAGGCCCCGTCTTCAAGCAACGGGCTCCGGCCTGTACTTACACCCATACTGGCTGAATGCAGATGCATCTACTTAATTGTGTTTAGGCAGTCATAATATCTCTTGATGTTAAAAAATATTTTTGAATGAAGGAGTTGGATTAATCCTCTACATTCACACTTCCACTCAAGATCTAAAATGTTCAAGGAAACTTGGTTTATGAGGACTTGAGATTTTAGGTTAACCAGCCTTAGCCATTAGGGTCTTAGACTTAATCATCCACATTCCTCTATTTTTCTAGATTTGCATGCTATATTGCATGCTTAGTCTCCGACCATAAGAATATGATCAGCACATCACATGCATGACTGCGGTTTTGATGAGATGAGTTGACTCTTCATTTGAGGGACTGGGATGAGGGATTCGAATATGGACTTGATCTAATGATGCTCGAGGATGGGATAAAATCTTTGAGGGCTTCATGAAACCTGAGTGTCAACATCTTTAGCCAGTATGAGAACATGGTTCTTGTACTATCTCTTGACATTGACCTAAGTGCCAAGGTGTGAAATAAATAAAAAATGTTGATCAGTGTGCGCCAACTCTTGGTAAAAGTGGTGGAGCTAGCCAAAAGTACTACAAATCAATGAAATGTTAAAGAAAAGCTCTCATTCCACAAAGTCAAATATCAAAGAGCTTCCACCAAAGATGAGCGCTCCCAACCATTTCAAAGTGTCCATTTGGACCACCGCTATTAGGACCAGGAGTCAGGCTTGCACCAAAAAAGGGCTCTGCATCGTAAATGCTATAAGTCTGGGTGTAGAAGGTACGATGGGTACTCAAAAGAGACACACCCCGGTGTATTCCCAAGTAAACAAGTGCAGACAGCTCCAACTTCTCTTGACGGACGCATTGATCAACACCAAAAATATGTGTTATGTAATAAGGCACTAGAAAGAATCCTTGTTCCAATGAGAGGGAGAGAAGGAATGACACAATCCCATACCCTCCATTACTAGCCTTTCATCTACATTTTTTAAGCCTGACAACTAAAGAGACGGTGGACTGAATGCAAGATTTGATGTATTCCCTAGTGTTGAGGATTGGGTCCTTAGGAGAGTTTCTCGGACTAAGACCTTGGGTGAAGTTTTGACTCTACTCTCGGGAAGCAGTCAACACTAACTGTCATACCCTTAGTCTATATGTACATCAGAGAGAGTCTGGATAATTAGAGGAATTGGGTACCTCTTGATTAAGGCTGGGTTGAACTCTAAATTTTTGGACCTCTAAAGTTGAGTGGACATGTACAGATTGGATCCTGTACTCACATGCACAAGGGGGTTAATTCAGTTCATTCGTTCTCTTTGATGCTCAGGGACGAGCATAGTTTAGGTATAGGGGGTTGATGAAACCATGTTTCATGCATATAATTCACTGAAATTAACCCCCTATCTTAGACTAGGTGTCAATAAAAACCAGAAAATCCATGTAGTTATCAGAGTCTTTGAATAAATTAAAAAACACAAAAAATAGCAAAAATTAAAACCCATGGTGTTTTTAACCTTAAAAATGCCCTCAAAAAATATTTTGTGCCTTTATTTGACCTCTTCTCCATTTTTAGTCAACATGAAACTTATAGATCTCATCGAGATCTACCACTTTCATGTTTTGAGTTTTTCCAAATTCGGCCTTTTATCCCCTTAAAAATCAAAATATTTGATGCAATAATCTAATTGGACCACGTGGCTCTTTCTGGTTGAGTCACGTGGCCCGGCCTCGTTGCCCTTGCCGCCCTTGCTCTCTACCGTTGGATCTCTTTTTGATCCAACAACCCCACTCTCTCCATGCATCCTCTTCTTCTTAGCCCTTCGATCGGCATGGGCTTCTCATCACAACTGCACGCCAGTGCCGAGTCCTCCGTGCGCCATGTGGCGGCGTTTGGACTGCTCGATCTTCGCCATCTCAGCCGCTCCCTTCACCTACGTCATCTACCATTCAATCATCCTCCATCTCTGATCTGGGCCGCCCGTTAGCGCTGAGTTCTCAATGCAACATGTGGCGTGCCATTTACCCCTCGATTACGCTCCATCGATCTAATCCTAATCGTCGCGTAGCACCATTACTTTGGCCGTTGGATCTCGAGATTCAACGGCCAGAGCTTCGTCGTCAACCTCCGGTCTGCCCTCTCTCCCACGTTCTCCAGCTCGCACAACCGCCTCGCCCTTCCCATTTTCTCCACCATCTCCGACGACCTCATCTCTCGCTAACCTTCTCACGACCTTCCCCACTCATCTTTCATCTTTGCGGGTCGTCGCATATTCCACAAATCCCCTCCACCTACTCCATATCTTCCTCACAAATCCCTCCCAGCACTAGCGAAACCTCCACCCTTGACCTTTAAATACACGATCTCCGCCCCATTTCTCTGACGCCCACCTTTACGCGGGGCTACACCCAGCACTTCCCCTCCTTCCGTGACAAGGGGAGGATCGATTGAGGTGCCATGATGATGCTAGCCTCCGGTGTCGACCCGCCACCGTCCATGGCAGTGTCGCGGAGCTTCGAGCCTGCCAAGCTGCCCCACCCAGCTGAGGGGGTTCAGCGATGACCCTGAGCATCTCCCTGACGCTCAAACCCAAGCCACAACCTCCATCTCCGATCAGGTAAGCTTTCCTTCGACCTCCTATGAATTTTATTGGATTTTCTTTGAATTTCCTAGGTTTTCTCTGACCTTTCCACCATCTTCTAATCCCCCCTCGAGCTCCGCCCCTCATCCACTATTCACGCGCCGTCCTCAGACTCTCTTCTTCTTCTTCCATAGCCCCAATCACCTCCGACCCAACTCCTTCGCTCTCCACGGCGGAGGAGCTCTGAGCTCCCACCTTCTTCACAGAAGCTCCCCGCCTAACTTCATCTCGCACAAACACCTTGCACCGCACGCTTCGGCTATACAATTAACAATGTAGGTACTCGAACCTTCAGTAGTCAGAGTTTCCGCTGGAGGTTCTTCGCCGAGCTCGTCTCCGGCATCCTTCCTTTGCCAGACTCTTCTAGACGTCCCAGCTGCTCCACCAAGTTTCAAGGATGATTTCCAGGTGGTTGAGAGCGACGGGGGACCTTCACAGATGCTAGAGAAGAGCGGCGGAGCTTGGGCTCCATTGCCGAAGCTCGAACAACGCCACCGGTTGCAGAAAAAAGAAGGAGGAGCAGGCACCGTTAGATGCTCCTCCCTGGAGCATCAATGGTCCACATGTCAGTACCCAAGCTACTTCTAGCCGCAGCATCTGACCCTCCAGGCTCGTGTCTCTCGAGCCTATACCAATCCTCACACGAGTCCATGCCTGGAGGCTCATCCATTCCGAGCCTGGACGAAGCTACACCGAGACTCTTCCCAGCCTAGTGTCTACTGAGCTTGGAAGCGCACGTGAAGGTCACATACGAGCTGGGATAATTGTAGATTGGCCCACATATTTCTTCAAAATTGCAGATAGGTCTTGGAGTCACGTGCCATCCACGCACGCCTAGGGTTATTTGCATTTTTACCCTCGCGGGTTTTAATAATTGCAAATATGCCCCCACGCGTGAGGAACATTTACAGGGAAGGCCTCGCGCTTAATTTTAATTGCATTTTAGTCCTTCTCAGGGACATGTTTGCTAGTTATCTTTCATGTTTTCTTACAGTTATGCCCTTGTCTTCTTTCATGCATATCTCGAGCATCGTATCTCTGTTTCAATTGATTTCAGTTTCATTTCGAAGCTTGCTTGATGGACTTTTTAATGGCATGTTCATTTCGTAATTTTGGACACTATGATTTTGATGTATTATTGTAATAGCCAAGTGTCTCTAATTGCTTATGCTTATGCCTTGTTCAATTTATCCATCAAGTTTGTCACTTGAATTAAACCTGAAATTGACTCATTGTTCAATTTTCTCATCATTTTATTCTGATCTAGGGCATATTTTCATTGCATTTCTTAGCATCTAATTGCATGATTAAAAAAAATAAAAAAATGCATAGATTCATGTTTATTAATGCATTATCTTGTATTCGTGCATTATTTGACTTATTTGTCTCCAACTCAACACTTAATGAAATCAGTAAAAGTCTGAATAATCACGAGGGAGGCTCGTGTCCCTGAGCTCGACCTTAGTTACTTACCAAGTAAAACATAAATACATGTCCATCTAATTTCATTGACATATCAAATCAGATGGTCTTTGATAGACCGAATCCAACCCGACTGCGACGATCTTAAGTGCTAATTCCGCACCCTTAAAGGGCTGGATTTTTGGGATCGTCAATCCCATGCAGAGCAGAGACACACGAGCATAGAAACCTTCACCAGATTCAGATTGTCAGCGAGAGTTCTCATTTTCCCATGCAGATTTGGTTGCATTCACTCAGACTTTTCAGAGGCCAGATCCACCATCTCCCAGTTGCCTAGAGCGGAAGACCTTATCGCAGTTGCTGAAGTATAAGTTCCTTGCGGGTAAGCATGAGATGCACCCAATCATTATCTCAGCAGATTTGACTGGAGAGCAAGAATCCTGTCTGATGGGGGTTCTTGAAAAGAACCGCAAGGAGATAGGATGGAGTGTAGATGATCTCCAAGGCATAAGTTCGACCCTGTGCTCCCACCATATCTATCTCGAAGAGGATGCGAAGCCGTCACGTGAGTTCCAGTGGAAGATGAACCCGAATCTTCGAGAGGTTGTCATGAAGGAAATTTCGAAATGGTGGAGCGTCGATTTTATCTACCCCATCTCCGACTCCAAGTGGGTTAGTCCATTACATGTGGGGCCCAAGAAGACGAGCATCACTACAGTTGTGAGTGAGTCTGGAGAGGAGATCGCTACCCAGGTACCCACTTCTTGGCGGATCTGTGTGGACTACAAACGATTGAATCAGGCCACCAAGAAGGATCATTTCCCGTTGCCTTTTATTGATCAGATTATAGAGAGGCTAGAAGGGAAGATCCATTACTGCTTTCTGGACGGGTACTCCGGATACAATCATGTGGCCATTGCGCTAGAGGACCAGGACAAGACTACATTCACCTATCCCTTCGGGACATATGCTTTCAGATGCATACCCTTTAGTCTATGCAATGTTCCGACGACATTCCAAAGGTGTATGTTGTCCATCTTTTCAGACATGGTGGGTGAGTGCTTAGAGGTCTTCATGGACGACTTTTCAGTCTACGACGATGGGTTCGATTCTTATCTTGAGTGCCTAGACCACGTCCTACAGCGTTGCATTGAGATCGACCTTGTTTTGTCTTGGGAGAAGAGTCACTTCATGGTGACTCAAGGGACGGTGCTTGGTCACATCATCTCCAATAGGGGCATGGAGGTTGATCCGGCCAAGGTGGATATCATTATAAAACTCAATCCACCATCCAACTTGCAACAGTTACGATCTTTTCTGGGGCACGTCGGTTTCTACCGACGATTAATTCATGATTTCAGCAGGATTGACCGACCATTGACTGATTCGCTGACCAAGAACACTGAGTTCATAGTTGATGATAAGTGCCTTTCGTCATTTGAGACTCTCAAGAGTCTAGTTGTTGAGGCCCCTGTCCTCCAGCCACCTTATTGGTCTCTCCCATTCAAGATCATGATAGATGCCTCCAATTTTGCCGTGGGGGCCGCGCTAGGACAAAGGAGGGATGGACAACCTTTTGCCATTCACTATGCTAGACGTACATTGGATGCCGTGCAACAGAACTATACGGTCACAGAGAAGGAGATGCTAGCCGTAGTTTTTTTCCTGGATAACTTCAGATCGTACATCATTGGATCTAGAGTGATCATTTACACTGATCATACTGCCATCAGGTACCTCATGGCAAAGAAGGATGCCAAAGCCAGATTGACCAGATGGATCCTTCTACTCCAGGAGTTTGACATGGAGATTAAGGACAAGCCTGGAGTTAAGAATGTGGTGGCGGATCATCTTTCCTGATTAGATCATCTTGAGGATTCTGAGCAGATTGACCCTATTTGTGAGACCTTCCCAGATGAGGCAATCCTTGCTATCGCCTCACTCCCGTGGTACACCGACATTGTGAACTATCTTATCACCAAGAAAGTTCCACAAGGTTGGCCTAGGCAGAGACTTGAGAGCTTCCTAGCGAAGGCCAAGTCTTACCATTGGGAGGGTCTCATACTTTACCATGAAGGAGGGGATAGTGTCTGGCGTCGGTGCATTCCTCAGGAGGAACACCATAGTGTCCTCACCTATTTCCACAAGCCGGAGGTAGGAGGACATCACTCTGGGAGGAGAACGACACAGAAAGTGCTCCAATCCGGCCTATGGTGGCCTACTCTCTTCAATGACTCTGATGAATTCGTGAAGAGATGTACTGACTATCAGAGGATGGGCACTTGTGGACAGCGTGATATGATGCTGATGCAGCCCATTCACTTCTGTGAGGTTTCTAACGCATGGCGCATCGATTTCATGGGTCCATTCCTTAAGAGTCAGGGATTCGAATACATTCTGTTGGCCGTTGATTATGTGAGTCGTTGGGTTGAGGCCATCCCCTCCCGACCGCAGATGCTAGGACTGTATGCCGATTTTTGAGGAAGACCATAATTTCACGGTTTGGGGTACCTCAAGTATTGATTTCTGACGGGGGTCTCATTTCGGCAACGACAAGGTAAAGGCCCTTGCTAGCGAGTTCAGCATAAACCATCGAGTAGACACTCCATACCACCCTCAGACCAATGGTCTTGCTGAAGTGTCGAACAGGAAGATCAAGACTATATTGCAGAAGGTTGTCCCCCAGACCGAAAGGATTGGTCATAGCTTTTGGACTCGGTCTTGTGGGCATATAGGACGTCCTTCAAGACTCCTTTGGGTACATCTCCCTTTCACCTCGTTTATGGCAAGCCCTGCCATTTACTTGTTGAGCTGAGGCATAAGTCACTTTGGGTTGTCACAGAGATACTTTTGGATCCAGTGAGTGTAGGAGACCATAGAAGGGCAGAATTGGCAGCCCTGGAGGAGCTTAGAGATGAAGCCTTTTCGAGCAGCCTACATTACAAGGAGAGAGTGAAGGAGTGGCATGATTCTCATATCATCCACAAGCAGTTTGAGCCATATCAGAGAGTATGGTTGTTTGATGCCGTGCTTCTATTATTTCCAGGAATGTTACAGAGCAAGTGGACGGGACCATACCTGGTCCGAAAGGTACATGACAATGGAAGTATCAATATATCTGATTTACCTTCTGATGTTACCTTTCGTGTTAATGGGCAGTGACTTAAACCATATCTAGATCATGAGCCGCTGGTCGTTGATGCCGCCCCTATTCATTTTGCGTGAGATGTGGTCTTTTGACTCACATCTATAGCATCTCATGCCTGATTATCACTGTCTCCCGCCATGTATAGATCCAGTTATCCATATCATTCCTTTCTTTAGTCCCACACCCCATCTTTATCTTATGATTATGCTACACTTAGGGTGTACTTTACCCTAAGTATGGGGGGGTGTAGGGCTCTTGGGTATTCTGTTGATTCTTTCTACCTCTGTTTTGCTGCCTATACTTAGTGATATTTTACCCTAAGTATGGGGGAGGTAGACCTTGTACATTCTCCCACTCGGATTTCCCTTCATGTACAACTTGCTATACTTAGGATTACTTGATCCTAAGTATAGGGGGAAACACCGAGTCCTCTTCATTCTATTCTTTGATTCATTGATGTAGTATATCATTCCTTATCACTTACCTATACTAAGCACGAGTTATGTCTTCTTCGTCGCTCTTGATTCACTCCGAGGACATCGTTCGAGCTAAGTATAGGGGGGTGTCGTATATATTTCATATATACTTTAGCCATAACTCGTACTTTGTGTGAGTGTGTCAATAAATAAAATGGTTAAAAACCTTTTACCCAAAAAACACAAAAATTTAAAATTTTTCCTTGTACATAAAATTCTTCTTGCGCATACATAGCTATTTAAACAAATTATTTTTGTACAAATGTTTGTAAAAAACTTTTATGTAAATAGTTTGTAAATATTTTGATATCAAAATTATGTATATAGTACAATTTTTTTGTAAAATTTTTGAAAAAAACAAAAAGTTTGAAAAACCTTATGTAAATTTGTGTAAATATTTTGCAAAACTTCGCATTCATGCATACATCCATGTTTTCAAACATTTTTCAAAAATTTTGCACATTTTCAAAAATCTTGTAAAAATTGCATATTTGTAAATATGTGTACAGTTTTTCTGAATCTTGATTGACATTTAAACTGGCCTGGAATTAAATTGAAAAATGGAGCTTAGTTAAGACCTAATCCACCTAATTCTAAGAGGAACCTTATAGGGCTTAGGATTAAGACTTTTCGTGTCCATTTGGGACTTAATTCTTTGAGTCCACTAGGCTATGAGCATATGTCATCTTGACGAGCCTAAGTAGAACACTTAACAACGCACACATGACTCTCAGAGATAATGGCTTTACTTGCACCAACACTTTACACATAGCTCTCCACTGATGAGGTGGTGAGGAGGCAGTTCCCTTTGGTTTGGGGTAGCATATGAGGGTAGTACTTCTAGGCGGAACCTCTCTTCTTCTTATAGTGAAGGAGTCTCAACATGGTCTGGTGGTAATGAAGTCTAAAGACAGGAGTTGTGGGTTGCAATAAAGCTTCAAAAGAGGGATAGTCTACTGTCTCAAGAGGAAAAACTCCTTATGTATATATATGTTGCTCCATGTAGATATGTTGTACATATGTACATAAAAAAATGTGCAAAGAAAGAAAAGCTCAAAAAAAGAGGTGGGTCTGATTGAAAATAAAATACCCACCGGAGTGTATATAGTCAAATAAAGCAAAGCTTATGTTACACATGACCATCTCATGAAGCTTGCAACGGGAGACTCAGCTACACTGGTTGGGCTCCCAGGGATACATGGCTACACTGGTCATGGTCCATTCTCTTCTTTCCCCTCTTCTTGAGCCGGTTGTACTTGAACTTAGTAGGGAATACCCCGCTCCTCGAGGAAAGAGTTTCTAGACTGAGGCATTAGAGTTACCTTGTTAAGGGGGGTTGTTGTTTGTCATTTCTGAGGTGGGGAGATACTTATCACTTACACAGTATAAGGAAAGATTCATGGTCATTAGAGTTTGTGTATGTAGACTTGTTCTGATCTGGATTATCGAGGAGTCTTGACCATAGATTGGTGGAACTTAGAGGTTGTTAAGTTTTAAGCTTAAGTCCAAATAAGGTTCCGACAAATTAATAATCCAAAGGTCTGACTGAGCTCCATATTTCAATTTAATGAAGGAAAGTTTAATAATCAGCCTTGATTTCCCTTCTTTGTCTTTTTCTTTATCTTTTTCACTTATTTTTCAAATAAGTGTTTGCTAAGGGACTAGCAAAAGTAAAGTATAAGGGGGTGATGAATCCCCATTCATCACTCTTTATTCTTTTATTTTAGTTAGATATTTTGGCAAAATACCATGTATATGATTGTAAATACAATAAGTTACCAAAATGCATGCTTTGTGTAAATATGAATAATTAGCATGTATTTGTGCAAAAATAAAAGAATAAAGAAATAAAGAAAAAGAGGGAAATATTTAGAATAAATATTGAGTGACCTGAACCCAAGAGAGGGCCCGACCTGGGTCTGATTGCCAAATAAAATAAGTAGAGAGAGATAGGGCCACGCATCCTTGTACATATTCCCTACACACACACACACATATATATAAATATACATAATTCATTTTCTCAAAAATAAAAATAAAAATGATTTTCTCTTAATTTGTATATATTTCTAAAATTAAAAATGAGAAAAAGAAAATAAAGACAAAAATAAAATAATTTCTCTCTCTTCACATCGTACATACCATGTATATTTGAATAAGATACCTATTTATTTCACCCTTGTAAATAAACTATAAAGATAAAATAAAAATTTTATTTTTTTGTTTATTTTATGTTGTAAATAAATAAAATATAAAAGTTAGAACATTTGTACAAAAATAAAAAAATAAAAATTAAAACAAAAATAAGAAAATAATTTTATACATGCACATAATATAATATCATGTATATATCATTATTTATTTTTCAAAAAAAATAAATAAAAATCGCTAAACAATAGTTTGAAAATAAATAAACATGTTTTATTTTGTAAATATTTTAAATAAAATCGTTTTCTATTTTATTTTGAATTTCCAAATCTTTTTGACTTGGAATTATCTGATAGGTCCACGAGGGATTGTTGACCCCCGGTCAACTCTCCCCCTTGGACCTCTTCTTCGCGGATCCTGTTCATTAGCCCGACTTCTCGAAATTCTACAGAACAGATCCAACCGCCTTTTGCCTGGAATCCTGCACTCACCTCTTATCCATGGATCGGACACCTCCGCGGATCCCTAGGGCTTGGCGGATCTAGTCGGATTGCGCGCTCTTTCCCATTCTTCCCTGTCACCTGGGATGCCTGTAAAGATCTTCATTTCACCCCCAATCCTCGAGCTCACACCGCAAGCCCTAAACCTATCATAAAGAGTCTCCTCTCTGTGACAGCGATCGGAACCACTCTTTGGTGGCCGGATTAGACACATGTAGCTGACGCTCGATGAACGTGGCTGGAGCGCAACCACGTAGGAGCCTCCCAGCCTGTCGCAGCTCGGTCGAGGTGACGACCACCTTCACCGCACCCTCCTGGAGCTAAGGATTGACCTCCAATCATCATGTAACTCTTCTAGCGATCCTAGCTCTACTTATCGTCGATTGTTCACCCTCCGCTCCGTCGGCTCCACCCTAGTGGCTGGAGCTCCTACGACCATATCTAGCTGTTCAGATCACTCCACCGTTACATCATCACCTTTCCCCAACCATCTGATTATATCAATCTTGGCTATCCGAGCCAAGATTGATCTAGGCTCCTTCCTCCGCCTACGCAGGAGCCACCCTCTCATCCCACTGTCACTTCCTATTGCCTTTCATGCACTAACCACTACTGGAGCTCCTCTGGGCATCATCTTTCATTTGCAGGTTCATAAGCGTCAGAGCACCCATGAGGTCACGTGCAACCATCCTAGTCGGAGTCGACCCAGGACGTACACCCCTTCCCGGAGATCTAGCCGTTGGGAGCTCCATCCGCCATCGCCATCAGACGTGGAGGGGCGACGCAAGTCAAGCCCCTCTTTGATCATCCATCCATCGAACGCTCGGATTTTCTCCAGCTCACCGGTGAACATCGCCAGGGAGGATTTTTTCCTGATCTCCTCTCCACCGTCGGATCGAGCCCGTTCGCCAGACGCCATCTAAGCCGTCCATCGCCAGCATCTGACATGCTGTTAGATCTGGTATCTAACGGCCACCATACACCCACGTCTGCGCCCGGAGGACAATCTTCAGATCTGCCAGGTAGCTGCACCAGAGTCGTACGCATTCAGCCACTGGTCGCATGCCACCTGGCCCCCACGTGACCCACATGCTTCTTGGCTAGGTAATTTACGCAGACCCCTACAGTTTATTTTCTGTTATTGTTTAGTCTGTTAAATAAAGTAGCACTTTGTGGACTTTTTTCTTAGTAGCCCCTACTGTTTTTCTGATTTGCACTTTAGCCCTCCTTTTGTGGATGCATGTACGTCGTCACGTGCATATCTGGGATAATTGCATGTATACCCTCAGGGTTTATGAGTGTTATGATTTGATTAGATAGTTTTCATATTTGCACTTATGCCCCTATGAATGCTGAATTACGACATGTGCTGAATATCTTGTGAAATTTACAGTAGACCCCGCACTTTTCAAAAGTGTTATTGTTTAGACCTGGGAACTTATTTTATTTCCAGAATGGTTCCTGTGTGCTGTGCATGTTTTATTGGTTGAATAAAATAGCAAATTGACTCCAAATCTCATGAAATTTGGACACGTGGCCCCTGCCACTGTGTAAAAATTTCATTGAATTTTTAAGACATTTTTGTATTCATTTAATATTTTTAAAAATTCAAAAACCTCTATTTTTTCTATTGTCTAACTTTAAAAACCAATAAAAAATATTAAAAAGTCTCCAAAAATTCTGAAAAAATTAATGTGTTTCTTTTATCATATTTTTGCTTGAATCCAATTTTTGTCTTATTTGGAATATAAAAACCCTAAAAATTGAAAAACACTAAAAAACTCATAAAAATCATTAAAAATTCAAAAAAATAAAAAAAATGCAATTTCTTTTCTAGTAGTCAGATTTTCATTTTTATTTCATCATAAAATTATCTCTGGAATTTTATAGGCTATTTAGTTATTTTTAAATAGCCTTTAGATTCTGGCTGCACATTGGTTTTCTCTTTTTGCCTTATTTCATTTTTAGAAAATTCACTAAAAATCCTAAAAATCTGAGAAAAATACCAAAAAACACTTGAAAACTCATAAAATCTAAAAATATTTTTATTTCAATTTTCTGCCTTGTCCTTGTATGTTTAATAATTGTTGGTTTATCCCCCTTTGCCTTGCTTTATTCATTTTCTTTATAATTGAAAATCATAAAAATATTTAAAAACATAAAAATCCACCAAAAAATATTTTATTCTTTTCATTTTGATTTCTGACTACTTCGTATGCTCTTAGCCAATCTGTGCTCCTTGAGTTCGACCCTGATAGCTATACCAGGTTAAATAAATAGCTAGACCGCTATTTGACTTGATTGATTGATTTATCTTATTTGGTGGTCTATTTTTTTTCTTGTTGACCGAGTCTCCCAGTTCGGGTCGCAACGACCCTGATTTACACCTTTACTCGAATCACGCGGTTTTTACGGTCATCAATATTTCACACTGTTGACCCACACGCTTTGTTCTTTATTATTTATGCTCAAACTTTCCTAGGATGATGCATAATTTTGTAATATTTGTACATACCCCTAGACTTTATTATTATTGTAATTAGGTCCACGCCATGTCACCTCATGTGATGCCCCACATGAGGGGACATTTTGCAGGCGTGCCCCTAGAATGTTTTGTATTTCTATTTAATCTAGGAACTTTTTATCCATGATATATATTTTTGGTAAAATTGCAGATTATTTCATGGACTTTATTTTATTTGCATACAAGTCCCTACTAGTAGTCTAGTTTCTTTTTGTTGTCTCTATTTATTCAAAATATAACTTTTGCTCTGAAAAAATCCCAAAAAATTAGGATAAGTGCCTATTATTGCGTTGATTCACACTAAATTTTTGCATTACATTTTCAGGCACTTTAATTATTTATTAAAAAGTAAAATAGCTTATTATCTCTTTATTTAACTTATAAAATCAATAAAAGATATAAAACATTTTCAAAAATCCCTAAAAAATATTTTTATTTATTTATGTATTTTTAATCTTTAAGTCAAAAATCATTAAAAGTTACAAAAGAAAACTCTTACAAATTGAAAAACCCTAAAAACATTTATAAAAGTTTATAAAATTCCCAAAAATTCTAAAAATTATGTTTTCTGTTTCTGAATTTTCTTTATATAATTTTTTTATGTTAAAATTAATTTGTACATTTTTTGATGTTGTTTATATCTCCATTTTAATTCGACCTATTTAATTACACACTGGTTTATGGTATTTTTACTTTAAAAATATATAAAAATTAGCAAAAATTCCAATAAAATAAAAAGAATAGTAAAAAATATTGTAAAAATATAAAACATTTTATTTATTTATTTTAACTATTTTGTTAATATTTATATCTATCTTAGCCTATATTGTGTATGTATTCTATTTAGAGCTTTATAATAATATTAAATAAAATAACAAATATAAAAATATAAAATATAAAAAGAAAACATAAAATAGAAAATTAAAAATAAAAATACAAAAATAAAAATAAAATAAAATAATTTGAAAAATAAAAACCCACAAAAGCCAAAGTTCGACTAAGTGTTTGACAGAAAAATTGTGCATTGATTTTTTGACCTTGCCTGCTCTATTCCCTTGCTTCTTGTGTTCGACTGCTACTTGCTTGTCATTATACATTCTTATTAGGGTATAATAAATTTTAACTCTTGCTCTTAATTACTTAATTATCTACGTGGGTTAATTGTTGAAATATCGAGAAGATTCGAGTAGTTGCCTCAGCGAGAGTGAGCCTGATTTGTTAGGCCATTATTTAACAACTTCCATCTTATCATTTTTCAAATGGCACCGTTGCCGGGGAGCATCAGCTGTAGAGTAGATTTTGTCTCCTATATTTGCTTAGCCATTTTTGATTATCTCTCTTTATTTGATTATCCATTTTGAATTTTCTGACATATCTTCTCTTGTCTTCTTGCGAGGGACCACGGATCGAGGAGGATTGCCTAGGTGATTCTGCGCAATCTTGGGATGAGGAGCTGACTATTCTGACCTAACCAACAGGAGAAAGCAGGAGGCTCTTGAGAGAGAGAGAGGAGAGCTTAGGATTTTTACTTTTTATGAGAGAGAGATTTTTTGACTATTAATTTGTAAATAATACAGGTGCTCTGGACTTTGGACACTCAGGCTTAATTTCCAAGTGTTTGTTCACTTGGGGGCTCACCGTAGTTTTCCGAGTTTTTCATCGCTTTATTTTACTTTGTTTCTCGTGATTTGTGCTTTACTCCCTTTTTTTCTATTTGTTTTGTGGAATGAACCCTAGTTTTTAGGCTTGCTTGATCGTGTAGTCTAAGGCCAAACACCTAACTATTTTGCATGCACCTATAGTCTTCATGTTCGGACTTAAAATTTATTAATTAATTGCTTAACACTTAGTTTCAAAACTGCACGCCGTAAGAGCACTCCATACAACGCTTGCAGGACCCACTTGGTGGGCACCAAGGAGGCTTCAAAACTGAACTCTAGATTTGTTCTTGGTGTTTAGCATTTGGTTCTTCACGTTATAAGTTGCCTGTTTAGGACGATTTCCGTGTGCATATCGGCATATAGTATAGCTTTATAAATTCTTGTTTTGCATCCCGCACGGAGAGAGCCGAGAAAATCTGTAAGTCTTCTAAATAAGCATTCATCATCTAGATACTAAAGCGAGATTTCCATTTTACTGTCACCTTGCATTGCTTTTCCGCTATCTTCCTCTATTTTTGGATCAAATAGGAACCAAAGAAAGTAAAAATATGTTAAGCGCTTGTATTGACCTAGTCAATGCAAGTGATAACACCAAAAAATTAGAAAAAGGACTGCTAAAAATACTTGAACTAAATAAAATTGATTAATTGGACTCATTGCCTCAGGTGAGCAAAGCCCTCATTTGTTTTCAGGTTCCATAGGAAGGGCTCCTTCCAAGTGAGAGCGGCTTCATAAGGATTAGAGCCCAAAACCCAGTCTGTGGTTGCCTTGTGTATCACATGAATTTCCGAAGTATTGGTGCTTTTATCGTACATAGACGAGTAGGACTTGGTCAACAATGATGTTCTCTATTGTGTAGAGAATCAACCTTGTTTGAAGTATTGAGCTTAGGCCACGCCTTCACGGGGGTGTCTGTCTCATCATCTTGCATCTGAGTAGGTTCTCTCATGCTCACATGTGAATCCGTTGCAAGCGATATCTGAAATATTGGTTTCACCTATCGGCTTCCTCCCTCTATTTGTTTAGCTGAGTAGGACCCAGGAAGGGTTACAAGGACCTTAAAAATGCAAACTACAAGATACAAAGGAGGAGTACAAGTATGCGATACTTTTCTGGCACTAATCTCTCTCTTATAGGCGTAGCATCTTAAGGACTCGTTCAAAAACAAAATTGCTTGAAAATCGACTCTAAAACTTACAAAGATAATTATCGAACATTCATGGCTTCACAAGACGAGTTGGTGAACCCATTGCTTTGTGTTTGATTGATTAACTCTATTAAAGTCAAAATCAAAAACATTACGCGCTCACACAATTTTGCTCCCTTCCTATCTAATCCTCGTTCATTGTGGGTCTTCTACTATTTTACACTCCTTTTTCTTCTTGTTGACCTCCACATCTTTCATCCACATTGATCTTCCTCTTGATCTTCAAGATGGTGAAGTATGGACAGTTTAGTCGAGACTCCGTGACAACCACATCGGTTTCATCTGCTCGCTTTCTCCAATAATTTGGGGCAATTCCTGAGAACTTGGTTCTAACTCCATGAACTGATCTCTAGACTCCCCGCCTTCTTCAATAAACCAGGATCACTCTTGTCCCAATCTTTTCCCATTTTGGATGGCCATTGATTTCACTCCTTACACATCGCCATCCTTAAAAAAGTTTTGTGTTGACCTTAACACATAACACTTCTCTCCATCTGGTGTTGCAATTCAGACTGATCGGGCTATTCTTTCATATGCAGACCAAGAACCCAATCCAGAGCTAGAAATACAAGAAATTGAAATGGTCGGTGGAAGAGGAAAGGGACCGCCACCCAAACCAGAAGAAGAAGTCAATCCCGGGGAACGGTAATACACCATGCATAATGAGGTCAACAATGAGCTACTTGCATCAATACAAGCAATCCAGTAGAAGATGACTAACCAAGCCTTGGCCCAGACCGCTTTCCAAGACATGCTGAACGATATGAGATGGAGTGCTAATGAAAGAGATGGCAGAAGAGAAGATGAGCCAGAACCATATCATGAGTTCAATCTGGGAGGTGCTGAAGGTGAGCTTTTAGTAGGTAGGCCCAATTTCGAGAGAACGGATGCAGGACCACCACCACCGAAGCCCACTTTGAAGTAGACATATAATCCTAGAGCGGGTCATATTACATAGTGGATCCAAATTGCACAAATCCATGCCCACTTTGAGCTGAAGCCATAGTTTCTGTCCCTGCTCCCTATTTTCCATGGGAATATCACAGAAGAACTATACATCCACCTTAAAAAATTCAGCTGCATCTGTGCCACTGCTCATTACCCTAGTATTCCATTAAGGGTAGTCAAGATGATTGCCTTCCCCATCAACCTCTAGGTCAAGGCCCTGTATTGGGTCGATCATTTGGGGGAAGGTAGTGATGACCTGGGAGGAGTTAAAGTCTACATTTCTCCACAAACTCTACCCTCTAGGTTGTCTGAACCAGATGCGTGCCTGCATCTCCAGTTTTTGTCAGCAACCCCACAAGATTAAACATGAAGCATGGGACAGGTTTAAGAATTTGCAGGAAAAGTGTCCCCACCACAAGATCCTAAAGACCAGTCTTGTGCAACACTTCTTTGGTGGGCTGATACTAGAAAGCCAAAAGCTTGTCGATACTGCTTGCGGTGGCTCTTATTTCAACAAGGATAAGAATATTGTTTGTAACATTTTTGAGGAGATGTCTGAAGGAGAAGCTGCTCAATCCTCATCATGTGATTACATGAAGATGCTTATCACCATCAGCAAGCCTGTAAACATGACTACTCACACCGAGGATAGGGACAAGAGCTCCAACCTTAGCATCATTGGGAGTCATCTTTCCAAGGTTGATATCATCGAGAAGAGGTCACATGACCTCGAGAAATTATTAGTCATTGAGAATAGGACCCCGGACTTGGAAACGCTTGACTTGATTTCCTATCACCTGGAGCAGCTCGTCCGAGCTTTAAATGCCAACATGTGAAACTCTGTGTCTGCCACGATCGAGACATCCGCTGAGAAGAAGCAGCAGTCACCGAACCAAATGCCTCAATCGAGTCCACCACATCCCCAACCTATTCATCACATGTACTACGTGTAGGTTCCAGAGTAGCCACCGTAGTTCCAGACACAGATGGTTGTATATCAACTAGAGCCCCAACCCGCCTATTCTGAGCAGTTCTACCTCTAATTCAGGGGATCAATGGTGTCTGGACTAATGAAGCACAATTGGCTCATCCTCAGGGACATTCTCCAGGTCAGTATATGGGTAACATGACCTATCACCAACAACAACAGGATGAAGAACCTTCCAGGCCACGTATCAGCAACAACCTCCTTATCAAGGCAATACTTGGAGGCATAACTATCAACATGGTCCTTAGCAGTGCAGATATCACAATCAAGGCTACCATTAGCAGCCGATTGCTCCATTTCCTCCTCAGAACTCACAATACACCTCTCATCTTACTCCTCACCAGTTTTTAGGGGTACCAGCCACAATCTCACCAAACATATCAACATATAAAACCCTAGCAGGGGGAATCTTCTGAGAGTGTACCGGTGAACGCGAACCTTGCCTGCCTTGAGCAACTGATGAAAAGTATGAATGAGATGAACCAGAAGATCGACGATCTGATAGCTGCAAAAATAGCCATTCCATCTCAAGTCGAAGCTAACTCAAACAATTTCTGATGCAAGGGGCAAGTAGCTTGTAGTGTCCAATCCGATTCATGTGAATTAAATTATTTTTTATCTAATATTTTTACTCTTAGGAGCGATAGGACACTCCTGCCATCGGCGATGGTGAAAGGGAAGCATCTTGCATCTGATAGGGAATCGTCAATCTAGCCAGCGCAAGGACCGAACAATATTTTTGGAGAAGCACCACCAACAGAAAAATCACAAAAAATGAAGAAAATTAAAAAACCCAAAAAGAAAATAGCTGACTCAGTGGAGACAAGCCAGCCTTGGAGATGCCTGCAAGAACCACGAAAGCAATATCAGAGCATAGAAGTCCAACACATGCAACGGATCCAAACCCTACACACAACACCGAGCCAGCAGTTTTTGATCCACGGATACATTTTTCCATCTACCTGTAAATAGTGATAGGGACAAACTCTTGAATGATATTGTTTCAGATTTTAAAAATATCTCTTTTCCTGAAGCAATGAAAAATACAAATAATGAGAAATTTAAAAATGCTTTGTCTGACCCTACCATCGTTGAGATTATTCAAAATTTTGTCTTGAACATGCCTTTGATGAAAGCCCTTGAGTACATATTTGACGTGAAAAAAGTATTAAAAGATGCATGTACGACCAGGCAGGCCTCATCCTCATAATGCCAGAAGTAAAAGTGGCAAGTCTGAAAAGCATATTCTTTCAATGGCCACAACCAATGCCATCAGCAACCTCCCGGCTAAGAAGCCAGATAAGGGAGCACCGCTTGTTCGCTGTCAGATGTTCAACCAGTAGTTCGAACGCACTTTGCTCAACAACGGGTCGTCTGTTAATCTAATGCCCATTTCAATACTCACAGAATTTAGGTTACGACCGCTCAAACCTACCAATATGATTATGCAATTCGCGGATAAATCCATCAAGCGTCCTAGAGGCATGTTGGAGGATGTGATCGTAACGGTTCATGGGATGCAATTCCCTACCAATTTTGTCGTGCTAGAGATGGACGTGTCCACACCTTTGCTCCTCACCCTGATCATACTTGGATGGTTGTTCCTACGAACAACCCATGCGATAGTGAATTATGGTACTGTAGAGATCACCTTCAACTCCAACAACAACAAAATGAAGATCGAGATCATGTCCAATGCAAGACCTACAGAGGGAACTTCTGCAGCATGTGCGACAGTGATCAATCAATCTGAAGAGTGTGACTTTTTGACAGAAACTCAAGACACCGACCTCTTTATGGATGATAATGAGTTCCATGACTTCCTATGGCTTGAGGGAGAAATTAAGAATGCAATTGAATTTCCCCTTGTCGATCATGAAGAGATTATTGCCGATACACTTGATGAGGTTCCTGAGGGGATGACGTGCCCTCAAGACCAAGAGCAGAGTATTGACGAATCCTACAATGAAGAGGAAATTATTGAAATTTTGTGAACTTTTTGATATAGAGGCTGAACGAAGCATGGTGGACACCGAACAGATGATAGAACCACCACCTGCTATGATAGTTAAAGACACCATCGAGACAATTCCCGCTCCACCTGAGTTAAAGCAATTTCCCTCTAATATGAGCTATGCCTTCCTTGCAGGTGAACCAAACATGTACCAAATCATCATCAATACACATCTGACTGAAGACCAATAATCTCATCGAATGGAGGTTCTTGAATGTAACCGCAAGGCAATAGGTTGGAAAACTTCAGATCTCCACGGGATCAACCCGTCCTTGTGCTCACATAGCATTTTCCTTGAAGAAAACAACAAACCCTCCCGTAAATTTCAGAGAAGGCTAATTCCGAACCTGCGAGAGGTTGTCATGAAAGAAATTAAAATGATGCGATGCGGGACTCATTTATCCCATCTCCGACAGCAAATGGGTGAGCCCTCAGCATGTATTCCAAAGAAATCAGGGATCACTATCGTGAAGAATGACAAAGGAGAGGAGATTACGACCAGAGTACCCGCTTCTTGGCGAGTGTGCGTGGATTATAGAAAAATTAATCTCACCACTAAGAAGGACCACCAACTGTTGCCCTTCATCGAACAAATTCTCCAGAGATTAGACGCGAAGGAATACTTCTTCTTCTTCTTGGATGGATATTCTGGATATAATCAAGTTGCTATAGCCCCTGAAGACCAAGAGGAGACCACATTCACATGTCCCTTTGATACATACGCCTTCAGACGAATGCTGTTCGGGCTATGCAATGCCCCAACAACATTTCGGAGGTGTATGCTTGCAGTTTTCACCGATATGGTGAACAATTTTCTTGAGGTCTTCATGGATGATTTCTTAGTCTATGGGGACTCATTTGATCAATGCCTTGATTATTTAGACCGGTTATTACAGAGGTGTTGCAAAGTAAATCTGGTACTCTCATGGGAGAAGGGAAACTTTATGGTGTTTGAGGAAATTATACTGGGTCACATTGTATCTAACATGGCATGGAAGTTGACCCAACCAAGGTGGATGTAATTTCCAAGTTAGAACCCAAGCAATTCATCCACCTTGGTTGGTCCTTCCATGCCATGTTAGTTTTTACCGGTGATTTATCAAAGATTTCGGTAAGCCGGCCAGACCATTTACCAAGTTGCTAGGCAAGGAGAATGATTTCGTTGTTGATGATCGTTTGATCCTTGCTTTCAATCAATTGAAAGAACTTATCACTCAGGCTCCTATATTACAGCCGGTAATTTGGACACAGCCTTTTGAGATAATGACAGATGCGTCTGATTATACCATCGATGCTGTACTCGGACAAAGGAAAGATAACGTCACATTTGCTTTTCACTACGCTAGCCGAACTCTATATGAAGCTCAAAAAATTACAAAGTCACTAAGAAGGAGCTTCTAGCGGTAGTCTTTGCCTTGGAAAAATTCAGATCCCATCTCCTCTGGTCAAAGGTCATCATTTACATACATCATTTAGCCATCCAGTACTTACAACAGAAGAAGGATGCCAAATCACATCTCATTCTTCTCCTTTAGGAGTTTGTCCTTGAAATTCAAGATAAGCCTAGAGCTAAGAATGTGGTGGCCGACCACTTATCCAAACTTTCCGAGTCTGAGTCTCCTGAGCTAAATTTGCAACCTATCACTAAGAACTTTATAGATGAGGAAATTTTGTTAGTCACCTCACTCCCCCTGGTATGTTGATATTGTGAACTATCTTGTGACAAGGAAAACTCCACAAGATTCGTCGAAGCTTAAAATTGATAATTTTTTGTCTAATATCCATTACTAGTAATGGGAGGATCCATATCTAATCCATGAGGGGGAATATTGCATATGGAGGAGGTGTATTCCTTAGGAGGAAGTTCCTAATGTCCTTGCACTTTGCCATGATCAATAATCCGTAGGACACCATTCAGGCATACAAACAACAACAAAGCTTCTTCAGAGTGGCCTTTGGTGGCCCACATTATTCAAGGATGCAGAGGATTATGTCAAGTGTTGCACTAAATGCCAGAAGATAACCAGTACCATAGGAATGAGAAACACGATGCCTCTGAAGTTCATTCAGATATCATATGTCTTCAATGCATGGGCGTCGACTTTATGGACCTATTTCCGAATAGCCGGGGTTACGAGTATATTCTGCTTACTGTCGACTATGTGAGTCGTTGGGTGGAGGCTATTCATGCCCGAACCGCCAACAATCATACTGTATATCGATTCTTAAGAGATCACATTACTGCACGGTCCAGGATTCCCAAAATTCTAATATCATATGGCGGTAGTCATTTCATAAACAGAGAGGTGAAGAAGTTAACTTAGGAATTCTGTATAGAACATCGTGTCGCTTCACCATACCACTCGTAGTATAATGACTTAGTTGAATGTTCAAACAGGGAGATAAAGACAATTCTATAGAAGCTTATGCGTTCAGATTGCAAGAACTAGTCTTAGCTTCTTGATTTAGTTCTTTGGACTTACAGAACCGCATACAAGTCACCAATAGGAGTATCCCCCTACTGCCTTGTGTACGACAAGCCATGTCATCTGTCTGTTGAGCTAATACATAAATCTTTATGGGCCATCAACATTTGTAATTTGGACTATGAGAAAGCAGGGAAAAACAGAAAAGTGGATCTGAAAAGATTATTGGAATTTAAATATTATGCATTTCACAATAGCCTGATGTACAAGGAGAAGGTCAAGAAGTGGCACGACAAGCACATCTGCCACAAATCCTTCAAGCCGGGTCAGAAGGTGTAGTTGTTTGATGCGAAATTAAAGATCTTTCCAGGTAAATTGAAGAGCTAATGGCCTAGGCCGTTCACAGTGAGACATGCACATGACAATGTAAGTATAATGATCTCTAGTTTGTCAGTTGATGCACAAACCATTTGTGGTCAATGGACAACTTCTGAAGCCTTGTCTTAAACATGACACATTCCTATTTGTCGTTGACTCCATTCAAGTGATTTATGATGGTGAACTGAATACTTTATTAGCTATAGCCAAGGCAAAGCGAATCAAATTATTTTTGAATGACTTTTCTTCTTTTCTTCTTTCACTTCTTTCGTCTCTTATTCTACCGAAAAGATGTCATCCCCTTCACCATTACTACACTTAGGATGTACTTTGTCTAAGTATAAGGGGGATGTGCACCACGAGTTGTTCAAATTCCTTATTCTAACTTCAATTATCTTTTCTTCTTTTCTTCTTTGCCTTATCATTGTTCTTTTTCTATCAATAAGGTGTCGCCCTTTTTATCTGTCTTCTATACTTAGGACGTATTTTGCCCTAAGTATAGGGGGTGTGCACCCCGAGTTCATTCATTCTTTGATCCTCTCCATTGTCTCCTCTTCTTGTCTATACTTAGGGATATCTTACCCTAAGTATAGGGGGAGATAGTCTGAATACGATCTGTCTATTCCTACCCTTGACCCTCCCTACTTTGTGTACAGTCTGCTGCACTTGGATTATTTGATCCTAAGTATGGGGGACAGTTGAACTCCTATTCGTTCATTCATTTCTTCATTTATTCTTTAGACTTTTCTATACTCAGTACGAGTTATGAATTCTCTTTTTTCTCTCTGATTTATGAGAACATAACTCAAGCTAAGTATAGGGGGGTCATATATACTGCGTATATACTTTATCAACAACTCGCACTTCCATATTTTTAATAATTATGGCTAAAAACTATTAAAATCGTTAAAAGCACTTAACAAAAATATATTGATTATTCCTCAAATCCTTTTTGTATACACTGATTAATAAATCACAAAAAAATATTTTTTGCAAAATGTTTGAAAAATAGTTTGAAAATCTTTTCGAAAAAACTTTTAAAAGCTATTTGGAAAATGTTTTGTTAAATATTTTCAACCTTTGTAAAATTGTTTTGTTTGAAAATTTTGATTTCTTTATCTGAAATAAAATATTTGAAAAATGATTTGCAAATGTTTGAAAAATGGTTGCAAAAATATTGAAAAATCTATATATACTTTTTGAAAAACCTTCGCAAAATGTTTTTCAAATGTATGTAAAAACTATTTGTAAATTTTTTTGGATTATAGTTTTAAAATTGTTTTTAAAATGAGTTTCAATAAAGTTTGAGGAATATATACGTCGCACAAAATTTCTTTATTAACCGCATAAATCTATTTATAAAATTGACCACTTACCCCTTTGTAAATTCTTGAAAATCTAATTCTTGTAAATAAAAGATGCATCCCCGTGTAAATATTTGTGTCTACTTTTTAGTAAAAATCTTTTATTTTCAAAAATCACAAAAAGAATTCTCAAAATTAAAAATACCAAAAACATTTGCACAATCTTTTTGAAAAATAAAAAAATGCATATGCATTATCTTGTTCAAAAACCCATAAAAAATTCAAAATTTTAAAAATTGCATCATGAAAATATTTTATTCATAGAATTTCCATAACATTCACATTTTATGGATTGAGTTTGATAATTGAACAAGTCTAAATAAAATCTGAAAATGGAGCTTGGTTGGACCTTAAATCTGCATAATAATAGGAATCTTAAAGGAACTGGAATTGGGTTACTTCCAGTCTAGTTGACTTAATTCTTTGAGGATCACAAGACTTGGTTCAATGGACTCTTGACTACCTAAGTATAGTATTTTAGAGAACACACACGGCTCTTGTCGATAATGATCTAACTTGGACACATGCACCTTTCAATTGGCTCAACTCAGTTGGAGTGGTGAGGGAATTGGATTTGTCGGTATGAGACGCATAGAAGTGGAAACATTTGTCCTGATCTAGGGAGGGAAGTGCACCTTAACTGTTCTAGTGGTGTTGATGTCTAAAGACATGAGAGTGTGGGTTGCGATACTGCTTCAAAAGAGAGATAGTCTAGTGGCTCAAGAGGAAAAACTCCTTATGTAAATGCTATTGTATATCTTACTTCAAAAAAAGCAAAAAGCAAAAACTCCGAAAAAGTGGGCAGACCTGATTGAAAATAAAATTCTTGTTGGAGTGTTTATATTTGCATAGTCAATAAGCAAGATTGAGCTTCAAAGTCAAATCATGTGAGCCTGCAACTGGATGACTTGACTACACCGGTCTTGCATCCTAGGATACGTAGCTACACTGGCTATCGTCCATTCTTCTCTTCACCTCCTTCTCTTGAGTTGGTTGTCACTTGAACTTAGAAGGGAATACCCCGCTCCTCGAGGAAGGAGTTGCTAGATTAGGGAATCACTAGATTGTCATGCTGGATAAGTCAGTCTCTTTGTCATTTCATTTGAGGGGAGCCACCATCACTTACACTGTACAAGTCACATTCATAGTCATAAGGGTTTGCGTATGACTTGAAGTATTCTGACAAGGCTACTGAGGAGACTTGAGTAATTTTGGAATTCGCGAAGGCTGTTGGATTTCAAATCCGATTCCCAATAAGGTTCCTCCTGCACTTAAATTCCAAAGGCCCGACTTAAGCTCCAAACTTTGATTTTTTGAAGACAAGTTTTATGATTAAACTTCATCTATTTTCTTTCTTTTCCTTTTCTTTGTTTTTCTTTTTCTGCACTTATTGCATAAGTGTTTGTTAGTGACCAGCAAAGGCAAGTATGTTAGGGGGTGATGATACTCCATTTCATTGCCTTTGTTCTATCATTTTAGCCTTAAAAACCCTAGTAAATGCGTGTAATTACCTCTAATTTGCATAAATTAACATTAATGTATTGTTGTACAAAGTGTGTATAAAATACTGTTTTGATGCAAAAATTATAGAATAAAGAAAAGAAAAGAAAAAGAATAAAATATCAAAAAATATTTCATGACCCTAAACCCTGAGACCAAGGCATCTTGATGAATAGGTCGACGTGGAATAAATTAGGGGGATTTAAGGGTCCAAAATGCAATAAAATTCCCGTTTAATAATTGATTCTTTATTCATTTTTGGGACCTATTTTATTCGTCACTTTTTATACTCCAAATAAATAAACTTTGTTCATGAATGTTGTAGTAATAAAATATAGAAAAAATGCAAAATTTACTTCATACAAAAATAATATACAAAATAAAAGATACAATCTAAATAAGATTCCAAAATCCCAACTTCCCAGACCCATATCTCTCAAATAAAAGCTCAAAATAAATCAAAATCATCTTTAGTTGTATATAACTTTTTGTAAGCTATTTAATGAAGGTGGTTTCATATTTTTTAGAGTAAAGGTGTGAAGGTTAGGTTTTGGACCCTATTGTATATTTTACCCAATTAAAATAATCATTTTACTTATTATTCATTATTTTTATAATTTTATATTTTTATAATTTCGTAATTACTATCTTTAATATATGTACATATTAAAACATGAATAAAACAATAAGTAAAACATTAAAATAAAATAAAATAAAATACAAAAATACATAGATGAATATACAATAACTATACCTATATAAATAATAGCCCTATTTATTTAAGTGTACATATTAAAATATATTAAAATTTTATTTAAGTATCTAAAAATAATTCATAATTATATAAAATAATAAATTGAAATAATAAAATCAAATAAAAACAAAAACAAAAGATCAAAATACAAATATAAATATACCTATATATAACCCCTAAAAAGTAACTATTAATAAATAACCTACAAAAATAAAAATCATAATAAAATACTATGAAAAATAGTAAATATTTTTTATTTTATAATATAAAATTAATAAAATCATTTATTATTTTCTATTGAATTTTGAAATCCTTTTTCAGGTCGGATTTTCAAGTTGGTCAACGTGAACCAACTAGCTTCCACCCCCAATTGACCTTGGTCAACTCTCTGAACGAGGTCATAGAGGTGTCAGACCTACGATTTAATAATTGTTCTTCCTTTTTTTCAAGTTGATCCGAGCATCAACTTGGATATATTTCTTCTGCATGTTTGTGCCACGTTCACTAGTGATTCATTCCCAAGAGAATCCTTGGGCTTTGGATCGTTGTTGCACCTGGCCCGCCTTGCCTTTGGACTCCTCACCACCTTCTGCATAAATTCCTACCCCCGTCCAAACCTAGCCTCTTGATCCCTCTTCTTCCATCTAGCCATATCCTGGTAACAACAGAAAGACCTAGAGGGTTTTCTCTTGGATTATAGTGTTGAATCGAGGTCGGTCCAGCTCTTTCACCGTCACCGTCGGAGCTTGCTTCTGGTGCACCTTCGGTGAGATTCATTCTCTTTTTTTATGTTGTTCTAATTCCTTAGCGTAATATTAGTTTTGTTCTACATTTAAGTATGTTCTACTTCATTGCATTACGCGGAAGAAATCAAGGATTTCTGGACGATGATGCTCCAACTCTAATGCCCCTTCACCCAATTTTTGTGACCGTTCATTCAAACTCCACTTCATCCCAAAACCTTTGTCAATTTCCTCTCTGCCTTCTGATCACCCGACGCACCTCCATCCACCTTGTTCTAACAAAGAGAAAGGTTGCCGTCTCTCCTCCTCCACTACTTGCCGGAGAGGCCCGCATCCTTCACCCATCGCTCATACCGACCAACCGGAGCTATCCCTAGCTCCATCTTGTTCCCTCTAATCTCCTGCAGGAAGTAACAAGGCCTCTCGTGTTGTATCGAAGTGTAGGTGTACCCCCGAGATCGAGGTGCTCTACCAGACCAAATCAGACTATTCCGTACGATTTTGAGCCCCCCTACCGATGCGGGAGACATTCAACGTGCTTCTGAAGCCTTCATCAGTTGGAGGGCAGCCGGGTATCTCGAGATTTTGAAGATCAAAACTCGCCCAACTCATGTTCTTCACGTGTTCTTTCAAGTGGGCTTAGCATCGTCTGATCTCCCTTCTTTGTCCACAGTTCACAGTTGGCGTTGGATCAAGAGGTCCAGGGTCGTTAGATCATCATCAGTGATCTAATCACTATTGTCCGGATGAAAGGGTATCGTGAGCTCCCGTGGCGACACGTGTCATAAGTACATCAGATCTAGTCGTTGGTCTGCGTGCATTAGTGGATATTTTGCACCCTTGACCCACTTTTTTTGTTCTTTATTATTTAATGCTTAAACTTTCCTAGGCCGTTGCATGATTTTATAATATTTGCATAGATTCCCCAAGACTTTGTTACAATTGCAATTAGGTCCACATCATGTCACCTCACATGATGCTCCACGCGAGGGCCCATTTTGCAGGTGTGCCTCTGGAATGTTTTGTATTGCTATTTAATCCATGAACTTTTTGTCTACGTTATATATTTTGGTAAAATTGTAGATTACCCCCTAGACTTTATTTCATTTGCTTAAAAGTCCATGTTAGTAGTGTAGTTTCTTTTTGTTGTCTCTATTTATTTAAAATATCATTTTTTCTCTAAAAAATCGCCAATAGGATAGTGTATGTTGTTGTGTTGATTCATGCTATATTTTTACATTGCATTTTTAGTCACTTTATTTATTTATTAAAAACAAAAAATAGCTTATTTTCTCTCTGTTTAGCTTATAAAATCCATAAAAATATAAAAACATTTTGAAAAATCCTTAAAGATATATTTTAGTTATTTATGTATTTTAGCCTTCAAATCAAAAGTCACTAAAAGTTATAAAAGAAAATTCTTAAAAATGAAAAACCCTAAAAACTTTTATAAGAATTTATAAAATTCCCTAAAAATTCTAAAAATATTGTTTTGTGTTTCTGAATTTTCTTTATATTATTATTTATATATTAAAATTAATTTGGAGACTTTTTGATACTATTTACTATTTTGTATCTCCATTTTATTCGACCTATTAAATTACACCCTGATTTAGAGTATTTTTTACTTTTAAAAATCTTTTAAAATTTGCAAAAAAATTCAAAAAAATAGTAAAAAAATATTGTAATATCAAAAAAGATTTTATTTTCATTTTTTAAACTATTTTTATCAATATTTATATCTATCCTAACCTATATTGTGTATATATATCCTATATAGAGCTTTATATATAAATTAAAAAACAAATATAAAAATATAAAATGCAAACATAAAAATAGAAATTTAAAGATAAAAATACAAAATATAAAAACACAATAAAATAAAAACTTTTAAAAAAATTTAAAACCTCAAAAAACCAATGTTTGGGTAAGTGTTTGAGAGATAAATTGTGCATTTATTTTTACCTTGCCTTCTCTATTCCCTTACTTTCTCTGTTCGACCCCTACTTGCTTGCCATTATACATTCTTAGTAGGGTATAATATATTTTAACTCTTGGTCTGTAATTATCTATGTGGGTTAACTGTTGAAACAATGAGAAGATTCGAGTAGTCGCCTCATCCATAACGAGCCTGATTTGTCAGGCTAATACTTAACGACTCCCATCTTATCATTTTTCAGTTAGCCTGCCTCATTTGTTCAAACATACGAGGGATAGACTTCAAAGTATAAAAAAATATAAGAACATCTTGGTTTAAAAATATTAAAATATTTAATATCTTTGACCCAGATTTATTAAACTGTATTCTTTTAATTTCAGATGAAATTTCTCAACCCACTTAACATCTGCTTGAGGTCAACCAATTAACCAATCCAAAGTTTGATTGGATCCGTAATTTGGAACTCGTACTTGAGATAGAGCGCATGACGTATGGGCTCTCATCTATGAAGTAGAAACCTCGGACAAATGACACCTATGTGTTCAACGAAAAGTGGGACAAGGATTATTCGATCATTTGTTGCTACATTGGATCATTGTCTAATTTCCTTAAAAGCAACTTATAGACATTGCACCTGCTCATGACATCCTCTTAAATATGAAGGAGATGTATGAAGATGTTAAACATACTCTTTCTACATTAAGATACAATAAGGACAGTATTAAGAAAGAATATCCCTCTAACGACGCAATGATTGTACAAGTTAAAGTAAAGTGCAAGAGGAAGCACGGATCTCAGAAAGTTTTGATCCAAGAGAATAATAAAGGCAAAACTTTTGATCAATCTTCTAATTCTTTGACACATATGACATCCATGAAGATGAATATTCACCATCCCTACGATAAGACATGATTTTGAAAGCGTAACCATACAGAATACCCAAAATCCTTAGAGAAGGACAAAGGTACAACTTTGGCAAATAAGAAATCTACATTCATCATTGGAACCAAACTTACTCGTAGGACAAGAAGAAGTTGGGGTGCTGATTTTAGTGCTTCTGTTCATATATGCAATCAGTTTCATATGTTTCAAAAAATCATAAAACTTGATGAAGGAGAGATAATCATCCAGATAGTAACCTATGCAACTATTGCATCGATCACCATTGGAACCTGTAGACTTTCATTATGTAGTGGGAGAGCCATAGATATTAGAGATTGTATCTATGTATTAGATGTTAGAAGGAACCTTACTATCAGTATCTAAGCTGGTTAAACATGGATATATTTTCTTTTTTTGTAATAAACTTATCATAAATTGTTGTGGTAATTTATATCAGATGGTTCTTTAACAGCATGTGGACTATATGAATTCAACATGTACGAATATGTCATTAATGTCAATACCACTAATAATAATAAAACTCATAAACAATCAAGAGAGGATGTAGAACATTTAACTATGATTTGGCATCAAAGACTTGGACATATGTCTATTGATAGGATCCATCGACTCATAAAAAGACATACCTATGGATTTCCTAAATTCGATGATTTAACAACATGTGAACATTGTATTTGTGGGAAATGTTGAGGAAACCCTTCCTTAAGAACATTGAATGATGTGAAGGTATACTTGAACTAATACATATTGATGTTTGTAGTCCCTTTCGTATTGCGACTCAAAATGGACATCAATATTATGTGACTTTTATTGATGATCATTCACGTTATTGTTTTATCTTCTTGATATGTCACAAATACAAACCCTTTGAAAAGTTCAAAGATTTCATATCTTAGGTTGAGAACCAAACCACCAAGAAGATAAAACGAATTCGATCTGACTAAGGTGGCAATATCTCTCAGAAGAATTCAAAGATAACCTTAAGAAGAGAGGAATTATCTCCAATCTTACTCCTTCAGGTACCTCCTCAACTCAACAGAGTTGTAGAGAGATGAAATAGAAACATGTTGGACATGGTAAGATCAATGATGAGTAAAGCAAACTTACCTCTTAGTTTCTGGCGACATGCAGCAGAGACTGCAACCTATGTCCTAAACAAAATTCCATATAAATATGTACCTAAAACACCTCATGAGCTTCGGTATGATAGCAAGCCGAGTGTACAACACTTGAGGATTTGGGGTTGTTTATTCCACGCTTAAAACATGGATGCAAGCAAGTTGGAATCTCACAATAGGGAGAGCTACATCATTGGGTACACAAATCAATGATGAATAAAGCAAACTTACCTGTTAGTTTCTGGGGACATGCAGTAGAGACTGCAGCCTATGCCCTAAACAAAATTCCATCTAAATATGTACCTAAAACACCTCATGAGCTTCGATATGATACTAAGCCTAGTGTACGACACTTGAGGAATTGGGGTTGTTTATTCCACGCTAAAACCATGGATGCAAGCAAGTTGAAATCTCACAATAAGGAGAGCTACTTCATTGGGTACACAAAGAATGGTATTAGATACCAACTCTTTATGATCTTGAGACTCAAAAGCATTATTTCTAGAGATATCAAATTTTTGAAAGATGAATTCTGTAGAAGTCAAGAAAATAATAAAGTTAAGGAACTAATCAAGTCTAGCGAGACGATGAATTTCCTACACTTGAAAAAAAATAATTGAAAATAAGACGATCACACCTCTTCAAAAGAGTTCTAGGGTTGTAAGACAATCTGAAAGGCGTAGATTCCATGTATAAAAAGAGTCTGATGATGATCCAACTTCATTTAATGAAATTTTGGGACATCATAACATGGATAGTTGGATGCAAGCAATGAAGTTTGAGATAGACTCCTTGCACATGAATGGTGTATGGATCCTCAAAGATCCACCTAAAGGGGTCAAACCCATTGGTGCAAATGAATATTCAAGAGAAAGAGGGGACTTGATGGGAAGGTAGAGACCTTCAAAACATGGCTCATATCCAAGGGACACACACAGAGAGAGAAGGCATCGATTACAATGAGGCATTCTCTCCTGTGACCATGCTTAAATCCATCACGGAATTGCTTGCTATAGCTACACATCTTGACTATAACATCTGACATATGGATGCCAAGACAAGATTCCTCAATGGATATCTCGAATAGGATATATACATGGAGAAGCCATGAGGCTTCATAGATGAGGAAGGAAAAGTGTGCAAGCTAAATAAATCCATCTATGAGCTCAAACAAGCTTCTCGTAATTGTAATGTCCATTTTGATGAAACCATAAAGAGTTATGATTTCATCCAGAATGTGTATGAAACTCGTGTGTAAAAGAATCTTAGTGGGAGTGCCATCGTGTTCATTGTGATTTATGTGGATGATATCTTATCATTGAGAATGATACAAGGATGATGATTAGTGTTAAGGTATGGTTGTTCCATATTTTTGAGATAAAATATCTCGGGAAGCCTCTTATATCTTGGGTCTAAAATTTTTCAAAACAAAGAAAAGAGGGTATTGGGCCTATCACAACAAGGATGTATCAAGAGGATCTTGGAAATTTTCAATATGGATAATTCCAATAAAGGCTTCATTCCCTTGAGACATGGTATTCACCTATGTAAAGGGATGGCTCCTCAAATTATGAAGGAAAAGAAATCCATGGTTGGACGCCCTTATGCATTGGATGTAGGAAGCTTGATGTATGTCACAATGTGTATAAGACCAAACATCTGCCATGTAGAGGGAGTGGCAACCCGCTACCAGTCATGCTATTGAGAGTAACAATGGACTACAGTAAAGAGCATCTTCAAGTACCTAAGAAGAATTCAAGACCACATCTTGTTTTATGGTGATAGCGATCTCTAAATCTTAGGGTACACAGATTCATACTTCCAATCAGATATGGATTATAGGAAGTCAACTTCATGGTTCTTATTCATGTTGGGTGATGGTGTTGTGAGATGGAGAAGCAAGAAGCATGATAACACACGTGATTCAACAATAGGAGTAGAATATATAGCCGCATCGAATGCTTCTAAATAGGTTGTGTTGTTGTGCAAGTCCATCCTGAAACTTCGTGTAGTTTTCTCATTGGGATCTCCCATTAAATTACTCTGAAATAACACGGGTTCCAAAAGCAAACATGTGGAGAGGAAATGACACATCATCCAGGAGATCCAAAAGCATGGTGATATCACAATCACCAAGGTTGCCTTTGTTGACAATACTGTTGATCCACTAATTAAGTTGTTGACAAAAAATGTATTCGATCGTCATGGAATAAATATGGGGTTAAGAGTTGCACATGAATGGCTCTACAGGCTAGTGAGAGACTGTTGGATTTGTACGCCCTTTATGAGCCATTAATACAATAAAAGTTATTATTTTATTACGCACATTTGAAATAAATATTTATGAATTCACTTAATGTTAAGCTCCCTTTATACATTTGGGATTATGTATTATGGTCATATTGAATACCATACAGTTGTGAGGACACAACTAACTTTTATATGTGATGTTCAATAGTGATCTCCAGTATGAGAAAGATATGGCAACCATTCTTTATAGGCTAGATTCTGGCTGACTTCTTGATGCATATAACTTGCATAGGAATAGATATTCGAAAGTGTCGGAGTAGTCACGTCAAAGAGTTGACTTGATGAGGTCGAAATAAACTAAGATCTGAATAATAACTACAACGATCAGATACACATCATTTGATCGGAGATAGATATACATATATATGCCTATGTGTGTACATTTGACAAACCAATAAGATGATGGCATAACTAAGGTACATATACAGACGAGTTGGTGTGCATGTGAAGATATATGCGGAGTATTATCTATCAAAGGAATCATACCTGATACGTGATGAACCAGAAGACATAGCTCACTCATGAGATATTGAGGAGTCATAATGAATTCTGTGCATGGTCGTCTTGTTTATGAAATAAGAAATGAATTCGAGATATTAATATTAACTTTTGAAAATTATGTAATTAGTATTGTCTTCCAAATATCGAATGAGAAATTTATTGATATGTTTCGAAGAAGTCAATCAAACTCGGGGTTGAACTTTAGATATATCAAAGTCTTCTGGTGTGAAGGATGAATGTGTATTGGGAATACTCAAGGTTAAATCTATCTTAATAGATCATCTACCATGATATTTACATTCCGAGGGAATGTTGAAACCTGATGGATTTTAGTGACTCCACATCTTGTCTTAATAATTTGAGATTTAATTGGATTAAGTCTTTTGTCATTTGAATCCAATGTTCAATTTCAACTTCAATATCCAAATGTTGGAAAGAGAATGGTGATGGAAATGGAAATAAATACACTCATTGAAATCATTTCTAAACTCCTAATGGTTTGGACTATGATTAGAAAAAGAAAGCTGGGTTCAGCTCACTGATCCATTCTCCAGTTCATGGAGAGTGTGGTGTGTTTAGCTGAGCTCACTTCGAATGTACGTTATTTCATCTGGAGCTAAACATTTGTAAGTGACACATTTTTACTAAAATTGGTGTAAATCCTGAAATTGGATAGTTTCATTGTATGTGGATAGTATGATCTCCCTGATATTGTGTCCAAGTATATGCATTTGTATCTCTATGGTCCTAATAGGAATATGACTCGTACTATGTGTTGTCAATATTGAGATAATAATTGTTATGGTCATACTCAATTTTCTGTAAGGGTATTTTTGTGAATCAAATATAATTAATAAATTGATATAAATAATTACTCATAATAATTAGTATTTATATTAACTTGATTTATGTAATTATTTCAATGCATGTATGTGGATATGATTCTCATTGGAATTTAAATATAGATTGGATTTACATTTTATTTGGATTTATGAATAAGACTCATAAGTTATGAGGGATATCTCATAAATTGCCAAATATGATAATTAGATTATCAATGAAGCAACAACTTCAACAACAAACTCTACCATGAGAGTCCTAATTGGATTAGGCACCCCAATTTGTTATTGATTTTTTTGCTTTATTTAATTGGTAATTAAAAGGAGATAACTCTAGTCCTAAATTGTTTAATAAGGACCAAATCATTGCCTTTATATCATCATCCAAGGTTTCTCATGGTGGACATCCCTTTTAGGAGTTGAACTCCAAGAGACACCCCCACATGTATGAAAGTATGACATACCTCTTTCTTCCAACACATGAATGCCTTTGCCTTTTGAGAATCCATGTTGCCTTGATCTTTGAGAGAGAATCCTTGAGAGATAGAAACTTGAATTACACCTCCAAGTCTCTCTCTACAACCCTACACGTCTACCATCAAGTCTTTATCTTCTCTTCGTAGGTGTGACCCTACGAGAGAGAGGAACATCTTCTTCATCATGCTTCGTGTACGTGCAAGAGGACTCAATTTCATGAGATGAAATTAGAATCGTGAGATCTTTTGATCTGATCCTTGGGTGGACAACTTCAAGAAGAAGTAGACATCGAAGTTCGTGGGAAGCTACGTGACTCATCATCGCGCCCATGAGAGAGGCAACCAAAGATCGGATTTGCTTCGGGTTGTCTCTTCTCTTAGAGACTCATGCTTTAGGAGGTAATCATGATCTCTTCCTAGTATTCATAAGAATATTTGAAATCATATTTGTCAATTGTTTCCTCGAGTATATGATTTCACTTTGCATAAAATTTTTGTTATGCTAAAACTAGCATTCATATGATAAACACCTCAAATATGCAAACTATTTGCTATTTTTTTCGCATTTTTGTGATGCGAAGTACCTAAAGTTTTATTTACTTACCTTCAAAGCAAGCGTTCAAATAAAAATACACATTGTAGAGCCTCCTCTAAACACTATTATTCTTTTGAGGTTGACTCCGATTCTGATTAGGAATACTTTGATTCCAACTCATACTTTTCTACAAAGGATCCCGACGTTGACAACTATCTTGTACATTTTGTTCAACCCCAATTTTGCAAGAAGATTTGCCGTAAATCTTCTCAAGGTTATATTTTATCTATTCACCTTGTAGATTGAATTCATTTTGCACATTCTATAATCTATTCTTCCCCTCGTGCACTCCAATTCTGCCTTGTTTATCTTTATTATACTTATGATAATCGTATAATATGTATAGGAGGGTGTGTTATTGAATGTTCACATTTTCTCTTTTATTTTTCTTTTGTACATTCTTCTAGATACTAGTCGGAACCCCACTCCCAATACTTAGGATTACCAGAACCTAAGTATTGGGGGTGACAACCCATAGCATATACCATACTTCTATAATTGTATATGCAATCACTCTCTTGACCACCCCATTATCTCTTTTCTACCATGCTCAGATTTTCCAAATCCTAAGTATGGGTGCGATCACCTTCTCTATTTTGCTTCCCATCCTTCATTCTTCTTCTTCTTCTTCTTCTTTTCAATACCCTCTATCTGCATTGCACATATTCCATTTTCATCTTACCCTACTCATACTTTCATATACTTACTATATATGTGCATCTATCAAAAGATGAGGGTATGGGTGAATATCTATAAAATCCAGCTTACTACATTCATAAAAATACCCAACACATTTTCTAAATTCAGTAACGAAAAATAAAAAAATATAAAGAAATTATCAAACGACAAAACAAAAATGGTAAAAATATAAGAATTACAAAAAATTGAAAATAAATAAAAAATAGATTCCTAACACTTGTGCATGAACTCAAGTCTTGTTGTACATCAGGCTACTTTATACGGGTAGATTCTCAACTCTGAGAGCTATCCCTCTTGCTCATTAGGGTCTTAAGACTAAAAGTACTCAAAATCCCTAGATTTAAGATATGAATACTATATTGTGTGCAGAATCTATGAACTTAAAAAAAAGAAGGTCTACGCATTACTTACATGATCGCACATACATAGTGATGAGTCACGGTTTACCCCAGGATTGAGGAAGTGAGAGATTAACCCAAAACTTGTAAATAAATTAAAAAGCTAAAAAATGTATTTTTACTATTTATGGATCACCAATTCGTCATCTTTATTCATGTATTTCAGCTTAAAATCCCTTACAAAACACTTGTAAATAACATTAATTTTCACTTTGTAATAATCTATTATGCAAATAGTGTCTTACTATCATTATTTTAACCCAAAATCAATAAATACAGAAAGAAATAAAATGAAAGAGAAAAGAGGACTGTATATATGAAATAAATACAGATTGATCCTAACTCCAAGAGTAGGTCAAGACTTGACCTAATCAATAAGGAATAAAGTAGGCGGAGATAAGGTCTTTAATCTATAAAAAATCCAGAAAACCAACATCACACATACATATTCATCATTGTTCATAATGTATATATCTTCTATTATTAAGCAAGTTCAAATAAAAATATTTTCTTCTTGGAATTCTTTTATATAAAAATGCATTTAAATAATAAAAATAACTGTAAAAATAAATCATGTACAGAATAAGAGAGACAACACTCTGAAAAGCTGTAAAGCCTAAATTTAAAGATCAATATCTAGTCCATATGTACTAAAATAAATCAAACTCATTTTATTGTATTCAAAATTAAATAAACTTCGAAATGAAGGCGGTTTCATAAAAATTGGAGATAAAATGTGGAAGTCAGCCTTTTGCGTGTTTTTGTACATAGTGTCTATGTTGTACCTAGTTATTTCTATTTATGTATTAATTTCTTCTTATTTATGCGCATATTATATTTTTATTATTATGTACATATTTTATGTTATTTATATAACATACAAATAAAAATAACAAAATTAAAACAGATAAACTAAACAAAACTAATTATATTTATACCATAGGTATAATGTACATATATTGTAGATATGTATATTTATTTTCCTATTAAATTAATCTATAAAAATAAAAAAACATTTAAAATCCTCAAAATTTTTCTATAATAAATAACATACAAAATAATGTATTTATTTGTAAAAATAATTGGTGAAAATATGTTTTGTACATATTTGTATTTTATACCTATGAATAAATGTTTACATTTATTTTAACTTAATTAATTAATTAATTAAATTTATTAAAAATCACAAAAAATATAAAAAAACCTTTTAATTAGCAATATTTAAATAGCATTCAGATATTGCATCCTCCTTGAATTTGATCTCGATTTGATATACATGTTAAAGAAATAACATCATTCTCTTTGGTAGAATAAAAATAATTTTGATTTGGGAATTTGTGGCTTGCAGCAATACTACACATTATTCATATTTCCACTATTTAATAATTCTCTTTAAAACCCGCATTTTCTTGCAATAATCAACCACCATTAAATACATATGATACAATTAAAATAAAATTTATCCATAAAACTATTAACTAGTATAATAACCTAGAAATAATTCATACATTATAAGTATAATTTATAATATTATAATAATTCAATAAATATACAATCTATTAAGTACAAATTTCATAGTAATTACATATAATCAAGACAAATTTCAAAATTTCACCATATAACAGCCAATCTTTCTCTTAATCTAATGAGAAAATATGCCCTTCTTAATTTGATGTCTCTATCCTCAGAGGTCTACTTCTATTTTTTGTCTTTAGACTAGTGGTAAGAATCAGAATGAGTTCACTAATACTAACAATGCTGATCTCAAATAAATTGGGCTTCTGAAACATTATATATAGTTGATTTATATACTTAATTAGTAAAAATAATACAAAAACTAATATTATAGTAAAATTTTGATACTTATAAGATTAATTAAATTTAATACAAAAAATAAAAATATCAAAAATACAAAAACACTGCAAATAATTTGCAATCTAATCATAACATTAATTTGAATTTGTAATTCTTTTAATGTTTTCTAAAACTTAACATGAGTTTGGAGTAAAGCATGATAATTTAATCAAATTTAAAAACATAATATAAACTTAAAAATAATCCCAAAGTAGTAAAAATAATTTAGAATTAGAAAGCCGAAAGGCTTTTATAAATAAAAATGAATTTAGAAACAAGTTAATATAGAATATATATGAAATAAATTACAAACTATAAATTAAAGATATATTAAATAAATTTAAAAATATTGATTGCTTTACTAAGTTCAATAATTATATGTTCATTGTACAACACATAACAATACAAATTAAAATCTTGGCGACTTAACTAAATAATAATTACAATATAAAAATCACAAATGAGTAAACTGAAGGCATAGTGTTATCCTTGCGCATCATGAAAACGTGGAGATCAAATCAAATTTGATGAAGGTCAACTGGTCATACGAGTTGGCATGGTTGCGGAAAAAAAAAATTTTTTTAAGGTGAAATCACATGGCATGAGAACCTTTCCCATGTTGTTTTATCAAGTCCACACAAGTTTATGCTTACCTCTTGAAGCATGGTTATGATCCTCAGAGCTTCTAAAGGAAGAAGCCTCCTAACTCAAGTCCGATCCGACGAGAGTGCACTTGTGAGCGTGATAATGAGTCACGTGCTTCCCTCAATCCCAAACAATAATCCAAGCAAGGAACCTCCTAATTTCGTCTCATAAAATCACTTGTCTCATTCACAAACATGATGTAAGGAGGAGAAAGAAGTTCCTGGAGCAACCGATCCGACATCACGACAACAACACATCAATGATCACGATCTCCATCAACCTTGGGCAGGGGATGATCTATGGGACTGTAGAGAGAGAAATGATGCGTGGAGAGAGATATTAGTCTACGCAACATTGCATATCACTTCTGTTAGAGAGGACTAGGGTCAGCCTCTTTTTATAATATTTTGAATGTCCATGGATCCCAATCCATGTACTCTCACTAATCAATGATTTAGATTGATTTGTATTCTTTTTAATTTACAAAAATACAAAAGAAAACACAAATAAAATAATTTTAAAATAAATTCCAAATTATATCAATTAATAAATTAGTAAGTGGATTATAATTAATCAGAAGACTCATTCCACATACTAAAAATAAGGTGGACACTCACAATGGTTCAACAACCCATGGTTGTCCACTATAAGGAATCGAACGAGTCAATTAATTAATTTGTCCACTATATCATTATATAAATAATAATAAAATAGTTCAAAATTAGTTGTGATAATTGTAATTATACCATTGATTATTGAGAATTAAAATTTTCAATCCAATGTTTAATGTACATCATATTTACATTAAATAATGTTATGTTAATCCAATTCACATTAATATATAAATTGTGAATCTCATTCATAATTAACTCTGTCTAGGATATTGTAGATCATATACACATTATCCACGATTATTGTGAATATTGTAATCCATATTAATCCTATCCATGATAATTAAATCCAATTTTATTATCCTATATATCTCTATCCACATTAATTGTGATAACTAAATCATATTTAATTATCCAATTTTCAATGCTTAGATAATATTGCTCATGGAACTATTCTTAACTCTCTCACGAATTGTGTACATTCTCGTCAAATACTTGGAGATAAGGTCTGGGAGATTGTATATACCATGCATAGTAACTTGCATAATGAGATATTATCTCATCCAGATCTAGAAGATCGCTCAAAGGTATCTGATCATGTCAGCCACAATATCCCATCTTCTCATTGCATCCGAATCATATTTGGATCAATGTCCAATAATTGGATCAAGAACAGATATCTAGTCCACTGATAGGATTCACTAAAATCCAAACCTTTTTCATCACTCCCTTGGAATGGAAGTGTCAATGTTAAGATCACATCACCCTCGAGTAGTCCTAGTATCTACACGTCATGCATATCGGAAGATCTAGAATAAACCTTAAGTTCTGATCTCATTTAAACTATCTTTTTTAGGGTTTTATCCTTAATTTTCTCATTTGAGCATTGGGAGTTTGTATCGATCATATGCTTTCGAAAATCATAAATCATACATACAAATCCTAACATGCTTCCAAAGCAAGATGACCATTCATGGATTTTGGTTGGTCCCAGTATCTCATGAGTGAGTTAATGTCTTCTGGTTCAGTAATGAAACTATATGATCCCTTTGAGATATTGTATTACTCATATGTCCTTTTATACACACCATCTCACCAGTGCATATACCTTGATTAGGTCATCAATCTAATGGTGTGTATAATGTACATATTTAGACATATAATAATACATCTGTCTCTGGTTAGAGGATACGTGCTTATATCGTGATATCATATGGCACAGGTCTTAACTATCTCATTCTCGCTAAGTAATATCTTTGACTTATGTTATCTGACACTAGGGTTGAGCGTGGGTCGGGTTCGGCTTGGCCCGACCCAAACCCATTTTAGTATTCAGGCTAACGGGCCGGGCCTAGGCCCATTTTATTTTTCAAAATCTAGGCCCAACCCAACCCAAACATTATGGACCGGGTTCAGGCCGGGCCGGCCCAATTGAAACTCCATGACATATTGAGCTTGTTTTTATCTTACAAATAAACCACCCATCCCCAACAAAAATGAGTATTCTTTACACATGCAAATATGTTTTACACATTGATAATATTAAGTAATCATGTCCATGATATGAATTTGCTATGTACAACAACATGCTCTAAACATGACGAATATATTACCAGTGTAATATAATTGTTTAGAATATGTTTGTTAACATGATAAATTATTATCATGATGGTATATATAACAATGATGGTTGTTAACTTTAATTAAATTTATATGTTCAGAATTTAATATCCATCTAAGTTCTACTATCACTCAAATGCATAAGTAATGGGTCAAGCTAATGGGTCGGGTAGTTTGGACCCTTGAAACGGGACGGGCTATCGGGCTTTTTAGGGTTCGGGCCCTATGAGGCCCGAACCCGGCCCGAATATAAATTTGGGCTTGAGTTAAGGCCCAAAGCCCGACCCAATTGTTTGCGGGCTCGGGTTCGGGCCGGGCCACATGGGCTGGGTTTCAGACTGGGTTGGGTTGGCCCGGCCCAATGCTCAACTCTGTCCGACACCTCTGATCTCTATTCCTATGTAGATGGCCTACATCAAGAGTTCGGTCGGTTATCGGCCCTCAGAGTAAGGATTGTCATCTTCTTCTTAGGCTTGAGATCCTCTCTTGACAATTGATGTTAATTCCTAATTCTCGCTCTTTATTCTTTTATTTTAGCTATTTGTCATGGCAAAGCATCATGTAAATAGACATAAATACAATAAGTTAGCATTATGCATGCATTTGTTAACATTGCATAATTAGCATGTATTTATGCAAAAATAAAAGAATAAAGGAAAAGAAAAAGAAGGGAGGTATTTAGAATAAATACAGAGTAACCCGTACCCAAGAGAATGGCAAGCATTGGCCTGATCGCTAAATAAAACAAGTAGAGAGAGATAGGGCCTACTCTATGTTGTACATATTATTTATGCAATTAAGTAATTATTTTTGTATAAAATAAAAATAATATGTTCTTTCTACCTCTTTGGATATATTCCTGAAAGTAAAACAAAAATCAGAAAAATAAAATAAAATAAAAATAAAATCACCTCTCACTTGTACTAAATACATGCATACCTACATCATTCTTTATTTATTATATACATGTACATAACTAATAAAAATAAAATAAAAATTATTTTATATTACAAAAACCAATTTGTAAATAAATAAAATATAAAAATGGGATATTTATGTAAAAATAAAAATATAAAACTAATTGTACAAAATACATAGGTATATTATACATGTATATGATACATTATACTATATAGAGATTAATTTATTTTTCATAAAAATAAATACAAGTAAAAAAATTCCTTGAAAAATAATAAACAATTTTCATTTTATTTTTTTAATTTAAATTCATTAATTATTTTAGCTTAATTTTCTTTAATTTTCTAGCAGTTTTTTCGTGTAGTGTATCTTGTCCTAGTCTAACCCGCTCCAGATTGGTCCAGTGGGGATTGTTGACTTCAGTCAACTCGTCCCCCCGGACCCCTACATTCTTGGAAACGATTTGCCTAGATTTTTGCTAAATTATCTTAACCCAGATTGATCGGTTTCTCTTCTCATTTGCAGCTCTGATTACAGAGGGAAGATCCATGATCCACGCCTGATGATATCCTTGGGGATCAGACCCTCGGTTCACGTGCCCTTGCTCCATCTTTCTCGGATCCTGCAAACTATATAACCTCATGTGGCTCCATCTCCTCCCGTACCTTTGGCTGCTCCACCTCTTCGGTTGCGCCTGCCTCCCCTTTTAAGAGTGACAACGAGAGGAGGAGAGGATAAGGACATCATTTGGAGGGTGGAAAACCCTAGGTCCGGCAAGGTTGATCCTAGCTCCGCCGCAAGGAGATCTAGCCTCTGGCAATGCCGGCCATCGAGGCCAAGACCCCTGTGGACCATCATCCACATTCCTAGGCGTACTCCTCCACTTCCAAGTACATCGTTTCTCACCTATCTTCCATTGATTCGATCTTCTACCCACAGACAGAGCATCTTCGATGCCCATATCCATTTTGTTGCTTCGTCCATTTTGATTGACCGAGACCCCATCTCCAATGTCCTTTCATTTCTTCGATTGCTCCGCAACCCCTCGCACTGCTCCAGCCATCGGTCTGGAGCACCCCCACAGGTCGAATCCCTCACTCACTGGAGACTTGCCATCCATCTATCCCCCAGTTGGATCTTTGAATGTTTTAGCATCCTAACCCCCACTGGAAGATTCCCTTCCGAGCACATGTTATACCTCGTAGAGGTTGGATGCATCAGACCTCATCTGAAGGTCGACTTGAGGAGGCACATCAGCTCCAGCCCTTCACATTTCGCCAGGACCATTCCTGAGGTCATGGGATCTTCCTGAGCCCACCATTAGCTGCTGACAGTCATTCCCGATCTTTCGCCCACCAGAGTAGATTGCGAGGACATCCCTGCCAAGCGTATTGGTCGATCAAAGCTCGCCAGAGGTGAGTTCTTCAGCATTCTTCCAAGCATCCCAGCTGTCAGATCAGTCTCATCCCCAGTTCTAGTCCACGACGTCCATCTACGGGGAGCCGTCAAGCGTCAAATCCATCTGAGGATCCTCGAGCAGTCGTCCATCATCGAAGCGGTACCATCATATCTCAACCATCCATCCGTTAAGTGGACACTCTCGACCATTGGATAGCTAATAATAAAGGGTAAACAGTACTTAGGACCTTTCCTATCTTGCATTTACTTGTTAGTCCTGTAAATATTTGTCGTAGTTCTTTTTATTTTGGATATTTTGCATAAGGGCCCTTGCATTTTTTTAATATTTACATTTTAGTCCTTCCTTAGGCGTAGCACATGGCCTGATACGTGATATTTTGGGTGATTTGCATGTTATATCCTTGAGGTTTATGCGTGTTATGCTGTAAATAAAATCTTTTTGAGAATTTCACTTATGCCCCTTCGAGCCTGTGTCATGTGTTTCGTACGTGTTTACATGGGATTTTTGCAATATTAGTCCTGGGTTTTTATTGTGTTGCTGATTGGCCTACAAGTTTTTAAGAATTGCATCTAGGTCCCTATCTATTGTGTCCCTTACTTTTAGTCAAATAATTACCAAATCTACTCCAAAAATTCCACAAAATTACCATTAGCTCCTGCAAATGTGCAATATTTTTGGTAATTTTTGTGCGATTATATTTTATTGGTTATTTTATATAAATAAAAAACCCCTAAAACATGTCTGTCTATTTTGTAAAACACCAAAAAATATAAAAATACCTCCAAAAATTATATAAAAATTTCTATGTGTTGGTTTTAGTGTGTTTTAACTCCATTACCAGTTTTATTCCATTATCTTTTATAAAACCCTTAAAAATCACAAAATATCAAAAATCTTATAAAAATTATTAAAAACTCCATATAATTAAAAAAAATCAAATTCCAATTTCTATAATTAGGTCTTTTTATCTACTTTTTCATAAAGATAGCCACCATGTCTTTCAAATAATTTTAGCATTTTAACTTTGCCTTTAGGTCATGACTGAACATTTTGCTTCTGTTTTGTGTTTGTTTTAATTTTATAAAATCACGTAAAAATATTAAAATCACCATAAAATCACTAAAAACACTTTCATATTTTAAAAATATAAAAATATTTTTATTTCTAATTTTTGAGCATTTTTAGTCTCGATAAAAGTTGTTTGAATTGGATTTTCTTTATCTTTATAGTTGCTTTCTTATTAGAAAAATAAAAAAATAAAAAATTGCAAATTAAAAACCACAAAAATATGCCTTGTATTTTTTGATTCCCGACTACTTCGTAGGATTTGCTCGTGCTCCTTTGTGTTCGACCCTGGCCTCTATACCAGGTTAAATAAATAGTGGAGACCGCTACATTAGATTTTGAGCTTGATTATTGTTTTCATGGTCTTTATTTTCTTGTTGAGCCCGGCTCGGGTGGTTTAGGTCGCAACGACCTTTGATATCACTTAGCCTCTACGGCCAGACTGCTCATCAACAATTATTTGATGGTGCTAAATAAGTCATCAATCTAGCTCTTTATATATCATCTAAGCACCAACCATTATGATTCAAGTATTAAATCAACAACTGTATGTTTATCGAGATGGTCATGGTACACAACCCAGATAGTAATATTGTACTGATGAATCCATGATCCATCTACTCTATATGATCGCTTTAGCAAAATCCCCATAATAAATCACTAATTAGACCCCTTAAAAATGATTAATTAACATTCACTAACTTTACCGCAATTAGGGTTAAAATCTGTAATAATTAACCCTTATTTTTACCTGATTGAGCTTATTGTTTTATGTATAAATAATATTTATTTTAACCTAATTATTTTCCAATTTATTCTTGGGTTAGTTAAATAACTAGGCATAAAGAATTAAAATCCATAAAAAGAGCAAAATCAAGAGAAAATACAAAAATCTAACATTGTATTATTTGTACATATTTTATCTCTGCCGATTTTATTCTACCTTTTTCTAGCCTATAAAAATACATAAAAATTAGATTATGTATATATTGTAATCTAATTAAAATAGATTTAAAAATACAAAAAATCACAAAATGCAAAAAATGTGGTTCTTATAAAGTACCTCAAAAGTTACATTTTGTGAAGTTGACTTCCTTTGATTTTGGGTCTTAATGAAAGTTGTAGATCTCGTCAAGACGAACAACTTTCGTGTTGTCCACTTTTTTTATTTGACTTCATTTACTAAATATTTTCAAATTTTCTTTTTATTTTAGTTATTTTTTATATTTATTTAATTTTTATTTTTACTTTAATTTTATTTTTTTTATTTTAGCCTTATTTTTTATTACTAACTTATATTTCCCTTTTAGTTTATTCCTCTCTCTTTCCCTCTATCTTCCCTTATACTCCTTTTTCTCCCTCTCCTCCTCTCTCTCTCTCTCTATCTAACCCATCTCTCCAGGTCACGTGCAGGGCAAGTGACCCGACCCCTCTATCCCTGATCACATACGGACCCTCATCCTTCTCTTAGCATGTGAGGAGCATGTGCTCCCCACCCCTCCCCTTCCACCCGCAATGACTCTGTCGCCCATCCATCTGCCTCTCATAACCACCACCAACGAATTCCGCTTCGCTTACTCCCTATGGCCGTTACGAGGCTATCACCCATGATCGTTACATCTGCTTCGTCTTCCTCGTGTAAGTGGAAACCCTTCTACCTATAAAATCTCACCGTTGCCCTCCTCGTCGAGTATTTTCCATTCATAATCTTGAGGGCGCATCTTCTTCAAGGATGTCGGTGACAGCTTCGACAACGGAGGTATAAGTCGACGAAGGCCCTCTTCTTCTGGTGAGATCCAAGGGATCGAGGTCCCTTGCTACAGTTTATCTATGAGCCGCTCAAGTTCCATCATCGTCGTGAAGTCGAGCGATGATTAGGGAAACTCTGTTGAGCTTCTCATTCCCATGAACTCATCCATTCCCCATCTTCAGCTAACGATTCGCTCTTCTTCCTCCTTATCTTTTCCTCTACTCTCCACCTCCCATTAAACTCACCTCCCTCATGAGATTCATTTTCATATTCACCGTCATTCTCTTGCTCTGCCTAATCAATCCATCACCGACCTTTACAAAAACTCAAGGACACCTAATCCTCTACCATCACCACTCCAGTCCACAACCCTCAAGTGGTTCCACACTTATAGGTCATCAGATGATCCACCTCATGTCCTGGACCTCCACTTCCACCCTCGCCTCTGCACCTTGACATGCCACAATCGAGCTCGCCCTTCCTTACCTTGCCCCTTGACGTGCCTCTGTCGCCTTGCACCGTCTCTAGTTGTCGTTGGATCAAGGGTCAACCCTTGATCCAACGGACCCACGTGCAACCACTTCACCTGACCGACGACATTCACCCCTCAAGGCTCGGGTATTCGAGCTTCGCATCACCTGCCACTTGGAGGCTTGGATCTCGAGCCTCTGCCTCGGGTGTTCCGAACTGTCCCTCACCACCACGTGGGGCCTCAGGTCCAAACCCTCAACTTCGAACCCGAGGCTGACCCCGAGCCTCTGACTCCTTGCCTAAACCTTTAACATAGGTGCTTAGCACGTACGTGTGAGGGTAAATTGCAGCAGCACCATGACCATTCGCCAAAACTTTAAACCAGCCCAGGTCACGCATGTAGTGCATAAGACCTTGGGCAAATTACATGCCAGCCCCTGCTTCTTCTGGGAATAACATTTATACGCCCCGCTTGGTTGAATTAAAAAAAAGACTCCAACCTATTCTCAAGAATAACAGATAAGCCCTTAGAAGGATTTATTAATGATAAAAACTTATAATTTCTTTATATTTTAGCCCTTGCTACTTTATTTTATCATATCTTACTCATTTGGACTCTGATTTTTGCGCATAATATGATGTTTTGAATCTAATTGAGTGCTCTAAAATTCTATCTATCTTATGAACATGTCACAGGATATTTATTTATGATAATTACTAAAGACTCAATATGATCAATACATGATGCGTTCTGACTTATTTGTGCATTATTGAGAAGATTATTGATTCCTTTTTTTTGCAGGGACTCGATTGCGGGGCTTTGATTATGATTAATTCTCTTAGACGATTATTGTTGATAGCTTTGATAATTTAATATGTGTAGGAGTTTATCGAAAAGGAACTTAATTAATTTATTATTTATTGAGGATTTTTGCAAACTTAATTTGAGATACATCTATGCATTATTGAGAGGAATCAGGTCTTTTACATGGACTAAATTGATGAGATTTATTGGAATTATTCCTTTGATATTATTGATTCACTCTTTGATCATTAAATCACAATAAATTCGAGGAAAATGTTTATTAGATAAAATTCGTAATTTATCTGATCATTTACAAGAATATTTGTAAATTGAATTTTATTGATCCTGCAACTTGGAAATAATTATTTCATTTGTGATTTTATTGAGGATATAATTTTTTTAAATCATTGATCATGTGCTCTCACATTGCATTGCATTTTCATCACCTTTCTTTTCTTTTATTTCCGATTTAATTTTTAACATAGAGATTAACTTAACATTAAATTAATTATTTAAATTAATTTGAAACCACACAACTAAAAATCTGCATTCCCTATGTTCAACCTTGATACACTTACAAAGTTAAAAAATTCTCCACAACAATCAAAAATTTGGTTTTTTACGAATCAAAATCTAACTCCGATACTGCAATTCTCGATTATTAAAGAGATGGATTTTGCGTTCATCAAATGGCACCGTTGCCGGGGAACGCTGTATTTTTAGGTTTTTAAGTTCTTTTCTGTAATTACTTTTGTGAAATTAATTTTTGTGTCATTTTTTCTCTTGTTTTTTCATTTTACTTCTTGCATTTCTCTCTTACTAAAGATACTAACCACATTTTCTTTCTTTGAAGATAACTCCGAGCATTTTTGGATATAAATTCAAGGATCTATGAAGAAGAAGAATGTTTTTAATTTTATTGTGTGTGTGTGTGAGAGAGAGAGAGAGTTAGATAGTTTTAATTTCTACATCATTTACCAGGTCTCTCTCTAAATTGTGATTTTTGTAAAAATTTGGACTGTACATTTTGTAGTATGTCGGTTCTGTTTCAACCCCTTCTGTACAATTGGGACCCAACTTGAATGGCTTAGAAATTAGGCACACATATGTTAGGTTAGATTTATTTTTGTTTATGCTCGTAATTTTTAGGCCACATATTTTCTACTAACTAGATATACGCTATAAATCGTTCCACTTAATCAAAAATTTCAATCAATTCTTCCCGCTAATCGAACTATCTATTTATGGATTTTCATCTGTAAATATCATTTATTGTAAATTTTAAATCCTTTATCATGCATCTCGCAAGAAGAACACGAGGAATTACTGTAAGTCTACTTCTTAGCATGCATTGTTGATTTAACGCTTGCATTAGCTTTCTCAATCTTCTACATCAATTTTACAACTCAAGATTTAAAGGAATTATGACTACTCATTAGGCAAAAATTTTTATGCTCAACTAAGAGTTAAGTGATAACCCTAATCTAAAATCGGGATTGCTAATTAAAGCGACTTAATATAAAATTAACATAAAATTAACCCTTGTGTCTGGTGGAGAGAAACCCACTCATTGTTTGTAAGGACAAGGATCACACACTTAGGGTAAAGTAAAAAATCTAGAGTTTTCATTCATACTACTAAATCTAAAAATGACTAGCTACTACGTAATGAGGGAAATATGATATCCCTTAGCAGATTGGGTGCTTAAAGGACAATGTGTAAGGCACCATCTTAAAGTAACATGGGTAGATGTTCTACAGTCTGTACTTACACCCATACTGGTTGAAAGTAGATGCAACTAGCCGTATGAATTTGGACTAGTCTTTGTGAGAATCTTCGACATCTAAGCTCCACTTAATCTTTCAAAGATTGTTTTATCACTAAATTAAAATTGAAAAGATAAGCAGTCGAGCTCTAATGTGCGTTCACAAGTGTTGAGTACGTGAATTTATAGGTTTGACTTGTGTTTGCTTTGTATGTTTATTCTCCATCATAACTCTATCATCGTGCTCCTATCGATTCTCTTGACATCAGAATTTCCTTGGATTCGAGATGACCATCTTCTCGACTCCACTTGGTCTTGGGATGATCCTTTTCCTGGATACCAATAAGCCACCTTCAGTGTTCAGTCAGTATCGAAGTAACTCTACCTTTTATTCATCTACCAAGGAAACCCTTACCCTTGGCAAAACCTCACATCCTTCTACACCTAATTCAAAATTCTTTACATCTAAAGGTGAAGAAGAAAACAAAATGCCAATAAATATAATCCTGGTGAAGACAAAAACAATAACGACCCAATGATGGCAATTCTATCTTGTATAACTGCAATCGAGAAACAGAACGAATTACTGAGAGTCTGTTCAAGAAAACTCGAAGGAACTAGAAATCAAGAAGAGGTTGCTTATGGAATACACATAACTGCCAGAGCTTGATGATGATTATAATTGGCTGAGATCAGTTCCCCCCGAGGATGCATTCGAACACAAATATCACCTTATGCTGCTCCTAAAGTTTGGATGAAACAACAATGAAGATCCCTACTCTTTTCTTTAAGACTTCGAAGTAGTTTGTGACAACCTCTCTCATCATAGGGTTAGTCAAGAATACATAAGGTTGAGAGCTATCCCCTTCACCTTTGACTGATAAGGCAACTTATTGGCTAAAAAATCTAGGGGAAGTGGTCACCACATGGGCTATCTTCAATACTCAGTTTTTAATGAAATTATACCTAGTAAGTAGAATTAACCAAATGAGGATCATGCTCACAAGCTTCACCCAGTTCCCTAATGAATCATTCCATGAGACATGGGAGAGGTTACAAACCAAATTCAAAATTCCCAGGGTGTGGAATATGAAAGATGATGCTGATCTAGAGTCTTATTAATGGGATGAACCCTGAGACATAAGGGTTAGTGAGTGCCTCCTGCAAAGGCAGCTACATGGGATGTCACGAGGACACAATTCAAAGGTGTTTGAGAAATTAGCTGACTCTAGGTGTGACCAAACCACAAGTCGAGCCTACATGGCTAGATCCCCTTCACTCTTATCCAATGAGGGAGCCAAGAAGACTGTGAACAATATGTTGACTGACAAAAATGCAGATACGGGAATAATAGCTGACAAGCTAACTATCGTCGAACAAATTTACAAGAAGGTGGACGAACTCCATAAGTCAACTGATATGAAGAAACTGGTCAAACTGCCCAAGTAGATGGAAAACTACTGACATGGTATCTAAGATCCATATACCAGCCCTAACTTTACCCCTCACCCACATTCACTAAATTTACTACATTTAAGGGCAAGGGATAGGGTAACAAAGCCACAGTGGTGGAGACCATGTTTTTGCCCTACAAAATAAAGAAACCCCTGCACAAATAGTTTACTAGGAACCTCCATAAGTCATGGAGATAAATGAAGTTGATAAAATCTGGATCCAGTCAACCGATCGAAACCCAACTCTACTCTGAATCCTTTTACACCAAACTCTCGGGCCATCTATCAGCCTCAATGGTAGCAGCAATAGAGTCAGTTCCATCAATACCGTTCAGGTTACCAGAATCCACAATAGTAGCAACAATATCGGTGTTAGGGCCAGCATGGCTAATTTTGACCCAACTAGCAGATCCAACAATCCCAGTCCAGTCAAGGCCATGGGTCTGCTTCTTCGATCTCTCTCGAACTCCAGCGAGTGCTGGATGAACTTCATGACATGAGAGTCAATATCAATCGATTATCCAAATGGAGGATGAGTTCACCGCACCACACCTTGGACACAATTCCCTCTTAAGTCCTAGCTAACCCTAACAACCTTGGACACAAAGATCAGGTAATAATCTCATAATATTCTTTACTTGAATACAAGATATTTTTACATGATGCTACCAATCATGTTTCTCTTAGGAGTGGAAAAATCATAACCATGTCTGATCGAACTAAGGAACGTGATGACATAGCCCTAGTGTCCATCCTATGCATACACCTAGGGAAGAAGAAGAGGAGGAGAGAGTACCAACCCCTAAACTAGGGCTCCACAATACCTCAAAATCAAGCGAGTCTAAATCAGGTTAGGAAGACTCATACTAGAAGTAACATACCCCACCGCCATAGTCATCATTTCTTTTACCAGTTCGAGTCAGAGTCCTGGTGTCAGTGTCAGTCCTGGTTATGTACAGACTTTTGTTTCCCTTTTCAATAAAGGTGATGTTTCAGTTCTTTATCTTGATCACCCAATCCCTTCCCCCATTCTCTAACAACTGGAAAGAAGAAAACTTTACAAACCAAAAAATGATGAAGAGATGGCACGGATTTGCAAAGAAAACATCAAGGTCACTCTTTCCCTAGAAGAGATCATAAAAAGAGACCCAGCTTTTAGGAAATACATTAGTCTGAGATGACACCCACATGGGCCAGTCGAAAGAATTCAAGCATAACAAAGATGCTCATCGTCTCTATCACTACATCTTGCTTGATTAGAAATGAACTTCCAAGAAAGAAGAGAGATATGGGTGTACACTTAATGATTAGCCATATCAAGGAGATCGAGTTTGCTAGAACTCTACTAAAAAATGGTTTCTCTATTAATCTCATGCCCACCACTCTTTGTGAACATCGAAATCTAGGACCTCTTATGAATCAAGAGTCGTTGTTCAATTTACTGGTACATCAACTAAGATAGAAATGGGAGAGATTAGGAACATTGTAATCAATACTGAGGGGCAAAATTATCCAGTGGATTTTACAGTGCTTGACATGGATGTCCCTCGGAATTGGAAGAATTCCCAGATGATTTTAAGATGACCCTTTCTTAGGATTGCAGGAGCCTTATTTGACTATACCTCAGGAAAAATCCAATTTGGTGATTTTTAACTAGAAATGAAGCAAACCAGAGTACAAAGATCTAACACATAATCCAACATAGAGTTATTATCTTCTGAGACAGAGGCAAAATGTAGCACAATTATAATAGTTAGGCCATGGAAACATAATCCAACCACAGAATCACTCTCATCTGGAGAGGACATTGTCGATCACTGGGTTTATCAATTCATTCAAAATGACACTATCTCTACATTATCCTACACTCCCGGAGACTCAGAGGTCTATGTAGACATGTCAGTCCCATCTCTTTTAGGACAATCCCAGAGAAAAGAAGACAAGTCAGACGTGGCTTTTGCCGAAATATGACACATATTTGACGATCCGACCCATGAAGTAGTCCAGCTGGTGGTAGATGAAGTTAGAAAGGATCCACCCACACCACAACCATATTCAACAGTAATAGAGCCAGATTTCTTGGATGATATTGATATACCCGAGCTCAAACCATTGCCCCCTTTCCTTAGATATGCAATCCTTGTGGGATCCAAGGCAAAGTTTCTGATCATCATCAGCTCACATCTAAATGAAGAGCAAGAAATCCACCTGCTAAAAGTTTTAGAGAAAAATCTCAAGGCATTTACCCAACTCTCTGTTCACACCATATATACCTTGAGGACAATGCTAAGCCCTTTCGTGAATTTCAGCGTAGGTTGAATCCAAATTTATAGGAAGTGCATAAGACTTAGATAGAGAGATGGTATGGAGCAGGGTTCATTTATACCATCTTAGACTCCAGTCTCGAAGAAGTTGAGACTCCATATTGTCACCAATGAGGAGGGAGAGGAGATCACGACACAAGTACCCACCTCATGATGCATCTGTGTGGATTACATGCACTTAAATACCATGATGAAGAAGGATCACTTCCCACTGTCATTTATTGATATAATTTAGAGAGAATATTTTTGCTTTTTAGATGGGTTTCATGCGACAATCAAGTAGCCATCGCCCTTGAGGACCAAGAAAAGATGACGTTTACATGTCCCTTTAGAAAGTACGCATTCAAGCGCATGCCTTTTGGGCTGTGAAATGCCCCAACACTTTTCAGCGGTACATGTGAAATAACGTTTTTGTAGAGGTTCTTATGGTCTCACAAGTCGATACCGCAGTCGATGTGTTGATCGCTCCAGAAAATCGCTAAATTCAACAATTAACCCACAGTAATAATAATTAAGTAATAAAGAGCAAAATTTGAGGAGTTAAAATTTATTATAACTCTACAATGGATGTGCATAGTGTGAAATCATGTAGAGGTTGAACACATGGAGCATAAAGGATAGATCTGGCAGAAATGAATGCAAAATTATGATGGTGAACTATTTGCCAATATATTCTTTTTTGTAGGTTTTTAATTTTTAATTTTTATTTTACTTTTGATTTTATATTTTTATCTTTTCATTTTTATTTTTTTGTTTATATACTTTATTTTTATAATTTTATATTTTGTATTCCTTTTTTAGAAATATATAATAAAGCTATATAAGAGTATATATACAATATAAGATAGGATAGATATAAATAATAAAAATTGTCAAATAAGGAATATAAAATATTCCTTGGTTTTAAATATTTTTTGCAGTTTTTGTGATTTTTAAACATTTTTGCTAATTTTTATATATTTTTTTAAAAAATACCCTTAAATAAGGTTTAATTAAATATGTAGAAATTAAAGCAGAGAGTAAAATTGGAAAACATAATCAAAATTTCTCTAAATTAATTTAAAACAACAACAATAATAATAATAATTGATGAATCCCACTTCATCACTCTTTATTCCTTTATTTTAGCTAGAAACTTGAACAAAACATCATGTAAGTAAGTTTAAATAGCATAAATTACCAAATACATGCATCATGTAAATATGCATAATTAGCATGTTTTTGTGCCAAAATAAAGGAATAAAGAAACACAAGAAAAAGAGGGAAATATTTAGAATAAATATTGAGTGACCTAATCCCAAGGGAGGGCTCAACATGGCCCTGACCGCAAAAGAATTCAAGTAGAGAGAGAGATAGGGAAGCTCAATTGTGTGTACATATACCTATGTATATAAATAAAAATTATTTTCTGCTAAATAAAAATAAAAATGTGTGTTTATTAAATTGTACATATTTGTAAAGGTAAAATCAAAATAAAGTGGAAAAATACAAGAATAAACAAAAAGAAATAAAATTCCTTCATCAGTGTACATGTACCATGTATATAGAATAACCTATCTATTTATTGTCCCCATGTAAATAATTAATAAAAATCTAATAAAAATATTTTAACATTCCAAATTTCATGGTGTAAATAAATAAAATAAAAATTAGAAAAATAAAAATAAAATAAAAATAAATAAAATAAAAACCAAAATCCACCTTGTATAGATACCATGTAAACATGTATATAAAAGTATTTATTTAATCTATGTAAATTAACAATAAAAATAAAATAAAAATCCCCTTTTATTCTAAATTTTATTCTATAAATAAAATATAAAATTGGAATAAATGTAAAAAATAGAAAATTAAAAAATAAAATAAAAAATACATATATGTATATACCTATATATATAATAATAATATTTTATAAATACATAATTTATATTTCGAAAAAATAAATAAAAATCACTAAAACTTATTTGAAAATAAATAAACATTTTTCATGTTTTAATTTTTTCGAAATAAAGCCATTTATTAATTTTAATCGAATTTTCAAATATTTAATAAACGGCGAGCTCTGATTGGTCCACGGGGAATGTTGACCTCCGGTCAACTTTCCCCCTGGACTACTTTGCCCCGCGGATCTTGCGTCCGACTCGACTTCTCCAAATTTTGCTGACGCAATCCGAGTCCAAATATCCAAACCCCGGGCTCCATTCGATCCTTGCACATCCGAGACCCTTGCCGGAGCATCCGCCTAGGGAACCACGCTTCACGAAACCATGCCCGATCCCTTCTTCTCGGACCTGTATCGCTATTTAGTTGAACCTCCGCTGCACTTTCTCACTCATCTTTGGCTGCGCCCCTTCGTCCCATGATCTCCATCTTCTTCCCTAGAGTTACAGCTTCGCGAGGGCGGTGTCGAAGAAAGGAGAGGGAGCCTCTAGCTATCGATCCGACGACCTTCATCGCCGTGCGCCGCCGCGAGGTGCGCTGAGCCTCAGACTTCAACGCTCCTTGAGGCCAAGACCCCCCAGAGATCCGCAAGTTCATCCCCAATCGACTCCCTTCATCAGGTGGACCGAATAGCTCTCCTTCCATCGTCCATTTTCGATTTTTGCTTTTTAGCTTCGCCAGCCCATCCTACCCGTACCGATACCCTTGCCGACTCATCGCCACCCTTCCCTCACGATCTGATCATCTCGACTTTGGCCACCAGTGCCAGGATCGAGTTGGGCTCCATCTGTTGCCTTCGCCGGAGCCTTCATCCGCCCACCACGTCGCTTCTTTTATCCTTTTTGCGAATAACCCCCACCGGAGCACACCTCCGAGCGAGCCCTTTGTTTTGCAGGTAAATAAAGAGCAGGTACCCGCCTTGGCCGAGATTTCACCCCTTCGCCGGAGCTCCTCTAGGTCACTCGTCCCTCACCGGACGATCCACACGTAGGTAGCTTCATCGGAGGAGACCACCCGACACAGAAAGTCACCGCGAGGAAGACCCTCTTCCCCTATCGTTCATCGGCCTGCTGGATCGTCTCCGACGAGCCTGTGAACCTCACCTGGGAGGAGTTCTTCCTCATCCATCGCTAGCTGTCGGATCGCCCTGCCGCTCCAAATCACATCCCCATCGTCCGTTCTCTGCGATGTCAGACCGTCATATCATGGTCTGACGGGCACGCGCTACCCACGTTCGCCACGCGCCTCCACCATAGGATCATCCAGGCGGCTGCACCAGGACCGCACATCAGCAACCAACCACGCCTCGACACTTGGCACCTCACGTGCGCCATCACGCGCCTCGGCTGGGTAATTGCACCCATACCCCTGCAGCTTTCCGTTGTTATAGTTTAGTTTATTAAATAAATTTTCTCTCTTGGACATATTGCACTTAGGACTTTAATGTTTATGTTATTTGCATTTTCGTCCATGCCTGTCTGAGACACGTGCTTCGTCACGTGATATTTGGACAAATTGCATTGCATGGGCTTGGAGTTTCTGTGTGTTATGGAATGAAATTAACTTTCTGAAATTTGCATTTATGCCCCTGTGAATGGTTTTATTCGACATGTGCTGATTTATCTGGACATTTTGCATTTTTTCCCTTTGACTTTTAGCACGTGTTGCTATTAAGACCCTGAAACTATGTTTCCTTAAAGTTAGGTCCCTCCGTGCCTGATTCACGCGTGTTGCGTGTGACTGGTTGGACTTTTTGCACGAGGGACCCTATACTTTCTGGATTTGTTATGATTTAGCCCCTGGAATTACTTTTTATTGCATTTAGGTCCCTATGCACTATAAGCCTCTATTTTATTTAAATAAAATAGCAAATTAATTCCAAATTGCGTGAAATTTGGATATGTGTCTCCTTCCACTATGTAAAAATTTCATTAAAAATTTGGTACAATTTTGAGGGTTTTTGATATTTTTAATAATTCAAAAACATTAGTTTTTGTTACTGTGTGATTTAGAAAAGCCAAGAAAAATAGAAAAACTCTTTTAAAAATTATATAAAAATTAGTGTAAGTTAGTTTTAGTGTCTTTTATTTTCTTTGCCATTTTCGTGATTTTTGGATATATAAAAACCTTAAAAAATGAAAAACCCTAAAAATCTTATAAAAATTCTAAAATATTCTGGAAAATTCAAAAAATATAAACTCTTTTTCTAAATTTTATTCTTTGCATATACTTTGCATAGAAATTATCATCAGATTTTTATAGGACATTATAGATTTTTAATTGGCCTTTCAAATCTGATTGTACATATTGCTTATGTTTTTACCTCTCTTGATTTTTAGAAAATTATATAAAAATTAGAAAATTCTGAAAAATTAACCAAAAATATTAAAAACCAAAAAAGTATAAAAGTATTTTTGTTTAATTTTTGGAGCCTTTTTGAGTGATTAAATAATTTGTTGTATTGGCTTGTTTTTACATTTCTTTAGAAAATCAAAAATACAAAAACATTAAAAATTGTTAAAATCCACCAATGAAATATTTCATTGCTTTTTGATTGATTTTGACTACTTCGTAGGCTGTAGGGCCAATTCGTGCTCCCTGAGACCGACCCTGATCGCTATACCAGGTTAATAAAAATAGCCAGGACCGCTATTTATGTTTTGATTGTTTTATCTCTTTGTTTGGTGGTATGATTTTATTTTTTTCTTGATTAAGCTCAGAGTCCCGAGAGGTTGAGGTCGCAATGACCATTGACACCTGATTTACCTTATTCGCTCGGGCGGCTCATCAGAATGGCGTCGTTGCCAGGGAGCACGGCTTAGTAGTCGTTTTCTAGTTTTCACGGCTTTTTCTTTTCCGCGGCTTTTTGTGCATATTTGTACATATATTATTCATCTGATTGATTTATTATATTTCTGTACTGACACGCTTCTATTTCTAGGTGTGTATATATTTCATATATACTTTAGCCATAACTCGTACTTTGTGTGAGTGTGTTAATAAATAAAAATGGCTAAAAATCCATAAAAATTTAAAATTTTTTCCTTGTATAGAAAACTCATCTTGCACATACCTATTTATTTATCAAATTTTTTTGTACAAATGATTGTAAAAATCTTTTGTGTAAATAGTGTGTAAATAATTTTCATATAAAAAATTATGTATATAGTACAAAATTTTTCTAAAATGTTTTGAAAATCAAAAGTTTGCAAAAACCTTGTGTAAAATTTTGTAAATATTTTGCAAAACTTCGCATTCATGCATACATCCATGTTTTCAAACATTTTTCAAAAATTTTGCATATTTGTAAATATTTGTAAATTGCATTTTTGTAAAATATCATCTTTGTAAATACTTGCACAGTTTTTCCAAATCATAGTTGACATTTAAACTGGCCTAGAATTAAGTTGACAAATGGAGCTTGGTTAAGACCTTAACGCACCTAATAATAAGAGGAACCTTATAGGGCTTAGGATTGAGACTTTTCAGGTCAATTGGGACTTAATTCTTTGAGTCCACTAGGCTATGAGCATATGTCATCTTGATGAGCCTAAGTAGAGCACTTAACAACACACGCATGACTCTTAGAGACAATGGCTTTACTTGCACCAGTACTTTACAGATAGCTCTCCACGGATGAGGTGGTGAGGAGGCAGTTTCCTTTGGCTTGGGGTAGCATATGAGGGTAGTACTTCTAGGCGGAACCTCTCTTCTTCTTATAGTGAAGGAAGTGCGTCTCAACTTGGTATGGTGGTTATGAAGTCTAAAGACAGAAGCTGTGGGTTGCAATAAAGCTTCAAAAGGGGGATAGTCTACTGGCTCAAGAGGAAAAACTCCTTGTATATATGCTGCACCATGTAGATATGTTGTACATATGCACATGAAAAAAATGTGCAAAAAGAATAGAACTCCAAAAAAGTGGTGGGTCAGATTGAAAAATTAATAATCCCACCAGAGTGTATATAGTCAAATAAAACAAAAGCTTATGGTATACATGTTCCATCTCATGAAGCTTGCAGTGGGAGACTCAGCTACACTGGTTAGAACTCCCGAGGATACATGGCTACACTGGCCATGGTCCATTCTCTTCCTTCCCCCCTTCTTGAGCCGGTTGCACTTGAACTTAGAAGGGAATACCTTGCTTCTCA